>CM061047.1:67794178-68394178 GCA_030762985.1 Adelphocoris suturalis
AGAGAGAGAGAGAGAGAGAGAGAGAGAGAGAGAGAGAGAGAGAGAGAGAGAGAGAGAGAGAGAGAGAGAGAGAGAGAGAGAGAGAGAGAGAGAGAGAGAGAGAGAGAGAGAGAGAGAGAGAGAGAGAGAGAGAGAGAGAGAGAGAGAGAGAGAGAGAGAGATAGATAATTTATTCCACAATAATTATAATATAGGAGTAATATTTATATTGGAGTAAATACCTCACTAAGGCAATACGAATCTTACGAATAAGTGCATCCAACGAACATATTTACTCCATGAATGATTACTAATGTTTTTCAGTAAATATCGTTACCTGTCCTGTGCTCCAAAGTACTTGTTTAACAACAATAACCAGAACTATGTACGTAACTACTTAGGTCCGCATGCTGGTGTAGTACGAAAAATTCTCCGCTCTGTAATGAGCCAATGAAAGCGGCATTCTTTATAACCTTAATTGTGGTCATTAACTACGCGAGAACTGTTCATACCAAGGATAAAACTAACAAAGAACGGAAGGAGGTCAGTATTTCAAAAAGTACTATAACAATTTTTTTTAAGCGTTAATGGACACATTTAATAGACCTTAACTGCGTTGGATTTATAATAAGGATCAGTTTGTGCATAAAGGCTAAAATAGAATGAAAAATTATGCTCGCATTAGGAAGCCGCGGTGGTTTTCTTCCTTTAAAATCTCTCTCAACCGGGCTTAGTTCGGAGAACAGAAACCTGCGCTCGGAGGGTTAAGCGGATAATAGGTCATTAGTCAATGTGTATTTGATAATTGTGTGATTATAATTAAGCCACCTACCAACTTCCTCACAACTTGGCTGTCTACAACAGAACCTACTCGTTCATGTTATTTGTTCTTATCTCCTCGTTGACATCATTAAATGAATACTAAAATAGGGTTGAGCTAGAATTATTATTTCTAGAGTATTATTTGAGAGTAGGGTATTAGTTTAAAAAATTTGGAGCCATTGCTGTAGCTTCGTTTTTTACAAAAATTCAATAAAAGGTTCCAACAATACTACACTGCTGTGAACAATTAAGGGATCACTGTCGATAAGACTCAGTTTCGGATTCGTGGTGGCAGAATCGTAAAATACCTGCCCACTGTGATAAATTCTCACTTTTCGGTAAAAAGACATCCAGAAGAAGAGTGTACGACAAATTCCAGCTCAATAGAATGGTTCAGTCTGAAGTAAACCAAGAACGGATTTTGTAAAATAATCGATTTTTACGTCTTCAAAACAATTGGCTTGCGTAAGAGGGGGGAAATTGGTAGCTTGAGATGTGTGCATTTTTCACATAAATCCAAAGCTTTCCAACGAGTGGGTTTCATTTTTCTCGTGTTACATTAGAGAGTTCCAGTATATCCGTAAAACACAATACGACATGCGGCATCGACAGTCCGGAGCCGTAACTCTGACGCAATGAGTTACAGTGACGCATCCTTCCGTTCAGAAACGTTTACGGATCGCAATCCGTAAAAAACGTAATCGTCTAAAATAACCTTCTTCCATGGATTCAAATAACCTTCTAGGGTTGAATTCCTCCTTCCATGGATTTAGCGTTGCAGCTAGATCCGTTAAGGACTTGAGGTGACTTTAAGGCGCGGTAAAGTTTCTCGTTACCGCACGCCTTATTGAGACTGACGGATCTGCTAGGAACTTTCTATTTTCACAGATATATCCCCACGCCATATCCATGTCAAAAACGAGGTTTTTTCGGCAAATTTTGTCGACTCTACCGAGGTTACAATTTTCATCCGATTCTCGTGATTTTTTTCTCTTTCGATTCCAATTTCAGTCTAGTTGTGCAGCAAACCTTGGGGATTTCGGACATGTTATCTAGGGGGGGGATGAGTACCGATTTTTTTTCAAGCGCCGCCCAACTACAAATCTCGACCGATTTTCGTGATTCTTATTTTTTTCCATTATGAATTCAATATATTTATGGAAAGTATGTCAGGATTCTCAAATTTCATCAAGAGTGGGGGTGTTTGAAATACTGGTAAATTTCATCAGCATATACTACAACTGACTGGTAGAGGCCCAGAGGTGGATCTGGCTATAGAAATAAAATAGATATTTTAACAGATACGTAGATTTATTTGACGTAATATAATAGAAAATCCTAAGTGGAGCGCTCCTTTGATAATATCTCTATATTTTATATAGATATAATGTATTTTATCGATCTTACCGGGAGAATAGATGAGCCGAAGTCCTTGTAGGGATGATGGTAATTCGAAATCCTGGTCTCGAGGCGCAAGGCGAGTCCACGTGATGAGAGGTATGGTGGAGTACCATACAGGATACCTCTGAACGAATAGTGTCCAGGTCAGCAGCAAGTACCGTGGTCGCAGGTTTGCTGATCGGGAGAATAGGTGAGAATAGGTCTGCCTTGGATGTCCGGGAACACTGCAAATAAGGTATTCCAATAATTTCATCTGCTGGCAAAATGTGGGCTCCATCACTCGCACTCATGTTATAGTGAATAGCAGGAATACTTACGGATGGAAATCAAATAGCGATGAGATGTCGATGAAATAGGTGGTTTTCTTGGGATACTGCGACCCATGTACCACAGGAAATATAGGAATTCAAATATACGTCGGGAGATGCTGGGACTCCAGACGAAATTGAAATTGATATAGATACGGTGCAGCGTGATAGGAGCTGATGCGAAGACTGGTCGACGCGACGTGGCAAAGCGAAGGCGGTACGTTAGTGGGAGGAAGGGACTGGATGCGATAAAGTCAACGGGAACTCGTCGACTTGCAGGAGCTTGGGGGTGGTTGGAGGGGACAACACAGATGAATCATGATTTTTTTTTAACTATTCTCGTCCGATTTGTGTGATTCTTTTTTGTTCAACAATGAATTTGAAAACGGAAGTTTGTGAAAAAAAACGTCTATTTCCATGAAAGATATAGAGTTACAATGTTGAACCGATTCGATGGTTAGGCCATCATCAGTAACAAACAATAACTGAACACACATTAGAAAGGACACAGCTTATATAGTCACAGGTGAAGGGATATTGAATTCCATTCGTCGAGAGAAAGGAAGGAGGGGGGGCTGGATTCACAACCAATTAAGTGCAAGTTAAGTGAAGGGGGATTATAGCTAATGAAGTGAAAGGAGGATTAAAAAAAAGGATTGAAATGTTCTTGCGGCTACGAATGTTGCGGTCAAACTGGTAGGAAATTCAGGGAAAGAATAGAAGAGCATCAGGAGGATTTAAGGGAGAATAAGGGAAGGTCTTCATTTGCAAAAACATCTTCAGGAATCCAATCATAATTACAATTTTGATTTGACAGATAGTTTGTAGAATTTCTTCATTTTTGTCCAACGGGAGGTACGTTGAATGTATTTGAAAAATTCGAAATTATCAAAAGTGGCAGATCTGGTAAATGTTTAAATGAGGATATCCCTCAATATATTTCATCAGTGATAAGTCCATTTCTATAGAGTTTGGAATTATCCCTTCAAACCCTTGAAACCAGTAATTCTCCCCCTCCTTTCACTTCATTAGATATAATCCCCCTTCACTTAACTTGCATTTAATTGGTTGTACCTCCAGCCCCCCTTTCCTTTCTCTGGATCAATGGGATTCAATCTCCCTTCACCTGTGACTATATTAGCTGTGTCCTTTCTAATGTGTGTTCAGTTATTGTGTGTTACTGATGATGGCCTAACCGTCGAAATCGATTTAGCATTGTATAACTGGGAGACCGCCCGAGTGCTCCCGAGGGGCTGAAAAAACACCTGAGTGCTCCCGTAGAAAAATCACGCCAGTGCTCCGCCTAACCTGAGTGCTCCCCTAGAAAAAAAGCGCGAGTGCTCCGACACGCCTGAGTGATCCCGTGTTTGAAAAGTTTACGTGCATTAGGTTCAGTACACAATATTTTCGAACACAGAGTACTACTCAAGAAAAGGTGATCGGACATGAAGTAGGGCATTTAAAACTTACTTAAAAAACGGAAGTTAGTGAAAAACGTTGTCTATTTCCACGAAAAATAAAGAGTTACAATGTTAAATCGATTTCGACGGTTAGGCCATCATCAGTAACAAACAATAACTGAAGACACATTAGAAAGGACACAGCTTATATAGAGACAGGTGAAGGGAGATTGAATCCCATTGGTCGAGAGAAAGGAAAGGGGCAGGAGGTACAACCAATCAAGTGCATACAAAGTGAAAGGGAGATTGAATCCCATTGGTCGAGAGAAAAGAAAGGGGCAGAAGGTACAACCAATTAAGTGCATACAAAGTGAAAGGGGATTATAGCTAATCAGATGAAGTGAAAGGGGGGAAATAACTAAATAGTGTTACAATTTTAAATATAGTTACAATTTTGATTTGACAGATAGACAGTTTGTAGAATTTCTTCATTTTTGCCCAAAGGGAGGTATGTTGAATGTACTTGAAAAATTCGAAATTATCAAAAGTGACAGATCTGGTAAATGTTTAAATGAGGATATACCTCAATATATTTCACCACTGATAGGTCCATTTCTGTAAACCTTGGAATTATCCCTTCACACTGTTGAAACACTATTTAGTTATTTCCCCCCTTTCACTTCATCTGATTAGCTATAATCCCCTTTCACTTTGTATGCACTTAATTGGTTGTACCTTCTGCCCCTTTCTTTTCTCTCGACCAATGGGATTCAATCTCCCTTTCACTTTGTATGCACTTGATTGGTTGTACCTCCTGCCCCTTTCCTTTCTCTCGACCAATGGGATTCAATCTCCCTTCACCTGTCTCTATATAAGCTGTGTCCTTTCTAATGTGTCTTCAGTTATTGTTTGTTACTGATGATGGCCTAACCGTCGAAATCGATTTAACATTGTAACTCTTTATTTTTCGTGGAAATAGACAACGTTTTTCACTAACTTCCGTTTTATAATGGGTTTCCACAACTTCGTCGCGAGTGATTTAGTTCGTTACATAAAAAAATCAACAGAAAAATTTACTTCAATTTCATTAAAACAAGCTAATAAATTAATGAAACCCCAAAAATTTCAACAATCTAAAAATTGGTTTTGTGCACCTGAAAAAGTTTATTAGGAATAACATGTAAATAGCGATATATTCTTCCTCTAATTTCCCGATTAGAGGAAAACTTTCGATGGGCGGGAAGAAAATTCATTTGCGATTACGTTTCTTTTGACGGCCGCCCATAATTCGTTAGTTTCTGTTGTGGTCTTGGGTTCATGGTTATGTGGGGTTTTGTGAATCACCTCACATCCATCTGTTTTAGCGTATGATTTACATCGGATTTGCCCACCACTTGCACTACAATTCCACCTTCTTACACCCCCAGATAATAATTTATGATAATTATATTTGAGAGAGGTAATCGACAAACTGATTCCAGTGCACTTTCTCTTATTGTCTACGGGATCACTCGGGACAATCTATTTTCGAGATTGCGAAGTGAAGGGGATCACTCGGGTGTCAACTTTCGCCCCTCGGACTCGACGGGAGCACTGGAGCCGTCGCCCGTATAACTTTATTTTTCGTGGAAATAACGTTTTTATTTTCACTAACTTCCGTTTTGAAATGGGGTTTCACAACTTCGTCGTGAGTGATTTAATGGACGTATACGCTATTGAGAATATCATCAGCATTCGCTGGCCCCAAACCAATGAGCCAGGTAAAGACGAGCCCCTTGTTATTATACTTATTTCCTTGGACTTATTTCCTATTCCTGAACATATAGGTATTCCAAAAATAACCGGTAAATTTTTCTTTCTATAAATAACGAAACCGGAGAGGGAATTCTGAGCCTTCTCTCGAGAGTTCTATTCAGGATCCAAGCTTTCCTTTACGCTCGATGGCTCCGCAGCATCTGGCACAAAGGGGACATATTTAGGGAGATAGTAAATGAGCAATCGATGGCTGGTTGACGGAAGTTCCGAAGAAAGTTGGGTAAGGTTAAAAGTAAGGGCGGGCGGAAAAGGGAGGCTGAAGGGGAGTTCAAGGACTTCAAGACGAAACTTCATACTTAGTAACTGGTTTGCAAGCTATCGAGAACCACTTCCAGACCACCTTCGAGAATGCTGTCATTCGGACTTCCGTAGCGATAAGGGGTTTCTTAGAAAATGAGAATGGTTCTTTTGTTATGAAAGAAAAAAACGCTGCAAATTCATAAACAAAGGGAGTCCATTACTTTCGTTACTGATAGCAGTGTTGGGCATAATCTTATCTTCGAATACGAATACGATTGTAATCGCGATAATCGTATTCGTACGATTGTAATCGTATTCGTCTGTTGGCGATTACACGAATACAACCCATAAAAATGCGTCACGGTCATCAATTTCAATAGGGCGTCCCTCCTATAATATGCTAAGCCTTGCTAATATTACCTAGCTTCAGAGGGACGTCCTTTAAGCGAATTCAACGATAGGAACCCAGCGTATTTGTCTCAAATCTATTTCAATAGGACGTCCCTCTGAAGCTGAGTAATATTAGCAAGGCTTCGCATATTATAGGACGGATGCCCTATTGAGATTGATGGCCGTGACGCATTTTAGCGAATTTTTGAAGAAAATTAACCTATTGCTCTCGCCTCAAAATTTGTAGAATGTGAATTTTTGAAAAAACATTTATGCAGAAATCCGTTTCAGGCTATTCTGAATCATATTCTGAAGTTTAAAGCATTTTTTTATGTATGTATGTGTCATTCCAGACGATAACTGTCCGTAGCATTGTGCTAGAAACTTCAAACAAATTTTAAAATGTTAAGGACACAAAACGAAAGTTCAATTTCGTTGGCCAGCATGATCGGATTACATCTTCGGGTTGAAAATTTCAAAAATGTACTCAAAAATTTCAAAATTGCCTGTTTTTGCGATTTGTTGTGCGAAATATTTTTTTTCAGCATACTAACATGTGGTATATTCGGAATCAGCGTAAAATTTCCTATAAGAATATTATCAAGTTTTCGAAAATTTCAAAGTTGAAAAATCAGTCAAAAATCGAAATAATGCCGTTCGCTAGTTGTAAAAATCGGTAATATTTGCAAGAAACATTGCTTGTTAAAAAAAAAAAAAAAAAAAAAAAAAAGTAATCACAAAGTAATCACAAAAACAGTAAAAGTAAAAGTAATCACAACTGATGAGTTTACTCTGTGAAATATTCCGTCCTCTGATTCTCTCGGTCGCTCTCCTTAATGTTTTATGCTCAACTGTTTTAAGACTTGATGTAGCTTTAATATTGACTGTGGCTTAGAAAATATCAGCCATGAAATTATGAAGAAGTTCTAATCATAAACTAAAATTTCTCTACACAATCAATAGCGACTGAAATGTCGAAGATTTCTTAAAAAATTCGCTCATGGCGTCATGCTGCATGACTGGACTTTTTATGGGTTGTATTCGTGTAATCGCCGACAGACGAATACGATTACACGAATACGAATATAATCGCAGTAGACTCAGAATCAACAAATAATTAACGCCATTACAATCGTATTCGTATTCGACGATAAGATTATGCCCAAAACTGACTGATGCTCCTCAGTGCAGATCATTATTTATACTCAGTGAAATAAGTGGCACCTACCTGTTAGACGTTTATTCCCACAAATGAGTGCACAGAGCTCACTCAGCAGGTCATAGTTTTTCTCATATCTTCTATGTATGTTTCTCATATCTATCTTTCTCTATTTATCATAGTCTATCTATGTTTCTTATATCTTCTCCTCTTCTAGTAAATTTATACGAGACGTTCGCGAACAATCAAGTTGAGTCACATGACTCTAGACCCTGACCAACTAATCTAAATTTTTACTAAGGAATCGACTACTTGATGTTATGTATGTTTGAGATGCGAGCGAAGCGAGCATCCAGATCACTAATCTAAGCAAACTCGGCCCTTGGGGCCTCGCAAGGGGCTCCGCGCCTTGACCCCGCCAGGGGGGCTTCGCCCCCCTGGACCCCCCCAGATGTTATTACTTTGAGCCTGACTGCTAAAATGTAAAAAACATGGAATCATGTTTTAGCTCCTCGCTCTCACTTTATTATAGAAATGATCACGACGATTGAGCACTTGTGAGATGATGATCTCCTAATAGAAACTCGCGAGTAAACATTCACTTTATTATAGAAAGAGGCTAAACGGCTACATACGAAATTACAGCTTCCTATAGTGTAAAGTATAGAAATTACCTGTTAAAATGATTTAACCACCGCTTCACAAATCAAACCGTTCTCGCAATATTCGGATCACCTGCTATGAATCACATAATCGAAACACCAGCTCAATGAAATCATCAGAAATTAACAAGCGGTTGCAATCATGTTCACAATATCAATAAATGAGAATGATCACCTGTGTGTAAACAATTATTCATATAACCATGCTCATAACTCAGCTTGTTGGCCACGCACTTCGCAGTAGTTAATATAGTATGGTTGGATAAATCGAGAGCTTTCGAACGATTTTGTAGGATGAAAAACGACGAAGTATCATATCCCTAGCAACGACTCGGTTGTAAGCGGAAATCATTACAATTATTGGCGCTACTTTCATCTCACTTTATAGTCTCACTTTTCGGCGGGGGATCCATCGCTAAAACATGATTCCATGTTAAAAACTGATCTGTGTAAAATCTCATGGAGCGCTGAGAATGCCACGTGGTGGGTAGTCGAACTAAAGAGCATGCCAGGGTCTAGAGTCTCGCGACTCGACTTGATTGTTCGAGAACGTCACGTTACATTTATCACATTGTCCCCTAATCTTCAAAATATATTAAACTTTAATCACGAAATGAAGGATTGAAGACATTTTCGTGGAAGGATTTACACAACTTTTTGCTTCCTCAGTACCGAAGGGTGTAGTAAAGGTTTAAGTTCGTGAAAGAAGTCGATATAGAATTTGTATCATCCAAAATCAAAATTTCGACTTGCTTTTTTTGTTTCAGAGCTTGCTTATCAATTTTGGTTCTGTGTCTGTCTGTCTGTCAGTGGTAAATCATTGTTGCGAGTTATCGTCCGATTTCGATGAAATTTCCAGGATTTCTGTGGGGTAGCTTCTATACGGCCCCCCACGGTTAGTTTACTAGACGGTACATGTCAATTTGAAGGCGCTTAGGGAAAACCCATGGAGCGCCACGTCACTGGTCCCCTTTGCCACCTTTCACTGCCCTTACACCCTCATTCACGTTTCTAATTTTGTTGGTGAGTGGAGTTTTTAAAAATGGTTTGCTGTACCATAGCGCCTTGTTCGAACAAAGACGGTGAGAAAAATCCTGGACTCCATTTTCACCGGTTACCGAAGGATAAGGAGACGAGATCTAAGTGGATTGTAGCGTGTAAGCGTGCAGACTCTTTCAAGATAATCAAAGCTCGTATGTTCTACTCATTTTGATCAGAGAGATTATAAGCGTGATTTGAGAGCTGAGTTACAAAAATTCCTCCGAAATTTGATTTGAAACCGGGCACAGTACCACACCTACTTTTGGGTAAATCTCTTGCGACAAAAACCATATCGACAGCTTTTCCTAACGATGATCGCAAAAATCGATCGGAAAAACGATCCATTCGCAAGGAAATTCAGGCTGTTCTGAGTTCCGAAACGGAGACCGATTTAAAACTTGTTGAAAATTCATGAAAATCCATGAACGGCGTACGGGAAATCGAAGACGAATTTCAAAAATTTTACGGGAATTTTATTTGTCAGAACGCAGGAGTTTTTTCTCGTCTAATTGAACTCGTAAAACATAAGAATCCCGAGATTGATGATTTCGTAGTTTCGTGCTTTGTTAGGACTCGAACATTTATCAGAATGAAGAATATAAATAAGTTACGAAAGGAAGAATAACTTTTGAAATCAAGATAACGGAGTGCCAGTGAAGACAGAAAAAATTCAAGAAAATGAAGAAACTAGTTGGATAAATTTGTATTTTTGCGTTGTTATTATTATTACTTACCTATTATGTACCTACAATCAAAGTTTACCAAGGAATTGTTATGTTTTACTTCTAATTTTTTGAAAATAATCAAAGTAAACAACTTACGTAGAATTAATGTATAAGGAATTTAGGTGCCCCCCCCCCCTCCCCCAGAGGTGCAATGGGGGCCTAAATCCTCATAAAAAGGTAGAGGAGGTAAAGAGGCATCCCGTCAGAGAGATACCACCCCTAGTCATAGCTTTTAATGAGCCATGTTCGGGGAAGGTTGATATTCCTGTCACCAGAAATCCATCCGACGCCAAACCAGCTGTCTAAAATGATCGAGAACAGCGCGTGGTTCCCATTGATTCCTCAACGGGACGCCGCCAACGCTATCTCTGGTGCTCTGACGGGAGCTTGATGGACCTCTCAGGAGGTAACTCTGTTACAAATGTAATTACCTATCAGTAATTAAATGTTTTATTTCATTCATTATTCTTGAATATTCTCTTTTTTATCCTAGACCTTGCAAACTCGTTTGCCTCAAAGTAACATATATCTGTTCTTTTCTCCGTAGATAAATGAGGAAAAGATGATCTTTCTGTTTTTTTTCTCCATCTAATTTCTAAAAAACCAAATTTTAAACTAGGTATAATACAGAAAATAGCTTTCAATAACAATCTATCGAAGAATAGTTGATGAAATGATCATTAGAGTTACTTAAAACGATTCCGTGCGTGTTCGAGAGGCTCTCGCAATGGTAAAGGGAACAACTACGTCATAGGCCAGGAGCCCCCGGCGTTGACAGGTACCGTCTAGTAAAGTAACCGTGCGGCCCCCTATATATTTCAATGCCGTTGGATCAACAGTAGTCAGCACGCATGCGCAAACGTTAATATCTTATAAAACTAATTTCTTATCATCTATTGGTTTGATTTCGTTCAAACTCGTTGGGTCCAGGATGATCCCCTTTGTATCTAATCGAATTTTCCTGAATAAGAGGCAACTATTGTGCATACAAAAAACTTACATTTGATGACACCCCGAGAATTATGGATCGATTATGATGACATTTTCAATTATTTAGTGGGTTAACCGTAGGACGATTTCCGCGCGTGCAAACAAAAATTATAGCCCTATTTTGCATTCTACCTTGTATACACATTTATTAGATACTGTTATATTTTGCATTCTATCATTTCGACTCGTACATTGTTATTCAACCAATTCTATACGTCGATATTATAACATGAACTTCGGCGAGTCGTGTCTGATACACCCTGAACATATGAAAAAGCGCAGACTTCAGGAATCGATTAAGAATTCCTCAAAACGGATTCCGATGAAGACAATTTCGAAAATATTTTATTTTTAAATTGTTGGCCCCATCGCAGTAACTTTATTATAGACGAAAATTCGGTAATCCACCATGCGTGTAGAATGTGATCAAAGCCGTCGAGTCGGCTACGAACAATAAATTCTGTTAATTCACGAGTATTTGGAGCGAAAACTCCTCATTTTGCTTTCATGTTGTAGAGCCATTCATCAGGGGTCGAGGGCAGCCAATCACTCGAGATAACCTCAAGGGCCAAACTTACGAACGGTAAGCGGATTCGTTCAGTTTCAATTTTACAGTATCAAACTCCCACTGATCCTCAGCTTTAAAACTCCCTACAATGCCACCTTATTTTGATTCTTTATATATCTATGTAGGCTGTTCTTGTACTGTAATACTGTGCCTATGGTAAAGTGCTCATGCAGCATGGATAATAGAGCGAATTTTTAAAGATGAGTTGAGGAAATAATTAAATTAGGTACTGAAGCCAACCATGTCATGAATAAAATTGATGGGATAGGCATTCGAACTCGAAAATTTGGTCAATTTCGGGGTTTTCCATCTAAAAATCTATTTTTCTCACCAATTTATAACCATGAAGGTCCAGGAGTGGTTGCAATCTACTAAGCGCTGAAAAATAGTTCGACTGTGACACTGTGACATTGTCTAAAAAAAGAACAAAAACAAAACAAAGTTGTGTCCCCACGAGCCTGTTTTTCATTTGGACGTCTAGATTTTGACGTACGGCACCTGCATTAAAAAAAATCACTTAAATTCCTGTAAAAAAACGTGGTTTTCCCATAGTTTTTTGAGAATTTTTGTACAAATTAAACCACTTGGCGGTCTGAAAAAAATTGTGCTATTAGGTAGTTGGACTATTTCTGGATTGAATGAGATCAACAGCTGCTCTGGAAGCGTAATTGATTTTCAGCGATTTTTCAACTACCGAAAAAGGTGTTTTTAGGGAATATACCGAGAATAAAAAGTTGCCAAAAAAATCGTTTTTCGGTAGTTGAAAAATCGTTAAAAAATTAATTATCACACCTCCAGAACTGCTGGTGGTCTCACTCGACGCAAAAAAAAAAAAAGGTGAAAAACTACGTTTTTCGGCAGTTTTTCGGCAAATAGCTCGTTAAGGAGACATTTCAGACTCATTATGTGTAGTGTATGTGTGTTCAGCGTTAAATTTCCAACAAGAATATCACCTTCTAATTTGACAAAAATTATCCTGGAATTTGAGTGATTTTTTCTAAAATGCTGATGCCGTACCTCAAGACCTTGACGTCTACAGGTAAATCGGGCTTCGGATTCGGATTCAGCACCCTCGAAAACCCCAGGACCGGTGCCAGATTCGTGTGAGCACGATTTTTTTCCCCTACTTACACGTAGTAGAACTAAAAAATTTGGTCAATTTTGGGACTTTCCATCTAAAAACTTATTTTTCTCACTTATTTATCAATCTTGAAGGTCCAGGAGTGGTTGCAATCGACTAAGCGATGAATAATCATCGACTGTGAAACTGTGACGTTGTCAAAAAACCGATTTGTTAACATTTTTTCGGGCCACTTAATTGTGAATTTGAACCTGAAATTCTGGAGCGATCGGGGTGACCAACGAACCCGATCTGTCTTCTACCAAGACGGGTTTTTCTGCGTTGGAAAGAAATTTGTACGCCGTATTTTAAGGGAGTTATCGTCAGGAAATACACCTTACAAAATCGGCTTGAGTCAAATGATTTGCTCACACCTGTATCTAATATATATGTTACTTATTATTGAGTGCAGTCAACACTTTTTTACTTAATGATATGTTAATATTTGCTTTTCCCTTTGAATCTAAAAAAAAGTTCTGGGGCCCAACTAAATCTATAGGTAAAAGTTCAATTCTGAAAAATGCCAATTTTCTTGATTTGTATTTTCGTTTCTTTAAATTAATTTTATTTCATCAGAAAACGAATCAGAGCCCGTTCTTCCAGAATCGTATGAAATGCTGGACGGAAATGACCTAAATGAAGACGAGTCTTTTGTGCTAATACCATTGAAGACTCTTGTGAAAAATCCAAGGATACCAAGAGACACTAAATCCGAGAACGAAAAAGACCCTTTATATGTTATCATTCCATATAAGGAATTGTCCCATCCTAGCGACGATCTGGGAAAGCCTGTTCAAATGATAGCCGAAGAAGATAGAATAGCTGTGAAAAGAAGTGTAGAAGACGCAACAACTCGCTCTGATTTCGAAAATGTCGGTCATCGAAGGAAGGGAAGATCTATAAGTCGTATTGGCCGCTTGTCAAGAAGAAAAGGTGTAAAACGGAGTTTCAAATATCCCTATTTCAACAGTCGAAATGGTGACATTATCGCACAGTTAGCTGACAGTGACACTCTGTGGGAAGTACCGCTCTCAAAGTTTCTGAGGAACAACAAGGGTAATCCTTATCCACTCGCTCAAATTCCTCAAGCAACGTACAAAAGCAAGAAATCACTGGGATCTTATCAACCCCTTCAAGAATTATTCGCTGCGACTTCACAAATGCCGAAGACTATAATATCGGAGATTCGGGATTTGAATTTTACTAAATCAAAAGATAATCCGAATATTATATCGAAGCTAAGAAGAGCAAGTTGTGCACCCAATGCACCAAATAGTCCCGTGAACATCACTTTGTACATATCCAACCTTATACCACCGAACGAGGTTGAAAATACGAAAATAACTAATTCAGGAAAGCTATTTAACAGTGGTTGCTTGAAGTTCAGCATTCAACTTGAGAAACCTAATGGGTCACCTCCTGATAACTGCTGTGCTGGGGAATGTTGCAATAAGTTTTGTAAAACAACCAGCTCTACTCTTCTGTTACCATTACCAACAAAGGCTAGCTGTTGCCATCTAGAACGCATTACAGAGGATAATAAAAATTTACCGTGGCTCCAGGCCACTCCTACCCGCGAAAATCCTGTGGCTCATCCAAGGGGACAAAACGTCAACATTGAGAACGCTCAGACACCTGCTGTCGGTTTAGGGAAGGGACAGATCGCCCATTCCTGCAAATCATCCACCGAGATTTCTACGAAACTGGAAACCAACCTAACACCTTCACGGGACGCCACTGCGCTGTTGCTACAGTTGATTGGACTGGACAAGAAACCAGTCGGTCGAAAAACCGTTCCATCCAGTCCCGCGCAAGCAGTTCTGATGGACAGCGATATCGTGAAAGAACTTCAAAGATTGCTTGCCAACCAAGGAAGCACAGCTGCACCAGTTGTTGAAAGTTGCAGAGCGTATAGCCAAGTGGGACCAGCACGAATTGTGCAGCAACCAAAAGCTAAAGTGATAGCTGACGCACTCAACCTATTTTCAAAATTTGCCTCAGTCCGGCAGCCCAACTTACAAAATAAATAAATTGACCGTACTTTTTAATTAAAGTTTATTCTGTTATACTTAATTTAGGAAATGGAAAGCTAACACGCATCAGGTACCTTCATCCATCTGTAGTTGGTCACCCAAATATTGGACATTGCTTGGGGGGAATGGGTCCTGATTTACCTAGAAATTACTGGAAGTTTTCAGGTTAGGTCGTCTAGTGTTTCCATACATTCACGAGATAATTTTACCCCTTCGGTGTCCCCCACACACTGACATATTACGTCAACGGAACTGGAGAGTTTTGGTCGTATCTCGAAGAAAAAGAGAAGAGATAATCAAGTTAATTTTGACACAACCAGCAGTTTCTAATAATTTTAAAGAAATCAATTTTGTTAGTTTTAAATGTCCAGTTTGTGGGGGGTGATCCAGCAAAAAAAAAAAGAGGAAACGTGGAAAGAGCTGTAAAACAAAGAATTTAAGAGAAACAAGAGAATGACAGAAGAATAAGAATTAGGTACTGGCGAACCCTTCCAAGCAGTGCTGCCAACCCGTTTGAGCAAAAACCCCCCCAAATTGACGAAAAAATCCCTAAATTCCCCAGGAAGAACCAGGAAATCCCCCAAATTTAAGGTGCTGTTAAAAGCGATTTTGGACACAATATTGATCACAAATTGAATTATTAAGTAGGTAATAAAAGGTCATATAACAAGGAAAACAATGTGAAAGAAATTAAAAAGCGGATTATTACAAAAACAGGAGAAACTCCGTTACCAACAGTAGGCAGGTACTTATGGTGAATCATGTTGTCAATAAAAGAAAAACTTGATGGGTAACTTTCACACGAGTAATAAATTTGAATAGGTTAACATCAACATAACATGGATGGAATAGGAAAAAATACAAGTACACCCACATGATGTAGAAAGATTCATTAATTTTCCTCCAAAATTTTGAAGAAAATAATTTTTCTTGTGGTCACACTCCTTCCCTTTCCTATATCTTCACTAACTCTCGTCTGATTTGGTTTGGCAAACTGATACTCGTGCCTGACACGGTCCGTTCGTATCATTTGCCGTTGTTCTGAAAACGATCTAGTAGAGGGATAATTTTTGCATTTGTATTTATGGTGAAATTCACCTCTGATTAATATGTAAGGCAGTAAAAAAACAATATAAATCAAGAATTGACAGTGAACCTCAAAAATCCCCCCGAAATCCCCTCCCACACTTCATCCCCCTTGCCCTTGAAATCCACCATTTGGGGATTAATTCCCCGCGTTGGCAGCCCTGCTTTCGAATCACCACTAGGTGTCGCCCATATGCATATAGATGCATACAAGCATCTTTCAGTTTTTCTTGAAATTCCAGGAAAAAATATTAATGAGTTTTTTCTTCTTATTTTTGCTGCTATCCTAAGACCAATTCCTACCAATTATTTTTTTTCTGCACTAAAGAAAAAATCATGTTTCAAAGATAATTTTCAAACTACTGAAGGGCTTAGGGATGCAGTTGGCATATAGAATATTTCAGGAATTCCCGATATGCATGGGTCTGGCCTAAAGACAATCAAATTACGTGCGATGGGTGTTTTTGTGCGCGGCTAGAATATCAGTAAGTTATTTTGTATTAAACTAACAGCTAATAAGCAGCAACTAACAGCTCATGATTACTTTGAAATCAGATATAGGTAGGTGATATTGATGATATAATTAATGATTTTGACAATGATAACTGGAACCTACGTTGATACCTGAACGCAATACCACGTAAATCCACGTGGTACTTATAATTAACATAGGTACCTTTCGGAGGAGTCAGTCGTCATTAGAGAGTTTCTAGTAGATCCGTCGGTCTCAATACGGCGTGCGGTAATGAGAAACATTTACCGCACCTTAAAGCCTTGTCAAGTCCTTAACGGATCGAGTTGTAATGCTAAATCCATGGAAGGAGGAAATTATCCCTAGGTTATTTGAGTCCATGGGAGGAGGTCATTTTAGACGATTACGTTTTTTCCGGATTGCGATCCGTTAACATATCTGAACGGAAGGACGAGTCACCGTAACTAACTCATTAGAGAGTTCTTGGGGACTTCAACTTAACGTCACCCGTTACCATAGTCTTGAGGGAGCAAATGAAGATGCTAACCCAAATGGAACCGGGAGAACGGTTGCCTTAATTTTGATGTCATGTTAACGGTGGTTGGGCAACGCGATATCCCCCCCCCCCACACCCCAAGCTGTCTTGTTGTCCACTGCTTGACTAATCAATTTCTTCATTTCGATATGAAACGCCGATTTTCAATCCTGAATTCGAATTTCATGTTAGTTTCAGTACAAATAAGGGCTAATTTCTCATTTTTATTTTTCAATCCGAAAACAAGGCATGGATTTAATGCAAAGATAGTAAGCCTCAAGAGTGGAACACCGCGGTTTAGTTGCACTTATAGATCATTAGTCGTTACGAACTTTATGTTTTCGGGTTTTCCGTTGGGTATGAACAACAAGTATGATAAAGTATTTATCTCAATGACAATGAACCAGGATTTTACCTGACACAATCATCAGTGGAGGCAGCACTTCACGCAATATTCACGAGAAAATAGCTGAGAGATCAGGCAAACTAAGAATAATACTGCAAAGAAGAAGTGTCTTAAAATTCAGTTTTCAAATTTAAAATATGTGAAATAATAATTGAAACAAGGCTCTAATCGACCAAATAGAGCCTGTGCGCAAAAGAACGGATTTTTTCGATCGAGTTGAAGGCTAGTAAAGCTAAACAGCGATGGCGGACTTCAGATGGCACATTCAGTTTCTACGCGACTTGAAACGTAAAATAACCAAGTTTGAGGGGTGTTCAAAAACCTGCCCACTACATCATTAGTTGGCATTTGAAAAGAAAAACTATTATTATTTACTTCACCAGTATTTGAGTAATTTTGAGGTGCCCAGTAGTGTTACATTTTCAGGAAGGTTAGGCTGGAGTCGAGTGCCTTTAGGTCCCCAAACGGGTGACGTTAAATGAGTCATTATAACTCACGACGTTGCAAACGTCCCCTCAAGGTCACGTACTGTTGGGTACGTAAGGGTGACGTTAAGGGTACGTTAGTGGCCACCAAAAACTCTCTTTGCGTCAGAGTTACGGCGCCGGATTGTCGATACCGCACGGCGTATTGTGTGTGTTTCACGGATCTACTAGGAACTCTCTATTAGCAAGTCGACATCATCATCGGGCTGTCAAAGCAGTACTTCTTCATATTCTTGTTTTTCAGTCTGGTTAGCACATAGTACTTAGTCTGACTGGCTGAGTCTAGCATTAAATCTAAAGGGTTATTTCCGCTAGTAGTGAAAATAAAATTATCATTTAAATACCTTTCGATGGAGTCCGTCGTCACTAGCAAGTCTACTACCAGAGGCGAGCGCTTTCAATGTAAAGACATCATCATCAGGCTGCCGAAACTGTACTTCTTCATATTCTTGTCATTCAGTCTGGTGAGTAGTACTTTAGCCTGGCTGGCTGGGTCTAGTATTGAATCTAAAGGGTTATTTCTGCTAAGTAGTAAAAGTAAAATTATCATCTACATACCTTTCGGAGGAGTCCGTCGTCTCCAACCAACTAACATAACTCGTATATTACATGGAACGCGCGCTGAGTGTTTCGGAAACGGTCCGCTGCCGCCGCCGGCCGCCATGTTTGAATGGAGCAAAAGGCCAGCGCCGAGCATTGCGGCTGTACAGGGATTCGCCTCCTTCTCAAATTTCAGCTTCCTAAGTTAAATAGGAGACAAAAAAGATCCAGTCATGCAGCATGATCGTATGAGCGAATTTTCATAAACGGTCGTATTACATTTAGGTATGTTAAATTCTGTTGAAATTTGAGCACTTTGGGGACAAATAAAAATGTTATTATACATTTTATAGCAAATTAAATTTTTGTGAATAATATTCCAATGAACAAACAATTTTGTGGATTTTTACAATTTTTTCAAGTGTTCCTATCGATTTTTAGCTTATTTTAATGAAATTTAAGTACATTTTTCAGTAAAATTTTGTGCTTAAATTTTTAAATGTCCTAGTTCATGTTCGATTAATTTTTTTCGAGTAGCATTCTGCTAAAAAAATAGAAATTTGTTAATTTTTAGCGGTTTTTTGCCTTTTTTAGTGATTGTTTTAGTACATTTTTTTAAATTTGACCAATTTAATGTGCTCAAAAAGTGTTGTCCAACGAACTCATCCTTTCTTTTGAAATGCTTGATTTTTTGGCGAAAGAACGAAGTTTTTATCTCAATTCTATCGAGAGTTATCGTCTGGAATGACACATACATATATATACATATAAAAAAGCGTTAAAATCCAGGAATCATTTCAGAATGCCTCAAAACAGATTTCGATGAAGAAAATTTTTGAAAAATTTTTTTTTTAAATTTTTGGAGCCATTGCAATAGCTTCATTTTCTAAGAAAATTCGCTAAAAAATGGCTTTGGAGCTCACTCAGCTGATCAATGACCTCTCAGCCGTCTTCAGCATTCTCTCTTGAGCCTCCCTCTCAAATTTCAGTTTCCTGCGTCGGATCGGAGACAAAATGGCTTTGGATCTCACTCAGCTGATCTATGACCTCTCAATTGTCTCTAGCGCTAAAAACTGACTTACCAACTGGTTTTCCTGCGATTCACACTGTTGCCTTTTTGTACCCCAATCAGTTTGGAAACACACACTGAGGTGATTTTTTATCCCGGCACACTTTTAGACGTGAACCCCACAAATTCTCAGAGCCAACAGAACTCAGTCAGTGTGTTCACCACTTAACAGGGGTATAGCTCTCTCAGGTTTTAGAAGTGCAAAAGGAGCGGGACGGCGCTGCAGTGGGCTGATGGGAGACTGGGCCGTTTGCGGCCCCCTCCCCTCCTCTTCCCCCTCTCATAGGTGAATTCGCGGATCGTGATTCGCGGTTCCCTCTTCACCACGGGCTCCCACGAATCACGGTCCGCGAATTCACCTATGAGAGGGGGAAGAGGAGGGGAGGGGGCCGCAAACGGCCCAGTATCCCATCAACCCGCCACTGCACAGTCCCTGGTCCTTTTGCACTTCTAAATCCTGAGAGCTCTATACCAACTGAATTCACACGGGTACCAATCGGGCGTGAGCCCGAAAGGAGAATCAGTGAGGTAGGTACATTTACACCCCTGTGTGACCTTGTTGGTTAACTCCCCTTTCGCCTTCTAAGGTTGAAAGGGGCCTTTGAGATCGCAATTTGATGAAGAAGCAATTGAATTCAGGACGTGGCTTTCAATTTGATTGAATTATAGTTGGACACAGGCTTAGAAGGCCGTGTCCCTCCTGAGCAAGATAGAATCAGCCATTTACGAGTTACAAATAGGTACCAACATCGGACGTATTTTTGAACCATTCTAGTTTTTTTTCTCCAACCTTGTGAATCGCATATCCACAGATTTTTTTCAGAAGGAACAATAAATTCGGGTTTTTGAATTTTTATGGTTTATTAATTCTTAAAACATCGACATAGTTGATTCATTGTACAACTTGATCAAAAACCCATTAATAATTCCCCTCTAATAACATTATTTCATCAACGCTTTTTTCGGAACAACATGAACATATGGCCTTGATCACCAAGCTCATAGCACGAGTACCAACCAATCAACCATGGTATTTCAATAACAACAATAGTTATCGTGTAGATACTTACTTAATCTTAATTGAAAAATCTTATTCCATGTTGTTCATTGAGCCCCGTTTAGATTAGACAAATAGGTAACGGATGTAGTTAATTTCGTAACGGGAAGAATAAATTTATCGTTGTTACATTAGTAGCAACCCGCCCAGAAAGCTGAAGTCGAGTTTACACAAGTAAGTCGCCAAAGTGAAGTACGGTCTACAATATATATCATACAGTATTATAAGACAATATCAAATTAAGACCAGAATATGGCACGCTTGTTCAGATAATGGGAGGTACCTACATGTGGAACGAATTGTCTTTTCCGTTATCATTCAACCAGTGTTCATTGGACTCCTCCTAATTCAAATAGGAAAAATAGTAAATACAATACAAAAATAAACTAATTTACTTTATTGTTACCATGGTTATGAACGAAATTGTTCCCCAATTGATTGGACGGAGTCCAATGAAAACTAGTTAACAGATATGGAAAATATCCCACATCTGATACATTTTCTTGAATACTTTAAAACATATTTATAATGAACTTCAATACAAAGTGTTCAATCAAAAGAAACATTCGTTTAACCGTTAGATGATTTTCCAAACGGTAACAGTAGTGATCTGCATTGATTGCCAAAATTTAGCAAGAATTTAATGGTCACAGAATATATCGAAATTGAGGTAATTAGGTATTCTGGGAACCGTAACGGGAAAGAAACTTACGATATCAACAAACAGCTGTGTTTACCCAAGTTGCGAGCCCCGAGGCTCCTCTTTTAATAATTCACTCAAGCGACCGCACGTCTTGCTAAATGGAATAATAATGAAATCAATATCTATCAATGGATTCTATTAAAAGGCATAAATTATTTGAAAATTTTCATTACTTCACGATTAAAACCTATAAATTTAAATCCCACGTGAATCGGCTATCGAATTCTGAGGTGGGCCACCCCTCTCCTGCATCCAACTAATGGCAGTTAGTTATATATTTATTATTTTGGTTCATTAGTATTTTTCAGTCAGAGCATTTGTAGTTATATAGAGGCATAAGGCAGTCAGTGCTTCAGGGGTCGATTCTATTGCTAATTTCTGATCGAAAGTTCTTCTTGGAGATTATTTTTAAACGCTGTTTTCGAGTTAATTTTGGTTTATTATTTCCAATAATAAGCCTATGTGATCGTGTAGCAAAAAATTTTTATAACCCCCCCTCAAACTTTGTCACTTTACGTTTCAAGGTACGTAGAATCCAAATTTGAAATGTCCGTCCGCCGTCCGCCGTCCGCCGTTCGCCGTCCGCCGTCCGCCGTCCGGGCCATAAAAGGCCTAAGAATTGACTTAAAAAACCCGTTCTTTCGCACATAGACTCCATTTGGGGTCTAGTTGGTCCTAACGTTTAACCATCCCGATCGCTTTACTCGCATAGATGCTATGGGCCAAAAACGGGCTATAACGTGTCTTTTTCGACGCGAGCACGCCTGGCAGGGGGTCACGATGGGTGGAGTGGGTGGGGGGGGGGTGAGCGGGGGGTGGAGTGAGAGGAGGCGGCGGCGCCGCGGCTTGTGGTGGGTACGGCGCCGGCGTTCGTTCGAGGTATGAATATGTTTTTTTCAAGGTCATATATTTGTGTGTTAATACCAAAGCTTTTCCTACGCATATTTAATAACATATCCTCTCGACTTTTCGTACGTACTTAGATAATGATATTATTAAGGCAATAACTATTTGAATAGATAGAAATATAAACATGCGTATATAACTATAGAAGTATAGGTTGTGGCAACTCGAAGTAGGACACGCCGAGGAGTCTGGACGGGCCTTATGACGTACGCTAGCCAACTAAAACTACGATCATACTCAATTGAAAAAATAATAAACCTTTGTGAAATAATTTGCAGCGTTTTAAGATTTTTTTCGTGTTTTATCTTTTATCATTAAAACGATTACAGCACCCTTAATTTGCTGAATAAATTCAAATCTGAGAGTACCGTTGGAAAGAGCATTAAATTTTCTATCGGATATTGTCTGAGCTTTATTTTAAGAATTAAGGTTTGGGGTATGAAAAAGCCTACTGAAAAGCAAATTATAACTAATTTGGGAAACCTCGAGTTTTTTTTCAATCGGGAATTGAAGTATGAAAACCAATACTTTTTCAAGACAACGTACGTATTTTTTGGTTTATTATTTCCGATAAACCCCTTGTATATTAAGTGCCTTTGTGCCTTTGTATTTTACGTTAAATCGAATGGTAACACTTGTATATCTCCCCCAACCCCATTATAACCAAGTTTTACACATTAACTCACAAATTTGAGTTCATTTGGTATAATTAATTTTAATTAAATTAATTAAATGTAAGCTGAAGTGTAACACTCGGTTATAACGTGGTTGGGAAAGGTATGCAAGTGCTGCCATTCGATCCAGCCGTAAAAACCGACCCTAAGCTCGTATTTTCATAGAAGGTCATTTTTCAAGATAACCCTCGATTTCAGTGAAAAACGATGTTTTTCAACATTAAAACATAGTTTCCTCCCCTAATTAGCAAAGTAAAAGTAAAATTGACTACGCCATTGAAAGGTTGAGATTTCGGTGCATTTTTGGTTTATTATTTCCAATAATAAGCCTATGTGATCGTGTAGCAGAAAATTTTTATAACCCCCCCTCAAACTTTGTCACTTTACGTTTCAAGGTGCGTAGATTCCAAATTTGAAATGTCCGTCCGCCGTCCGCCGTTCGCCGTTCGCCATCCGCAATTCGACGTCCGCCGTTCGCCGTCCGCCGTCCGGGCCATAAAAGGCCTAAGAATTTACTTTAAAAAACCGTTCTTTCGCACATAGACTCCATTTGGGGTCTAGTTGGTCCTAACGTTTAACCATCCCGATCGCTTTACTCGCATAGATGCTATGAGCCAAAAACGGGCGAAAAAGTGTCGTTTTCGAGACTTCAAGTGTTATACGTATTAGATGCGTCTTGGCAGGGGGTCACGGTGGGAGGTGAGGTGGGTGAGCGGGGGGTGGAGTGAGAGGAGGCGCCGCGGCACCATGTGGTGCTATTTGAATAGATAGGAGCTCAATTCGAGAAATATAAACATGCGTGTATAATTATAGAAGTATAGGTTGTGGCAACTCGAAATACGACACGCCGAGGAGTCTGGACGGGCCTTATGACGTACGCAAGCCAACTAAAACTACTTACGATCAAACTAAATTGAAAAAATAATAAACCTTTGTGAAATAATTTGCAGCGTTTTTAACATTCTTTTATCTAGAAAAAATATTGCTTCTTACAGTTCAATTCCCGATTGAAAAAACTCAAGGATTCCCAAATTAGGTAAAATTTGCTTTTCAGAGTTTTCATGTATTAAACCTTAATTCTTAAGAAAGCTCAGGCATCTATCCGATAGAAAATGTAGTGCTCTTTCCACCGCTCTTCGCAGATTTGAATTTGCACAGCAAATTGAGGGAGTTGTGATCATTTTACTGACAAAAGGTCGACAACACGAAAAACATCTTGAAGATTCAATTACTTGAAAATTAAGCGTTAAAAAATCTCAAATACAAACTTCCAAATAGAAATGATTTCTAGAATCGACCCTGAAGTAAACCCCTCCCCCTCACCCCTATTTTTTCCTACAAATTGTGAGATATCGACTGAAACTTGGAGGCGTTTTTGGGGTGCCTGATACTAATTTTTAAGCAAATAAAATAAGGAAAAGGTCCAAAAGTTTTTGGACTATCCAAAGGGGGTTATTGGGTACTTCGAAAAATTTTCTCATTATCAGCCAAGCTACACCTCATTTTAAGGACTTTTTAGTTCTGGACACGAAGGTACTTTTAGAAAAAATCGGGCTTTTTCTTGGAGGGGTTACTTTGGAGACTACCGAAGGCCAGGGATGCTTTGTCTATCTTGCAAGTTATGGAAAAAAATATTTGACCTGCAAAATCAGCATTTCTAATTGATTTTACGTTTCAGAGCTCGCGGATCAATTTTAGTTTCATGTCAGTCTATGTGTATATGCCAGATCTCAGGCTCGTTTCACACTTACCCGGCAGCTGGGCACTGCACACTGTGGTAACTTTAACCACTCTAGGTGGACAAAGGTCAAAATTTTATTTTCGTTTTTATTTTGGTTTGTGGGCCTACTGGGCACAGGTCTTGAAGGACATCACGCAGACCAGTGACCTCAACCTGCCATTGTTCATGCCAGATGGAATTGGCTCTATGTTGCATGTAGGAGATTTGATCCTTAATGCGTAAAGGCAACATATCAATGGAGTTATCATCAATGACTCTCCTGCAAGGGCATCAGCACACTCATTGCCATGAATACCCACATGGCTTGGCACTCACGTCAAATTTATGATAGAGCCCGATTTGGTCAAAAATATTTGACCTGCAAAATCAGCATTTCTAATTTATTTCACGATTCGGTGACTTGGTGTAGCGATAGACGTAGGCTTTTTGTTAGAGGAACATCATAATATGTGTCCCTAATCGCCTCAATGGTTCTTAGTGAATCACTACAGATCACATAATTCCCAATTCCCATTAACTGGCAGTGTCGAACAGTCAGTGTCAATGCTTACAGTTCTGCTGTGAACACAGAGGCGACAGGTGATAAGCGTCTAGTGAGTTGGAAGTTGGAGCTCCATAGAGCATGGCAACACCATGAGGAGTCTTCGAGCCATCAGTGAACAGGAGAGTGTGTCCTGCATATCACTGGAATGCCTCATTGTTGCGGCATTTGAGGATGTGTGGGAGTGTTTTTCTCTTGACTGCGATCCTCATGCGAAGATCAACACGCATACAACAAGGTCCAAGATGGGGCAGGGGGCACTTTATATGGAACCAGAAGGTAACTCTCTATGCTATCCCACCTGTTGAACTCCTGAACACGAATATGAACCCAAGAAGCGAGTTCGTGTTTAGAGCCCAGAGTATGTGTCATCCAGGGGGGTGGCGTGACCATGTCATGCAGGGTATGCCCAGGAAAAGAGCGTAAGCGCTCTGCATAGCGAAGGGCTAGCAGATTTCAACGAATCCGGAGTGGCTGGCCATGCTGAAGCATCTGAAGGAAAGCTGTCACTAATTTAATAACTCTTATTATTAAATAACTCTTATGTCACTTATTTGATAAGGTGCATAACTGGAAGAAAGATATAAAGGTGTGTAAGGTATTTTCCTCTTAGAGCGTTCTTGGTTCACAGTCGAAACGTAGCGTCAGATATTTGTGAAGGGACTCGGCCATATTTTACATTTTCAGAAGGTTTCTCGCCCCACGTTGAGCCTCCCACTTCTGAGCCTCGGGATATAAATTATGTTTAAGCCGCGTAGACAAGATTTTAGCTACAGAAAGAAACATTCTATTGAATTACGTTTCCCACCACGATAAAGGAAAAAGAATTACCAAGCTAGAGCTTTTGTGTTGCCATGAATTTAATTCAATACGCGCTAAATTACTACGAGAGTTGTAGTGGGCGAAAATATGAGTTTTGTACAAAGAAAACCGACCAGACATGACTTCAAAGGTTCAGCTATATGCAGTTTTCTGTGGGATGATCTATCAGAGGTCTTGAAGTTGCTAACACAAATCTTGTACCAGTGGGTAGTAATTACGACGTACATCAGAACGGTTTCCGAAGGGCCCCATTTGATTCACTAACACTGTCACTTCTCGAACAGATAAGAAATTAGTTAAATGTACCTTCCTAAACGCAAATATGTTCTAGAATGAGCATTCGATTCTCAATGCGTTAAACTTTACGTGGTTAGTACACGGTAGGACAGAGAATTAGGGTGTTTTTCAAAAGGGGCTCTTTGAGTTCGTGCGAAAAGTAAAAACATTTGTTTTCTTCCAAAATCAAAATTTCCCCTAGCTTTTAGTAAATTTTCGTAAAAAATTAAACTGTCGCAACGGTTCGGAAATTTTTAAAATAAAAATTTTTGAAAAATTCTTCATTAAAATTTGATTTGAAGCATTCTGAAACTATTCCTGAAGTTTGTTCATTTTCATATGTACATATGTGTGTGTATGCGCGCGCGCGTGTGTCATTCCAGACCATAACTCTCCATAGGATTGAGATAAAAATCCCATCATTCTAGCCCCAAAAATCAAACTCCCAAACGAAATGATGAGCTCGTTGGCCAACAATTTGGAGCTCATTAAATTGGTCAAATTTCAAAAACCGTACTAAAAAAAATCACTATAGATAGCAAAAATAGTTAAATATTCAATTTTAGCAGAGTTTCAGTCAAACCTGGTCATGTGAATTTTCATTTGATGTGACCTATCAGTCTAAATGCCAGGATTGATCTGTGCTCATCTGTCAATAGGTATTATCTTCTGAGTCTATGCCATAGGACATAAGAAATAACTCCATCATTCCATTTTCAGATTTCAAGTTTGCAAAAGTTATAAACTATGGTAGAATCATCGGCACGAGGTCTCACTAACTTTCAAGCTCGGATCACGAAGTATAACATCCCGTTGTCGACGTTCCGTTTTTTAAGACGCCCCTCTGAAGCCAGGCTTTGTCAATGAAGGGACGACCTATCGGAATCGATCCAGGCGGTGTGGGAACAACCCAAGCATGAGAAAAACGCTGCAAATTATTACACAAAGGTTTGTTATTTATGTATTAGACAGCCCTTCTACGTAGATCTCTGGTCCATAATTATTAAACGCCGCTTATAGTATATTTAGTATCGGAACTCGGAGCTTCGGTCCTCACAAATGGTTTCAATCTATTACAGGAGCGGAATCTCACAATTTCACGCTTTTTAATAAATTTATATTTTTTAGCATAAAATTGGGCAAATAAAGTTTATCAACTATGAAATAGAACATTCAAAAATGTATGTACGAAATTATGCTAAAAACTTGAACTTCATTAAATTTTGTTTTAAAAAATCTATAAAATTGCAAAAAATAGCCTAAAATCCAAAATCTCTTTTTGAATAGAAGAGTATAATTTAGAATACTTTTTTTTTTTTTTTTTTCATAAAATTAATAGCTAACATTTTCTTTTCACTCATAAATCTCCAATTTCTATACAACTTGAAATATACAAAAAAAAAAGACACTTTTTCACCTATTTTTGGCTCATAGCACCCATGGGTGTGGAGCGATCGAGCTAGCGAGAAGTTAGGACCAACTAGACCCCAAGTGGAGTCTATGTGCGAAAGAACAGATTTTTTAAGTCAATTCTAAGGCCTTTTATGGCCCGGACGGCGAACGGCGGACGGCGGACGGACATTTCAAATTTGGATTCTACGCACCTTGAAACGTAAAGTGACAAAGTTTGAGGGGGGTTATAAAAATTTTTTGCTATACGATCACATAGGCTTATTATTGAAAATAATAAACCAATGAAAAAAACTGCACACAAATCCGTTTTAGACCATTCTTAGGCTGAATCCGTGAAAAAACCATAGGTGTATGAGCGTGCAGTGTTGGGCATAATCTTATCGTCGAATACGAATATGATTGTAATCGCGATAATTATTCGTTGATTCTGAGTCAACTGCGATTATATTTGTATTCGTCTGTCGGCGATTACACGAATACAACCCATAAAAATGCTTCACGGTCATCAATTTCAATTGGGCGTCCCTCCTATAATATTCGAAGCCTTGCTAATATTACCTAGCTTCAGAGGGACGTCCTATAGAAATACAGTTGAGACAAAGATAGGCTGGGCTCAAATCGTGAATTCCCTTTAAGGACGTCCCTCTGAAGCTAGGTAATATTAGCAAGACTTCACATAATATAGGAGGGACGCCCTATTGAAACTGATGACCTTGACGCATTTTTATGGGTTGTATTCGTGTAATCGCCGACAGACGAATACGATTACGCGAATACGAATATAATCGCAGTTGACCTCAAAATCAACGAATAATTATCGCGATTAAAATCGTATTCGTATTCGACGATAAGATTATGCCCAACACTGTGTGCGTGCGTGTGTGTGTGAGACAAATTTTGTCGAGCTGCCCGGGCCACAATTTTCAACCGATCTTCGAGATTCTTTCATTGTTTGATCCCAATTTTTGTTTAGTTGTGCAACAAACCCCGGAAATTTTCAATTTCATGATAGAAGAGGGAGAATGGGAGGGGGGCGGGGAGCAAGGTTTTCAACAAATTTGTCAACGCTACACAGGCTATAACTCTCAACCGATTTTCACGATACCTGTTTTGTTGGATTCCAATTTTAATCTAGTCCTGCAACTTGGGGATTTCGTATTTGCTGTCGAGGTGGGAGGTGGAGTTGGTGGAATCTCCACTGATTTTCGTGATTCATATATATGGTTCATTTCAAATTCGATATAGTTTTAGCGAAAGGAATGGGTTATTGTAAGGGTAAGATTTGTTCGTCTCTTGATCCCTTAGTTTTTACGAGAATGAAAGTTCCCGTTTTGGTCTCAATACGCACCGTCAGGCTCGTGAGACGCATGTCTATTTACCCACGTTTTTGTCTATTTTTCGTAGGTGCTGTGAAGCTGTTTAGTATAGTTCATTAATCTGTGACTGGAATTGAAATTTTGGTGGTTAGCAAACTGTCTTATGTTTTCCGTGCATTGTCTTTGATTGAACTGATGTTTTGGTTGGATTTGATCATGTATTGTTGAACATATTTTTCGGAAGTCTTCTGTCTGTTCGAAGATGTCATCAGCCGCTTTTATTAAGGCTGCACTCCGTCTCGCGCAGGTTTATCGGGCACGGCGCGACCGAGGGAAACCGCGGGACGTTTTCTCGAAGTGCCTGGGCGTAGGTACTTAAGTGGGTGTCGGAGAGACTGTTTTCTGGCAGTAGATGGAAAAGGGGGTGTTTGCTTACCGTTGGCTGAACGGCTCTCTGTTGATCTTGAACCCTCCTCAGCATTGGCGTCTTATTTTGAATAAAAGTTCCCGTTTTGGTCTCAATGCGCACCGTCAGGCTCGTGAGACGCTTGACCATAACCAGAGAGTATAATTCCCCTGTCTCCGCGCTGTTTTAGGAAGAATGATAAATGGAATGGTTAATAATGATGATTTTGGTGACAAGCATGATGACAATTTTGAATTGGTCAACACGTATTTATTATGAATATTCAGACATTTCCTCGTTCTTCAAATACACTTATATGACCAGGTTATGACATATGTTTTTAGCGCTAGAGAGACTACCTACAGTCCTTTACACTAATAAAATACACGACTTAAGTGGGTGTCGGAGAGACTGTTTTCTGGCAGTAGATGGAAAAGGGGGTGTTTGCTTACCGTTGGCTGAACGGCTCTCTGTTGATCTTGAACCCTCCTCAGCATTGGCGTCTCGCCGCTTTGATTTAAACGCCTAATGTAATTTTTGTTTAGGGTTGTCAATTAATGTTTGTTAGGGGCAAAACTCGGTCGAAACCGCGCCTCCACCAATTTGTAAGGGTAAGATTTGTTCGTCTCTTGATCCCTTAGTTTTCACGAGACTGAAAGGTTCCCGGTTTGGTCTCAATACGCACCGTCAGGCTCGTGAGACACTTGACCATAACCAGAGAGTATAATTCCCCTGTCTCCGCGCTGTTTTAGGAAGAATGATAAATAGAATGGTTAATAATGATGATTTTGGTGACAAGCATGATGACAATTTTGAATTGGTCAACACGTATTTATTATGAATATTCAGACATTTCCTCATTCTTCAGATACACTTATATGACCAGGTTATGACATATGTTTTTTAGCGCTAGAGAGACTACCTACAGTCCTTTACACTCCTAAAATACACACCTACCTAAGCCTCCAAAATTCACTACTCCGTCTCGCGCAGGTTTATCGGGCACGGCGCGACCGAGGGAAACCGCGGGACGTTTTCTCGAAGTGCCTGGGCGTAGGTACTTAAGTGGGTATCGGAGAGACTGTTTTTGGCAGTAGATTGAAAAGGGGGTGTTTGCTTACCGTTGGCTGAACGGCTCTCTGTTGATCTTGAACCCTCCTCAGCATTGGCGTCTCCACAAAAATTACATTAGGCGTTTAAATCAAAGCGGCGTATATCAGGAGTTTTAAATTACATTACGGAAGGGGGGAATGGACGGGGAATAGTAATAAATCGTGATGTTATTACTATTCTCGCCCAATTTTCGTAATTATTTTTTTTTGTTTAATTATGAATTTGGTCTAGTTTTGGAAAAAATATCAGGGTTTTCAAATTTCATGATGAAAAAGTGTGGATGGAGGGAGTTGCGATAAATCGTGGCTTTTTACTACCTATAGTCATCTGATTTCCGTGACAGCTTTCATATTTCGTTCGTTCCAATTTTTAGTCCAGTTGTGCAACCCTCGAAGTTTCGAATTTACTGTAGGTGGAGAGGGTAAAGAGGGGAGGGTTGCGGGAGAATAATTCTGAGAAATAATGATATTGCTCACTACCGAAGGTAGGGAGAAGCTTTGTGTTCGTGATTGAAGTCGAAAAAAATTGTGTCCTCCAAAATCAAAATTTCTACTTGCTTTTGGGGTATCAGAGCTTGCTGATAAATTGTGGTTCCGTGTCTGTCTGTCCGTCTGTCTGTGATAAATCCTTGTCATACCCAAAACTATGTTAATTATCAGTTTGATTCCGATGAAATTATCCGGGATTGTGCGGGTTAGCTCCTAGACGGGTCACCTTTAATTTTCAAAGCCGTCGATTTAACAATAACTCATTGTCGTCGATTTCTTATCATCTGCTGGTCCGATTTCGTTCAACTCAACCTCGTTAGGTAATTGGGTATATATATGTTCTTGAAAAATGCCCTACATATTGTATCGCAATTGGTAGAGTAATAACCATTGCGCATGCGCGAAACTTATATCAATTGCAAAGACCAATCTCCGAGTCTAATGGAACCGTTTTGATGACATTTTCAGGGATCGCGCGGGATATCTTCTAGAAGGTCCCCTATAACTTTTATAACTTTTAATAAAATTTATTATAACGTCGATTTCTCATCATCTATATGTTCGATTTCGTTCAAACTCGGGGAGTCGATAGATATATGGTCTAAAGGCCGTATCAAACTTGCTTTTTGCAAACTTGCTCTTGCATTTTTAATGCTCGAACGTGAAGAAGGCAAAGAGCTTTTTTCCAAGGTCAGCTTTTTCGACCATTGCGCATCCTGGCGGAGCATTTTTAAACTCACTTGGGAAAATTAGAACATGTTCTAATTTTAGCGAATTTTTGAAGAAAATTAAGCTATTGCTCTCTCCTCAAAATTTGTAGAATGTGAATTTTTGAAAAAATTTTATGCAGGAATCCGTTTCAGGCTATTCTGAATCATATTCTGAAGTTTAACGAATTTTTTTATGTATGTATGTATGTATATATGTATGTGTCATTCCAGACGATAACTGTCCGTAGAATTGTGCTAGAAACTTCAAACGAATTTTAAAATGTTAAGGACACAAAACGAAAGTTCAAGTTCGTTGGCCAGCATGATCGGATTACATCTTCGGGTTGAAATTTTCAAAAATGTAGTCAAAAATTTCAAAATAGCCTGTTTTTTGCGATTTGTTGTGCGAAATAATTTTTTCAGCATACTAACATGATGTATAGGTATTCGGAATCAGCGTAAAATTTCTTATAAGAATATGTATCAAGTTTTCAAAAATTTCAAAGTTGAAAAATCAGTCAAAAATCGAAATAATGCCGTTCACTAGTTGTAAAATTCCTCTACACGATCAATAGCGACTGAAATGTCGAAGATTTCTTCAAAAATTCGCTCATGGGGTCATGCTACATGACTGGACTTTTTACCTCAACGCGAAAAATGCTAAAACGTAATATTTGGAAATGTAACAATCCAATTGAAAACCCCTAGGAGCCCTAACCTGACAGGCTTAATAAAACTGCACTCCGCCAGATTGCGCTGTTTTGCACTTATTCCTCTTCAACATTCACAGCTGACCTTGGAAAGAAGCACTTTGCCTTCTTCACGTTCGAGCATTAAAAATGCGAAAAAAGCTGAAAAAATGCAAGTGTGATACGGCCTTAAGAAAATTAGCTATGAATCATATAGTGATTGGTGGAGTAATAACTATAGCGCATGCACAAAACTAAAATTGATCGACACAGACAAAATTCCGAGACTAATGGACCGATTTTTATGACATTTTCAAGGATTGTGCGGTTTAGCTTCTAGACGTTCCCCTATAAATTTCCTTGCCGTTGGAATAATATTAGTCTGTGCGCATGCGCAAACGTTAATTTATTATAATGTCGACTTGTCCATGTTACAATGCGTGAGGAAGCTATACTGCCCACTAGGGTGCCCGCGATTTTGAGAAAGGTGGAATTTTGATGATCTCATCCCGAAATTTGGTTTAAAATATCAAAAAAAAAACAGACCCCCTCAATTTTTTCAGATTTTTTTGCATAACAAAAACCTATGCCGGTAGCTCGATTTTGGTTTTTGAAATACGTTTTTTTTGTTGCCAATATCAGACTTTTGAATATAACTTTTACAAACTTCTTTGTAAAATTGTGAAACTTCGTATACTTACGTTTTTGGGGTCGCTGAACTCAAATATGCAGTCAAAACAAGTCGACAGCAACAACTTTTGATAGTTTGGAATCTCAAAATCGTCAAAATCATGTCAAAAAATGAAAATTTTTCAAAATTCATTGTAAAATTATGAAAATTTGTATTTTTACGTATTTCTGTTAGAATTTTGATTTTTTGACAGCAAATTCGAGTTCAGCGACTCAAAAAACATAAGAATACGAATTTTCATAATTTTACAATGAATTTTGAAAAATTGTCATTTTTTGACATGATTTTGACGATTTTGAGATTCCAAACTGTCAAAAGTTGTTGCTGTCGACTTGTTTTGACTGCATATTCGAGTTCAGTGACTACAAAAACGTAAGTATACGAAGTTTCACAATTTTACAAAGACAATTATACGAAGATTATATTCAAAAGTCTGATATTGGCAAAAAAAAGTGTGTTGCAAAAACCAATATTAAGCTACCGGCGTAGGTTTTTGTTATGCAAAAAATCTGAAAAAAATCAGTGGTCATTTTTTTGAAATTTTAAACCAAATTTCGGGTGGAGGTAATCAAAATTCAACCTTTCTCAAAATAGCGGCACCCTACTGCCCACCCAACTTGGTAGACGTTTTCCCTTATTTTAATTCCCATCAAAATGATATACAAGCCATTCATAGGGACGTCACTGTAATTCATGGCGTTGCTTGCCAGTATGAATCTTTCTCAACTTTTATGTTATTTCAGCCAGTAACGCGATTTCTGCCGGGAACCGTCATTTAAAGAAGGTCACGACCGTAAGGGCGAAAGTAAACGTTGAAACGAAAACATTAAATAATTTTCCATTTTAGTAAATTGAAATACAGTACACACTCGATTAACTGCGATCAGATTAAACGGGAACTGAATCAACCGAACATAATTCGCGACCGTATCAGCGCTTTTCGAGAAAATATCTACCTCCACTCGATTCACCGATTATCCTCGCATGTTGATCCATTTTGTGCTGTTTTGCGACAAAGACCGCCTCATGCTCGTGTAAAAGGTTTAAAATTTGATTTTAAAACATTAAAATAGGTAACCGTTACGTCGCCATTACTTCCATGATAGCAATAATTTATCTAACCTACGATAGAAGGGGAAAAGGTAAAATATTATATCTCCCCTATGAACGAATCCCTTTCCTTGGATTCAGCAATATAAGTGATAAAATGGAACAATCTTCCACATGTTGTCATGTTTTCTCTTTGGAGTTCGGTGTCTGCCCCAGAGGGAAATAAATACTCGCTGTACTGGAAGCGTCTTCTTGGTATACTTGTCCTTTTACTTTTCGTACTTATCTGCTTTTCTTTTCCTGTTATTGTTTTCTTTTGTCATTGCCAGTTTTTTATTTGTTAGAAATCATACACAACTTCTTCATTTCTCGTTACTTGCAAAAACTGTATTTGCAATTTATAATTTTGCCATAAAGTCAAAATAATTGTAGTGATCGTTGATTTCGGCTCCTAGGGGTTTTCCGTTCAATTGTTACCTTTCCAAGGGTTACGTTTTAGCATTTTCCGCGTTGAGGTAAAAATTAGAACATGTTCTAATTTTCCCAAGTGAGCTTAAAAATGCTCCGCCAGGATGCGCAATGGTAGAAAAAGCTGACCTTGAAGAAAAAGCACTTCTTCTTCTTCACGTTTAGGCATTAAAAAGGCCGAAAAAGAGGATTTTTAGCCAAGCCAATCCTATAATTGCGTCACATTTTTGTGTGACGTTTCCTTATTTGGTTTCAGAAAGAAACTCGTAAACGAGTTCCACTATCTGCTTTACAAGCAGATACCATGTTACATGGATATGTCTTTGATTGAGAATTTAGTTTCCGCCAAACGAAAATTGTTTATAGTCCAATCAACTTAGTTTAAGAATGTAGCCAGGTACGTAAGGAGGGGGAAATTGGTAGCTTGAGATGTGAACATTTATCACATAAATCAAGCGCTTTCCAACGAGTGGCGAACGATTTCTGTGCGATGAAAACTGCGGAAGTTCCATTCCCCTAGCAACGGCTGGGTTTTACGTGAAAATCATTAATTTGGAAAATCGTGACATCAGCTATTGCGTGACGAAAATGTTTGGTTGACCGGGAGAGCAAAGACATATCCATGTCAAAATGCGGAAAAAATCCTAGTGTTATACGGCCTTAAGAATGACTCAGATTTTGCGGAGTATCTTATCACTACTATGTCAAGTTGTTTTATTTATTTATCACCAGCGCAACGACTCACCACTAGTACAATTAAATCATAAGAAATTAACAAGCGGTTGCAATCATATTCACAATATAAAATATTAAGAATAATCAGCTGTGTGTAAACAAATTATTCAAATAACCATGCTCATAACTCAGCTTGTTGGTCAGGCACTTCGCAGTAGTTAACATAATATGATTGGATAAATTGAGTGCTTTCGTACGAATGTTCAACGAATTTTGTGGGATAAAAAATGACCAAGTACCAATTCCCTAGCAACGACTCGGTTGTAAGCGAAAATCATCAGAAATTGTTGCAACACATTTTCGTTACACATAAACGTTTCGTTTTCGGTTGGAGATGCCAAGACTAAAAATTTGGTGTTAAAACCTCAAAAATGACCAAATTAGCGCGGCAAGTCCGCTACACCTACTGCTTTTCGCAGTTTTAGATTATCCGGCGAGTGTACTGTCGTGAAAATAACTTCTCAAGCCCAGAAAACTAAAATTTCGTGGAAAGTGCATAAAATACTTCATGAATTCCCCCACCAATATAACTTCATTTGTGGGTCAACAACATGACTGTAAGCTCTCCTCCCTCTCTGTTTTGATATGCATCTTGACACCAAAACAAACAAAATTTGGAGGATGGATTGGTAACACTTTTGTTTTGTCGATACCATAGGCTCACTATTGAAAATAATTAATCGATATTTACCTTCCTAAATTGTGCTGGAAAATTAAGTGTTAATTTTTCATATTGGGTATATCGCAGGTAGAATATAAATTTATTAGGAGATCCAGGAGGTTCTTAACAACTTGAAATCACTAGACCAACATGCATTGTAAAATGTTGATGTATTCTAAAATTTTAAGCAGATGTTAATAGAAAGTTCAGTATGTTCCAGGAATAGTTTTCCGATCGATAATGAGCTGCGGTGGCCCATCTGTCTTCCTTCACAGTTCGAAAAGGGAATCAACTGAAAATCGAGTGAGTATTCCTTTGACAATAAAATAAAAGCTCTATTATTTTAGTTTATACTTGGTATAAACAAAACTGTACACTGTTTACATACATTCTGAACGTAATATGCCTTCAAGGAATATTTTTCAAATAATTTGGAACTCTTAGCTGTGAACTTACGAAGATACAAGTGAATAATGGTCACTAGAATGGGATACCGTTAAATGAAATGAGGGAATGTTGATAAAAAATTTGTAATAGCACGAATTAGAGACTAACTATACAACCTCAGGAACCAAATCGTGAGAATGTAGCCTCAGAGAGATAGGTACGTATAAAGGAGAGCCTTAAATTTAAAAAAAAAAAAAAAAAAAAAAAAACTCGGCGCTTTGCGCCTCGGCGGGGGCTCCGCCCCCCTGCACCCCCGGTTTATTTCTTTTTCCATACTCTGTATGAAATCATAGGAACACAGAATGTGTTTTTGCGATGATTCTATTTCCTTACCAACGGCTTGGTTGCACGTGAATAATAACAATATTTGGCAATAATAAAATAAATAATTGTTAGACATTTAATTTGGTCTAAAACCCTATAAATATTATATAAATAAATATGTAACTACAAGAAAAATACTATATAAATTGAGAGCTTTCCAACGAATGGTGAACGATTTCTGTGCGATTAAAATTGCGGAAGTTCCATTTCCCTACCAACGGCTCGGTTGTACGAGAAAATCATAAGAAAATTTACAAGCGGTTGCAATCATGTTGACAATATCAATTATTGAGAATGATCATCTGTGTGTAAACAATTGATTCAAATAACCATGCTCATAACTCAGGTTGATGGCCACGCACTTCGCAGTAGTTAACATAATATGGTTGGATAAATCAGGAGCTTTCCAACGAATGGTGAACGATTTCTGTGCGATTAAAATTGCGGAAGTTCCATTTCCCTACCAACGGCTTGGTTGTACGTGAAAATCATTATAAAAGGCGCATAACGGTTTTTTCTGTCGGTTTTTTGTGACGATTTTTTTTCGGTAGGTCATCGCAAAAACACATTCTGTGTTTAAAAAAAAAAAAAAAAAAAAAAAAAAAAAAAAAAAAAGTAGGATAAAGGAAAAAGGGTAGGGATTAATTTTTCCAATCTGGTTAGTGAAGATGTAACTTTAGAAGAAAAATAATGTATAAGTATATCTTATTATGGGAAAATTTATGATAAAATCGGCAAAATTCTATCATCGTGGGGTTAAAAAGTTGGTTTTAAAACTAGAAATTGTCTTAGAGCATTATTAGGTTCCGTTAAAGACAAAGTCAATGTTCAGGATAAAAGTGGGGTTTATAAACCAAAATGTTGTTGCGGCTGCGAATATTGCGGTCAAACTAGTAGGAAATTCAGGGAAAGAATTGAAGAGCATCAGGAGGATTTCAGGGAAAATACGGGTAGGTGTACATTTGCAAAACATCTTAAGGAATCCAATCATACTTACAATTTTGATTTGAAAGACAGTTTGTAGAATTTCTTCATTTTAGTCCAAAGGGAGGTATGTTGAATGTACTTGAAAAATTCGAAATTATCAAAAGCGACAGCTCTGGTTAATGTTTAAATGAGGATATACCTCTATAAATTTCACCTCTGATGAGTCCATTTCTATAAAGCTTGGAACTATCCCTTCAAACTGTTGAAACCACTAATTCTTCCTCTCCTTTCACTTCATCTGTTTAGCTATAATCTCCCTTCACTTTGCTTGCACTTAATGGGTAGTACGTCCAGCCCCCTTTCCTTTCTCACGACCAATGGGATTCAATCTCCCTTCACCTGTGACTATATAAGCTGTGTCTTTTCTAATGTGTGTTCAGTTATTGTTTGTTACTGATGATGACCTAACCGTTGAAATCGATTTAACATTGTAACTCTTCATTTTTCGTGGAAATAGACAACGTTTTTTTAAACTAACTTCCGTTTTGAAATGAGTTTCCATAACTTCGTCGAGTGATTTAGTACTAAATATATAACCTCAAGGTATGTGGGTAGACAGCTGAGTGACGCGGGTCGTGAAGCAAACTCGGGATTCAAAAGAGTAGGGTGGTTGCAATATTGTGGCAGAATATCACTACAGCTGGGCTAAAAGTGTTTCTCGTGATGAATTAGCTATCTTTTTTAAAGACGTCTTGAAGGTGTGCATTCCTGTTGAGACTTTTAAGGTGGCTTACTCCAATGCGGGATCAACAAGAGGCGGCTTTGTGATCGTAACGTTTCTAAGGTGCGAAGATAAATGGAAGATTTTAAGTCAGACCAGGCACTTGTCGTCTAGAAGTGGCATAAGTATAGACCAGGATTATCCGGAAAGGGTTAGGTTGAATAGATCGAAACTTTTGAGGTTACGAAGAATCATACGAAAAAAGAGCTGGAGAGAGAGAGAAGCAGGCTGAATGCGGATAGACTTTCATGGAGGGACTTCGTCTTTTCCTAGTTTTCCTGAAGCGATTCGGTGGGGCTCAGCTGCAGCAACCCTACCGGCTTTGAGACCCTTTGTAACTTCTTGGAGGAGACGCGTGAAGAGGTGGAACTTCAGCTTCGAGAGAATACCACGCTGTCATCTTCGAAAACTGGCGAAACAGCAAGCCTGGCTGATTGACTATAACTATGGCCTTGAAAGGATTTCAGAAGAACTTACTGTAAAGGAGCTTACAATTTTGTGCTAGATTGTGATTGTTTAGATAAAAATAAAATTCAATTTATAAAGTTTTTTGAACGCTATAGTACTTTATTTCTATTTGAAACTTACAGGAAGGTATTGAAAAACAAGGAAAATTGTTCCCAGAATATAATTCGATGTGGGCTGCTAATAAAAATTTGCACAATGGCAGGGCGAGTAGTGGTTGTCTATGTGAAAAAATGAAAAAATAAAATAAAAAAAACGAAAATTTGAACAGATTAGTTAAGAGAATTAGTTAATGATTTTGATAGAAATAAAAATGAAAATTTTTACTACTATTGTTGCTACTATTACAATTGTATATAAGAGGATTTAACTATAATTAATAAAGTATTATAATAAATTATTTTGTGAATCTCGATAATGATATGTAAACGTAACAAATATGTAAAGCAATATTTAGCGCCAACAATAAATAAAAATGTTTATAGAGTCAAGTAAATCATAAAATACTCGTATATTTGGAAAAAAAAAAATGTTTTGTACAACTAGGTACGTTGTTAACGACTTCTAATAGATAAACCGGCTCCAAAGGCAGACGGCCTAACCGGCCATGCCTCAATCGCCTTTTGTTAGCTTAGAATATAGTTATAATATGTAATATAACTAACACTGCTATTAAATTATCTGTTATATATAGTATTTCTACCGTATGCAGTGTGTTAGCTGCATTTATTTTGTTCAAATATCTAATTTGTTTTGAAAATAAAGGCATTCATTCATTCATTCATTCATTCATTCATTGTTTGTTACTGATGATGACAACATAACCTTTGAAATCGATTTAACATTGTAACTCTTCATTTTTCGTGGAAATAGACAACGTTTTTTTAAATTAACTTCCGTTTTGAAATGAGTTTCCATAACTTCGTCGAGTGATTTAGTACTAAATATATAACCTCAAGGTATGTGGGTAGACAGCTGAGTGACGCGGGTCGTGAAGCAAACTCGGGATTCAAAAGAGTAGGGTGGTTGCAATATTGTGGCAGAACATCACTACAGCTGGGCTCTAACGAGCAATTGAAAAGGTTATGTAAGTAGGTATGTAAGTACAAATTAGAATCGATGCTGAGGGCCAAAAGAATGCAAGAGGGATCATCCAAATGGTATTGGTAATTCATAGTGGGCTGTAGAATCAACTGATTGTTCAATCAATACAAACTCATGCTTTACCATCATGAACTCATGATTTGTTTTAGTATAGTTTTCTTATTTATTCATTCACTTCTCTTCCAGGTAAATTATTTCTCAGAATCAACAAGTCGGACACCCGCGAAGTCAGCATCCCGAAATCAATTGTATCGAATGTGTAGCAACGTTAAGCTGCCCGATCCCAAAACGGTCAACGAATGGCTTCGAAACGGAAGTATAAACAGAGAAAAGCTTCAAAACATCAACGAAAGACAGTTGAGGTAATTACAAATACGAATATATACCATTGATGTGTGAGAATATAGAACGTAACATACACGGCTATAAATAAACAGGAATAGGTTCTATAGAAATAGGTTCAACAAGTAAATAACATAAACCCAAATGATAAATTGGAAAAAGAAGTCTGCCAAGTTGGGTGTGGCACGTAGCTACCTCGTTTACCTATCATTCCAACTATCATCCAAATTTAAGCGAACTCGAACGAATAGAGAGTGAAAAGATGGAACATGATGGAATTTATTTTTGCGCATGCGCAGAATGAAGTATTGATTTGGCAACAATGAAACTGATAGGTTTACAACCTGACTGATAGGTTTACAATCAGGTCTACAACCTGACCCTCGCATTCTCTGACTATTTCATCGAAACCGGATGAAAACAGTGAAAATTAAGGTCGTTAGAAGGATTTCACAAAGGCGCATGCGCAGTTGCTATTAATGATGTAATCATGTTGAAATTGATATGGGATGATCAAATTGTCATCCTCCAGCTATCATCCAAATTTAAGCGAGATCGGACGACAAGGGCGTGAAAAAATGGAGCATAAAGGAATTTACGTTTGCGCATGCGCAGAGTGGAGTATTGATTTCGCAACAATGAAACTGATAGGAGACCGTTTACACCCTAGCCCGCACATTCCTTAAACATTTCATCCAGATTATATGAAAACTGTGGAAAATAAGCTTGTTACAAGGATTTCATATTCGCACATGAGCAGTAATTATTAACCATACAATCATATTGAAATTGATACGATTATCAAATTGTCTTCCCTCAGCTATCATCCAAATTTGAGCGAGATCGAGGGACTAGGGCGTGAGAAAATGATGATTGGTAGAATTTACGTTTGCGCATGCGTAGAGTGATGTATTGAGTCAAGAACGATGAAATTGATTGGGGGATCGTCAACCCCCTATCCAGCACATATCCTGAAAATTTTGGATAATTAGCGGATGAAAACTGTGTATAATTAGCTTGTTACAATGATTTGCGGACACACGGCAGACACAAACACACACACACGCACACACACACAGACAGACAGACACGGAACCAAAGTTGTTCAGAATAGTCTAAAACGTAAAATGCAAGTGGAAATTTTGATTTTGGAGACCAAAAATGTTTTTTCTCCCGAAAGTGAAAACAATGCTTCGCTACCTTTAGGTAGACTCGGAAGCAATAAATAAATAAAAAATAAATCCAATAAAAGGGGCAAATTGAAAATAATAAATTGCTGCGCAATAATAGTCTGCGTTTTCTATGAGGGTCAACGAAAAGTTTATTAGGTTTACTAAAGATTTTGCGTAGAAGGGCTATCCAATAACGATTATGAGGAACAACGAAAAGTTTAGTTTCAAGAATATTTCAGTACTAACAAACCTGTCGGATGTTAAATTTTTGTACTTAGGTATTTGTTTTCCCCGTCTATTTTTCTCTTGGAAGTGTCGTTCAAACGGAAGCCCTTCGGCGATCAAGAGGTTCGAATACAAAGTTCAGAGTACCTACATTTGGAACAAATAGGAAGAGCGCCAGCTCGAAAACGAACGTTTTCGTCTGCATTTTCGTTCACTACATCGGGAAAGCATTCACTGCATTGGGACCAAATTGGAACTCCAACAAACATTTCAAGACCAACCCGAGCAAAAACCGTCCACATTTACTAGGTCTAAGGCGGAACAAAACAGCGGGAAATAAATTTTTTTTTCTTCGTTATTTCTGCGTATTTTTGTTGATATCTCCGGGAATACAGCATATTTTGGCAATTTTGACGGTACCATTGTGTTTTACGTGTTCAGGAACTTGACTTTGTCGCTGACATACGAAGTGCTCTCGATCAAATTTTAATGTGGCAGCAGATAGAAGATCGAGAGCTCGATCAAAAAACACTCATAAAAACGGGCTTCCACCCCCTTCTCGCCCTACAGAAATTCTTGAAAATCTAAAGGACCTCATAGGCTATGAAGTGACCAGTGCTTACAAGCATCGTAACACATACCATGAATTTTGCAAAGTAAGGGAGTGGTGATCAAATGATCTTTTCTCATATTCACTAACATCAAGAAATTATATTTTTTACGAAAGTTATAGCATCCCTTATACAATAGGTTTTAGGTAGTTGATAGGAGCTTCAGAACATACTATGCTCCTAAAAAAATGTGTTTAAGTTTGTTGGTACAATAATTGTAATAGTGTGAGGTGTCAGTTTGCCACTCTAGCTGCAGGATACAATATACCTGGGACCGGCGTGTCATGGCGAATGTCCTATTTTTCCATAAACTTGTTAATGGTGGGATTCAGTGCCCATCCCTTCTCTCAAGAGTGAATATCTACGTTCCTAGCTACAACACCCGTTCCAACTCATTTTTTATGTACCATTTGCAGCCTTCAATAACCAACTGCAAAGGCCTATGCATTGGATACCTCGTGAAACTAGTGCCCTCCTCCAGACTGTGGATTTTGACTTTTTCTCTGATGGTCTTCCGCATCTCAAGTGGAGCCTAGACTCTTACCTCCATTCGCAGTGACGTGTGTTTTGTGTCAGTGTCAGTAGCTTTGTGAATTACTCATGAATTGCATTTGATGCATACAAATGATGCATTTATTTCTATTTTTTCCATTCTGTATTTTTTCATTTCATTCCAAGTTTGAAGTTATTTTTTTCCCCTTACATAATTTGTACTCTACTCCCTATGTGATTGGCGAAAGCCGTGCTTATTAATAAATACATTAATGAAAAAGAAAAAAAAAAGAAGAAACAGATGACTTTACTGTAAGTAATCAGAGAAGAGAAAACATTTCCCATGAAATCACTTCGCGTTGACTCCCAAAATGCGATTACACTGAATGATAGTAACCTATTTTTTGCAAAAGGGGCCATTTTCAGATCTTGAATCTGCGATCAGGGTCACATTTAGGCTGTTAAAGGGCATTGGGGTGACAGGGGTTGGAGTGTGGACTTAGGTGGCCGAAGAAATGAAATATATTACTCGATGGATTCGGGGAAAAAATGACCGTTGGCGAGAGGGAGCTCGGAGGGAGGGACAATAAATTTGAAGAGGAGGCACATTTTTCACGGGATTGGAAGAAGATTGGAATGACCGAAACCTTGCCTACCAAAGATATCTTAAAATCTGAAGAAAAAAAATCGTAATTTGTCAGGGTTGAGACTAATTTGTAAGAGGAATTGTTCACAAAAATATGTGTGGGCATGTGCTTATTGCTGAAGTAAATACTTTTAGGTGGGAACCTCATCAATCTTGAATCTATCTAATTATTGGGTTCTACGGTGTATTCTGAATGTTTTGGAAGTGTAAAATATATTATACAGGGTGCGCAGTTGACATCAACTTCGATTTTTAAATCAGAACCCCCTTTTTTATTGCAGATTTGAATTTTACGTAACATTTCATAAAGAAATGACCCCTCAGTCGATTTTTTAAGCGCGCACAAACAGGCGCAATTCCGCAGTAAAAACGCACAATTCCAAACAAACCATTTTCCATTACAAACGCTTGTAATGGGTACTTGATTTTGGGTATTTTTTGAGCTGAACCTTGGAATGATGTTCATTTATTGCTATTTGCGACATCTACTAGAGGAAAACACCGAAAATTTGACCAAAATTGCATTTCTGTTACTCATTTCTACACTCCCCCATTTTTTATTGCAGATTTGAATTTACCGAAAAAACTAAATTTTAGTACGCTTTGTGCTGTGTGGAAAAAATCTAAAAATCCAGAATCCTTTTTGAATTTCACAATATTATGTAGAAGGAGTTTTTTGTCATTTAAAATTAGTAGTTAAAAATGTCTTTGCACCTTAAGAGCTTAAATATTAAAACAATGTAAGAAATATATAAAATGATAATTTAAGTAAATTTGCTCAAACCGCCTTTTTCAATTTTTTATTTTCATTATTTTTTACTTTTGATGATGTGTGTTGTTTCCACTGGGTACGCATATGTCGATATCTATTGGTTCTTTGCTTTAGTCGTTAGATCCTAATGAACTTGCATTTTAAATGTATTGTTTCTTACACGTTGTTTATTCGCTGGTACGAAATATACATAACATCTTGAATTTTCGTGAATATTTTCTTTCAAACAACATAATTACATACCGATTCGGGTCTGTGGTAGAGTCTGATTGATGGCCGATTTTGTTCACACAATTTGATGAAAAATTTGGGGTCTAAGCGATCACCCTTAAAAAAGACATCACTTGCAGATAACTAGTAGTCTCGACGTGTGCGCAAACTCAAATTTCTCCGAATTCCCTCAGTTTTTGTAATGATTAAGGTTGGATTTTACGCAGTAAGAAGGCTTCATATACTAGTCTTCATTCTTTCAATAAACTGCACAGTAAATCAATGATAATAGGGCAAACTATTATTTTTAATATTAAGGTTTATCAAATACGGCGGTAACTTCCAGACAACCCTCAGGCATACCTAGAGGTTAACGCAGCCTATCGAACAAATTTGGGAGGGCGTTTATCAATCAACTTCATGCCCCTACTGATAGCTAACTGCTCAGATAACTTCGTCTGTGGGAAATGATTTCCCCTCAAAACAGCCTTACAACACTGGTATTTTTAGTTCGTTGTGACGTCCATGGGTAAAAAGTAGATAGGTATAGCACAACAGATCAACAACAACACTCCTGTCCTTTCGGTATCATCTCTGATGCCAAGGGATCTCGATAGTCATTTATGCTACTTTATGGTACATTATTAGGAAGGAACTAGAACCACTCACCAAGATCATAGAATCTGAGCGTAAGGAGAAGTTTTGTGATCGGCAACATGGAATAGTTTTTTGTATCACTGTGGGGTTCTAATTTCCCTTCAATTAACTTCAGCACAGTGCTGGATTGCCCAATAGGCCAGACTAGGCCATGGCCTAGGGCCCCCGACAAACAAGGGCCGCCATGAAAATCTAAAATAATTTTTGTTTGCAATTTATTTTTCAATTTAAATAAAATTTTCTCATATTTTTTAAAACTTTATCGATTAAAATACGTTTTATGTTTAAAATGTCGTTTTTATACAAATCAATTCATTGAATCTATTTTCATCGTTAATACAAATATATTTTTAAACATAAAATATTTTAATTTTGTATAGATACATATTTTTAATTGTTCATTTCTTTTCAAGATTCGAATTCCAAATCACGCGTTAAAAAACTGAAACAGCGTTTGCAAGCTCGAGCTTGTTTATGTAAACAAAAACAATTCATTACACGAAAGACGCAAGTAAACCATCTGTTGCTTAGCTGTTTTGCAGAACACAACTGTTCTTTTTTGTTAGTATAGAACAACAATTTTCTCAATTAATGACCAATTGAGAAGACAGTTGATGACAGTTTGATTGAAGACAATCTTGCGTCAGTTTTTTTCAAATGTAGAAATTGCTCTTCGTATTTTTTAACTCTTATGATTACTAATTGTTCAACAGAGCGCTCTTTTTCTAAATTGAAAAGCATTAAAAACGAGCAAAGAAGTGTTATGGGTCAAGAAAGATTGGACATGCTAAGTCTGATGTCCATTGAGTCAGATATTCTTCGGCAAATTGATTTTGAAGACATCATCAACGAGTTTAGTGATCGAACATGTAGAAAAAAGACTTTTTGAAGATAAACGTCGTGGTTAGGTATCTTCATAAAAGATCTCCAAAGATTACTTTATAAGTTACTATATTGTTAATTATTTATAAACAAACAATAAATCATATTTAACAAAAAAAAAAAGTTATTTTCTTTGTTATATTGTGTTTGGATCCTTTATATAACATAAATGAGTTGTTGAAAGTCCATAAATGTTTAAATAATGATCAATTTTGTCAATTAATAAAAATTTGAATGGCCTAGGGCCCTCGAAAGTCTTAATCCGGCACTGCTTCAGCACAAACATCGTCGTTTCTTTCTGTAGTCAGAAACTGGTGAGAAAATCGACGAGGATGAACCGTATAAGGTCTTCGTTTGTATTCTACGAATTGAACGATTTCCTCATCCGAAAAATCGGAATCAATCAATTCAACTTTGTTGTATATTATGTCTTTATGGAATATGACTTCATATTTAATGATAGTATATGTTATATTATTATGACTACTACACGTCATAACCTCTCTACAAAACGTTATCCACCAGATAATTCGCTAACTGAGAGAGATGAGTCTCAGGTAAGGACACCAAGCAGATAGCGGTATTTGCAGATAAATGTGAGTTGATTAACAGCCAACGAGAAGTTAACCGACGCTACTAGTTACCTATAGTTTTATTTTATTTTAATTTTATTTATTTATTTATTTGGCAAAAAATATTAAACTTTGGATACATCTACAAAATGAGAAAAGAAAATGTACATTAGTAAAGTAAGAATTAAATAAAGAATTAAATAAAGAACTAAATTTGAAAATTCAAGATTACCTACAATTTGCCCACCTAGGTTTAAGTTCAGATGAACTTGTGTTCCCAGGTGGAGTCCTGAAGTTGCTTAAACCTTAATAATATAATTAATATTATTTACAAAAAGGTGTTAACAAACAAACAAAAATCAAGCTTTTCGCCAAAATAAATCACAATGAAGAACATAAAATTAAAATTATACTCACTTAATAAAATTACACATACACAATATATACATCATTTGGTACAATATGAAATAAATGTTTTTTAAGAGAATCAGCGGAGCGAAAGTCAAAGGGATTAATTTTGTGGTCTTAGAAAAATTTCAATGCTCGAACATATGAATTTCGCCGATAAAATTCAGTATGGCATCGTGGCAGCGAAATATTAGACATAGCTGTTGTTCTAGAGCTCGATAGTTAGCACAGTTTGCCTGTGCTTTATCTGTGATTGATAAACGGCCCCTAACTGGATCAATTAGTTACATCACTTTTAACTGTATTTCTTATTTCAACTTCTAAGGGAAATGAAAATTCAATACGATCTGTTTTAGGAAAACTATGTCAACCCCTCCTACATCAGAAGCTTTGCCAACGAATAAGCGGAGCCTCCAGGATTTGGGCAGTCCCTTGTCTAAACCAAACGATGAGTCGTGGCCCAATAGCCACTCTCAGGTGAATCGGAGACAGCAGAGTAAACTTGAGGTTGGTCAAAACATTTTTAATTAAGTTAGAATTTCGTTGGTATTTTAATAGCATAATTTAACGTGTTGTTATGTAAAGATACAACATTGTTATACAGACGATACCTCACCTCAGGACTGAGATAAAAATGTTGTGTTTGCATCATAAAATCAAGCATTTAAAAGAAAGGATGAGTTCGTTGAGCAGCAATCAAATTTTAAAAATGTGTTCGAAAAACCCTAAAAATGGCAAAAACTGTATATTTTTAGCAGAATTATATTCACAAAAGTTCATCATGAGCGAATTTTTGTAAATTATCCTGCTATATTTGTTACATTGTTTTGAAAATTTAGGACTTCGAGTGAAAATAAATAGCTAATTATCAATTTAATGACAAAAAAAAAAAAGTTCTAAATAATAATCTAATACTTAAAAAAATATTTTGAATTTTTAACTTTATTGCCGTTATTACCGATTTTTTAGCACATTTTAATGAAAATTAAGTACATTTTTCAGCACAATTTTGTACATAAATTTTTGAATGTTCTGTTTTTACAGTTGATAAATTTTATTTGAGCAATATTCTGCTATAAAGGATGATTTCGACGATTTTTAGCCGTTTTTTGTTATTTTTAGCGATTTTTTCGACCTTTTTTTTTTTTTTTTTTTTAAATGTGACCAATTTAATGTGCTCAAAAAACGCTGGTCTGCGAACTCGTCCTTCCGTTTAGAAAGCTGATTTTTTGGCGCAAGAACGGAATTTTTATCTCAATCCTAAGTTTCACATTTCATCAAGAGAGGGGATGAATGGAGGGGGTAATACCGATAAATCATGATTTTTCAACTATTTTCGTACGATTATAGTTATTCTCTTTTGTTCAACAATGAATTTGGTTTGAAAAATGTGTCAGGAGTTTGAAATTTCGTGGTGGAAGGGTGAATGGAGCAGGTAATAACGATTAATCGTGATATTTTTACTATATTCGTGATTTCCGTAACTTAGTCCAGTTATGCAACCTTGAAAGTTTCAAATTTAGTGTTGGTAAATGGGTTAAATAGAGGAGGGGGTATTTCCGAGAAATCATGATTTTTTATATCTTATTTTCATTCTCAATTCTCAATTCTAATTCTCAATTTTGTTATATCAATTTTAATTACATGCAATCATGGGGACATCCCTGTAATGCATGCATTACTTACCAATGTTTGATTCATTCCCTCGTCTTTTCTCGAAAATGAGGTTCGTAACTAACATATCCGTACTGTGGTTATGAGAATAATGGTGATATAGTCATTAATTATTTGAAATGGATGCAATCCCTCGTAAATTTTGCCAAACTGACTGATTATAAATTCATAACAAAGCCCTTTGTCTACCGATGGAATTACTGAGGGCCGTTGTAGAGTCCCGCTATAAAAACTCGAAATGTCGGAGTTCAAAAGGTCGCTTTTTTACATCATTACGAAACACATTCGACTAGAAATAAATTGAACTTGTTTAACAACTTGATGAAACAATGAAATGCGCCGCTTTGGGATAGGTACATCCTACACACCCATTTGAGTGATAATTTCTATATTGATATGATGTTTGGTTGTGATTTTGAATTATTGTAATTTCAATCAGGTTCGTATTCGTAAGTTGCAACTTGAATGCCGATTAATTTATTTTAGGTAAATGAATCTACTGGCTTGAATCGAATGGGGATGGTGAATGATTTACTATCCCATTGAATACATCGCTTTCAAGTGTGGGGAAAAAATATACATAGAAACAGAAATGGGAAAAGTTCCAGTCATGCAGCATAATTGTATTAGCGAATTTAAGTAGATTATCGCATTATATTATTTTTTTGACCTGTGAGCACTTTGAGAGCAAAGAAATTGTTAATCCACAAATTTATGGCAAATAAACTCGTTCTTATTCACATTCTTCGGTTCAAAACAGATTTGGGATGTTTACCCATTTTTCAGTTTTTTAAATCGGTTTTTCAGCAAATATAACTGAAATTTGAGTACATTTTTCACCATAATTTTGTGAATAAGTTTTTTAATGTTCTAGTTCACTATTGACAAACGTCTTTTGACTAAAATTTGATAAAATTATAAATTCAACTATGTTTAGACGTTTTAAGTCATTTTTAGTGAGTTTTTGAGCACTTGTTTTGAAATTTGACCAATTTAATGAGCCTAAAATGTGTTGGCCAACGAACTCTACGATAATGGTTTCATTCAAATCGATGCTCGGCGAAACAGAACAATTGTTAATTGCTGAGAAATCGTTTAACCGATGAGTAGATTTTGAACGAGCTAACTGATGAATGTCACATGAATAAACTAATTGAACGATAAACAAATAACAAAGTCCATTTGTTTTCAGGACAATGAAGAGGACAACCTTTTGAAAGACGTATTACAAGGAATGATAATTGGACTGAGTAGCGCTGTCTTGTTCTGCTCTATACTATTCCGATTCGTTCTAACAAATAAAGTTTAAGTAAATTAATCTCTGTTCTATTTGTTTCTTGAATGTCAGATCCAATTTAGAAACGTCTTAAAGGTTGGTTGTAATTATATGTTTGATAGTTGATAGTATAAGAGTTAACCGTGGACGCGAATAGTAAGGTAAAGCAAAGTCTTCATCATCCTCGTCAAATTAGCCCTCAAAAACCAAACCTTCGTGGCCTCGTTTTCGTGTATGTAGGAAAACTTAGGAAACAGCAAGGAAAATGTAGCAAAACAGATGGGAAAACGTATAGCCAACAAACTTATTAGGTATCAAGACTATAAACTAATATAGGTAAGTAACAAACACACCTTTAGGAAAATCAATGCTTGTAAAAATGTATAACAGAAAAGAAAAAAGAAAACTTCTATTTTCCTTTCTTTTGGAAAGAATTTAGATGTTGTAATTATGGTACTCTTGGCCTTAATGTTGTGCCCTCAATGTTACTACTTCATGTTCATACTGTTTTACCAGCGAATTCTGATGATATTCTCAATACCGTGTACGTCCATTAAACCTCATTTGTATGAGCATCAGTGACGGATTAATAGAATATCGTGGGTGGGGAGTGTCCTCTACCGGAAGTACCCCCCCCCCCCCCTCCAAGAAAACTTTTTTTGAAAAAAGACCTTGAATAACTAGCAGTTTTAGAGGTTAAAGACCCACACTTTATATTAGGCATGTAAAAATTAACATGAAAAACATAATTTTTATTTGTACAAATTTTTAGCTTGGTTACCAAACATTCATGTACACACAAAAAATAAAAAAATAAAATTATTATAGGTAAGTACTTTTTTTTTGGCAAAATTATATCGAAAAAGTCCAGTCATGCAGCATGACCCCATGAGCGAATTTTGGAAGAAATCCTCGATTATATCGATTTTTGATTGATTTTTCAACATTGAAATTTTTGAAAACTTAATACATATTCTTATAGGAAATTTTACGCTGATTCCGAATATACCACATGTTAGTATGCTGAAAAAATTATTTCGCACAACAAATCGCAAAAAACAGGCTATTTTGAAATTTTTGACTACATTTTTTGAAAATTTCAACCCGAAGACGTAATCCGATCAAGCTGGCCAACGAACTTGAACTTTCGTTTTGTGCCCTTAACATTTTAAAATTTGTTTGAAGTTTCTAGCACAATTCTACGGACAGTTATCGTCTGGAATGACACATACATACATACATACATACATATATACATACATACATACATACATACATATATACATACATAAAAAAATGCGTTAAACTTCAGAATATGATTCAGAATAGCCTGAAACGGATTTCTGCATAATTTTTTTTCAAAAATTCACATTCTACAAATTTTGAGGCGAGAGCAATAGTTTAATTTTCTTCAAAAATTCGCTAAAAGGCAGGGAATGAAACATAAAACGCTCGTGATGTAATATTATTTATAAATTAAACATATTGTAAACATAGGATTAAATAATAATACACTCTATATTTTTTCAATTTACTTTAGAAGTAAACAACCATTTAATAAACACTCACGATGAAATTAAATGAACAAAGTACATTTTTGATTAAAGATGAAAATACAAATTAAAATCTTACCTTGTTAAACCTTTTTTGTCTATTACTGGTAAATGTGAAACAGTGAATAATTCGCTTCAATCGAAAAACACTGGTTGCAATCAGTTAAGAAAACACGATTCGTTTCTTTCTTCGTCGAAACAGTAGGTAGGTTGATTATGTATTATGGCTATTGTGTAATGTTACCGTTACCAAAAGCGGTAAACGAGAGACAAATACAGTAGGTTACTACCGTAACTTTTTGAATAAACTGATGAACACAAACTTATCCCTATTAATTAAAATTGTACCTATTCCTTGCCTGCTGCCTAATGTTTTTTAATGAAGAAAGATGTTATCTTCCATGCTCGTTTCTTGACCCAAACACTAAAAAAAAAAAAAAACTTTAGTTCGCATTTAACATGGTTTGGTTTTTACTGCTCTTCTACCCACAAAAGGGCGACTATGGACGACAGCACGACACGGACTCAACACCACCGCCAACCTGCTTTGATGGTTTTTCCCTCAAGCGCTTCTGGAAATCTCAGACCGACGAAAATTTTTTTTGTTTACCGACGAAAATTCTGACACTACCCACGTGAATCTCCGTTTGATACCCCGTGGCACCTACGCAGTTTGCAGGCCTACTAAAATTCAAACGAACAAATTAGTAAATTGGCCGTGACAGATTAGGACAGATTAGTAAAACCGGTACCTATCATCCCGGTTTCCCCACAGTATGAAGTTCCTTCATCTATGGCCCATATTCTCGTGACGTCACGCCTGGAGTAGGTTCGCGTTTCAGCCAAAGTCGGCCATGATACCGCCCTACGTCAATGAATCGCTACTCAACCAACCTATTTCTCACAAGAAGTTTGCCGTCTCACGTCAACATAATTCGTGGTTATAAGGCCATTTTTCAACAGTTTTGCTTTGAAAAAGTATAATATTGTAGCAACACAAAGTTTCAATTCGATTAAATGTTATAATAATCATGCCTGCCAGCGCAATAATTGAATGTAGATTGCTGTCAACAATACCAATCTAACGTGAACGAGTTTTTATTTGGACTAGGAGCCTACTAACTATAGTAGTTAATCAGTGTCAGAAAACTAAAGAACTTCATTCGTTTAGGCTTTGAGGATAATTAACCTGAAAAATAGTAAAGAAAAGATTATTGAAAATTCCTCAGGTGTCTGTACTGCTGTGTAGGTACCTAGCCATTGCTCAGGTAGCTTCATCAGCGTTTTATTATAAGTTCGTAGTACTATGCTTAACTGAGGAAGCTTTACTTGTTATATTGAATGAATAAAAGGAGAGATTTGATAGTTTGTCAAAATAAACAAGGCAGGTTGTTGCTACACCAAGAAACGAAACTACTTAGGTAGTTACGTACGTCCTACCAGATTTGCTGTTGGTTTAAAGTGCCTAAACAAAGTAGGTGGGTCGTTGCTTTGCCGACGAATACAACCGCTGATTAGCAAGTTTGTCAAATATCGAATCAGGGAATATGCAACATGAATTAAAAACCAGCTGCAAGGAAAAAACCTTGAAATGCATTCCTCTGAAGGTAAGATTTCATAAAGACGGCATTGGCAGTGCAGTTATTGCGCGAGTTTTGCAGTTACGCAAATTTATGGACAAAAAAAGTAATTAGGTACCTACTTTCGTTTTGATCAATGAAGTACCTACATGGACAAGTAATAATATACGGAAAGTATGTAGGTATACCTTGCCTCTAGGTACTTACCTTTCCACATGTGATACAACTTACTATTCCCGCCTAACAGAGCTCTCATAACACATCCTTTCACAAGACCACTTTCACAGTACTCTAAAGATATTTAGTTTCAATTGATTCAAAGAACAGTTCTAAAACTAGATAGGTAATCCACACCATTTTTGCGGCTGATGTCTGGATCATCTAGAACACTTGTATGTCAACTCCCCAACACATATTTCATATGGATCTCTACCCCACAGATTAAATCTGGCATTCGTAGCGTTTGAGGTCAACACTTGATAATAACTTGATGTAATTTGCGTACAATTTATCACCTTGCATATTACAAATAATGAAAATATTGACTGGGAACTAGGTGAGACTATGATTATGCTGTTGTCCAGCTGTGACTACAAATGGGGCATTTTCGCATATATTTACTCGTCACCATGACAACAAGGTGAAATAACTTCGATTTCGCTTGCCTCGATGTAAGGATGCGCTAGTGTCGCAAGTCTCGAGAATATCACCCATACTCGTATTTTTGTCAACCTATAAGCGCGACGGCGTGATTCTTTTCTGACGTTCCCTCGCAAGAATTGTTTTCTTCTGCCTCTCCGGGGGGGGGGGGGGGGGGGGGGGGGGGGGGGGGGGAGGCACCGCCCCCCCTTTAATCAGTCCCTGATGAGCATTGTTGATCATAGTTTACGTCGTTTAGTTATTACTACTCCATTTGTTATTACTACACCATCTTTTCCGAATATGTACATTCTGCCTGTTGTACATTCTTTAAACGTTGTCTATCTAGGTTAGAATCGTGTTGTACACGATACTCTTCAAGTTCGAATATGTTTTTGGTCGAACCAAATTTGGATTGGCTTCACTTGAAGAGCAAAGCTATGTAAATACATTTTTTCTCAAGTTCAAAATTTTGCTGTTGTTTAGGATTAACAGATTATTTAATATTATTTTAAAGCAGTTTCTTCTCGTACATACGATATAATTTAAACGTTAAAAAAAAATGTCCACCATTTTATTTTAGCATTTTATGTGCATAAAACGGCTATTTTTTCATTGCGAGGCTCTTAATTTTCAAATAAAAAATTTTGAAAGTTTTATTCATAAGAAACCTGTTGCGTATATTTATATAAGTGTCATTCTAGACGATAACTCTATGAGATGAGATAAATAAGCCGTTCTTTCAACGAAAAAATCACGCAATCCAAAATAAAAAAGTTCCAGTCATGCAGCATGATCATATGAGCGAATTTAAAATATTCGTTTAATTTCGCAATAATTTCCTATTTTAAGACATACATACCTACTTTTCCAGAACGGAAGGAACCCAACTGGAGATTCGGATTAATTTGATGTCTACTAAACTAAAACAATATTGTTTCAGAATGCCTCAAAACGGATTTCAATAAAGAAATTTTCCACAAATTCTGATTTAAAAATTTTTTGGAGCCATTGCAATAAATTGTTTCTTTTGACATTTTCTGTCTTTACTTTGGCACATAAGCGAAAAAAGAGTTAACAAAAAGCATAACGGTTGCTTTTCTGATCCTCCCACGAAAATCGTTGACCATTCGTTCGAAAGCTCTCGATTTATCCAACCATATTATGTTAACTACTGCGAAGCGCGTGGCCAACAAGGTGAGTTATGATCATGGTTATTTGAATAATTGTGTACACTCAGGTGATCATTCTCAAATATTGATACTGTGAACATGATTGCAACCGCTTGTTAATTTCTGATGATTTCATAGAGCTGGTGTTTAGATGATTTGATTCATAGCAGGTGATCCGAATATTGCGAGAACGATTTGATTTGCGAAGCGGTGGTTAAATCATTTTAATAGGTAATTTCTATACTTTACACTCTAGGAAGCTGTAATTACGTATGTGGGTGATTCTCACAGAAAAGGTCAGTTTTGAGTTTGACTTTTGAAAAAAGAAAAAGTTATCGAATCGAGCTGAAAAAAATCACAGATGCTCTCTATATCGTATGTATCGAAATTCGAAGCAAATCCAAACAGTAGCGCTTTTATTAATTCAGAAAAAAAATATTTAAAAATTTAGGCGGACAGGTCGATGACACTAGGACAGGGCGATGATGCGACCCGTTGATTCTCACCATTTGCATCACCACCCTGTCCTGGGATCATAAAAGGAAAATTTGCTATAACTGCCAAGAAACGTTAACCCTCAACATTTCAAGTCAAAAGACCGAAAAAAGTGACCACTGTAGGGCGAATCCAACAAACGAAGAATGACAGAAATTCTCGAATAAGTCCTAGTAGACCTTCACAACGTTCGGCTAAGTAAATATGTGTTTTGAATGGTCAATACGAGAATATTGGATTACTAAATGCGAGAATACGGGAATACTAGAAAATCCAAAAAACATAATAGATTTGCCTTTTTCCTCATCGTCCTGCCCTCGAATTTTCAGGAGAGGACAGGTTGATGATGGACAGGTCGATGATGATTCTTCAGTTTTTCTCAAATGTTTCACCTTGTGGCAAGCTTTTTCCCAAATTCGGCATATAACATGAAACTAGACCGTTCGGTGCACAATAAAAATACCATAAGAAAAAATTGAGTTCAAGTACTCACTTAGAAAAAGTGGACAGGTTTCTGACGATTGTGATTGACCAACCCACGGTCCAGCACACATCTGCTCCCGCTGACGACCACAAGTTGACTGAATTAAAACGAATGGCGGTTTTTCTGGTAACTGAGAAGGGCGCGAAAAAAAAAAAAAAAAAAAAAAAAGCGGCAAAAAAACCCGCTAAAATACAATTGTGACCGCGAAAATTCGAAAACCAATATTGGACAGGTCGATGACGGCGATGCTCCGGACACACATATTTCCATCCAAATACACTTTTCTAGCGGTTCTACATTAATTTTATCGATCAGAAACGCATCTCAGAAATCATACTGATGTAGAAAAATTGAATAAAATCCAAACTCAAAAGCGGAAAGACCTTTAATTAAAGCTTGAAGTTGGGAAGGTCGCATTGGGACAGGACAGGTCGATGACGATTTGACTATATTTAGTTAATTTTCTATTTAAAGGAATAAACATAACCTAAAAATGGAAAAAAGGGTTCTAGATAAAAACCTATACTACAATTTAAGACCTTCGCCAGCTCCCAAATCCTTATTGGGTCGCCGCAACTGGTCCGGACATCACTTCTGCCCCTTTCTGTGAGAATCACCCATGTAGCCTCTTTAGGACTACATTTACTTGACGATGCCCAGGGTCCGGATCAGATGAGTGGCTCTTAGAGCTTGCATACGAGTCTGCAACTAAAGACATAAAATGTCCCAATGTATTGCAGACTCGTATGCAAGCGTTTCTGATTATTTCTACGAACATTTGCTGACTGAGTGAATAATTTTTTGAATTGTTGAATAAGGGAAAACGGAATCATTTTGGCAGTTCACCGTTATTTCTGTTTGTTTCATCTGGTCAACCAATACATGTGGATTTGTGTAAACAGCCGAGAGGGAAATGCGCTACGTGCTCAAGTGAGAAACTCGAGGGCGAGGGCCGGCGGACACTCGAATTCGTCAGTTCGTCCACCTACTCGTAGTTCGGAGCTCTCGCTGTCACTCAATGGGCCAACGGCATGAACTTGACGAATGGAAATCCAATCAAAACGTACATATAAATCAACGTCATTTTTAATTTTTATTTACCTAAATTAATGGAAAGGTGAAATTATTAAAATTAGTGTAGCCGCATATAACGTGAGATACCCCAGTCCAAAATATAAAACTTCGAAGATGTCACATGACAAAATAACATAAAAAACGGACGGTAGACCTACGGTTCTACAGTCAGACACGAGACCCTCTCGAAAGATCAAGTTTGTCCCCCACCCCGGCAACTTCTTGGAACCGTTCCCTACAAGAAGAACTGTGAGTTCTTTAATTCCGTTCAACGCGGAGCAGCTCATGAGTCACAAATGAAAAGTCACATTTACTTTTCTAAACTGTTATGTGATCGTGTTATGAGACCACGAAACTATACACTTCATTCTGATCTACATATCCAACTAATCTGCATTTTTACTAAGGGATTGACTACTTGATGTTATGTATTTTTGAGATGCGAGCTTGCGAGCATCCAGACCACCAAACTATACACTTCATTCTGACCTACATGTCCACTAAACAGGTTGAACGGAATTGAAGAACTCACAGTTCTTCTTGTAGGGAACGGTTCCAAGTAGTTGCCGGGGTGGGGGACAAACTTGATCGTTCTAGACCTAGAGAGTCTCGTCAGTCAGACCATTTAATAATGATTAATTTTACACATTATTAGTTGATTATGGTTACTTGGCAATATTAGTTCATAACTGAGCGTAATAAATCAGCTAATAGAGAGTTTTTGGTGACCACTAACGTACCCTTAACGTCACCCTACCGTACCCAAGAGTACGTGACCTTGAGGGTACGTTAGCAACGTCGTACGTTAGAATGGCTCATTTAACGTCACCCGTTTGGGGACCTAAAGGCACACGACACCAGCCTAACCTTCCTGTAAATGTAACACTACTGGGCTCCTCAAAATTACTTGAATACTGGTGAAATAAATAATAGTAGTTTTTCTTTTCAAATGCCTCTTTACCAACTAATTTTGTTGATAGCGGGTAGGTTTTTGAACACCCCTCAAACTTGGTTATTTTTCGTTTCAAGTCGTGTAGATAGAAACCAAATGTGTCATCTGAAGTCCGCCTCCTACGTCGCGCTTTACTAGCCTTCAACTCGATCGAAAAAAATCCGTTCTTTTGCGCACAGGCTCTATTTGGTCGATTAGAGCTTTGTTTTTATTATAATTTCACATATTTTAAATGAGGAACCTGAGTTTTAAGACTCTACTTCTTCGCAGTATTGTTCTTAGTTAGCCTGATCTCAGCTGTTTTCTCGTGAACATTGCGTGAAGTGCTGCCTCCACTGATGATTATCAGGTAAAATCCTGGTTCATTGTCATAGAGATGTATACTTTTTCATATTTCTTGATATATTACCCAACCGCAAACCCAAAAACATGAAGTTCATAACGACTAAAGACCTAAAAGTGCAACTAAATCGCGGTGTTTCCCACTTGAGGCTTACTATCTTTGCGTTAAATCCATGCCTTGTTTACGGATTGAAAACTAACAATGAGAAACTATCCCGTATTTGTACTGAGATTAACATGAAATTCGAATTTAGGATTGAAAATCGGCATTTCACATCGAAATAAAGAAGTCGATTAGACAACCAGTAGACAACAAGATAGCTGGGGAAAAATATCGCGTTACCCAACCACCGTTAACGTGACATCAAAATTAAGGCAACCGTTCTCCCAGCTCCTTTTGGGTTAGCATCTTCGTTTGCTCCCTCAAGACTACGGTAACGGGTGACGTTGAGTTGAGGTCGCCAAAAACTCTCTAATAACGCATTGGTTGTACGTGAAAATCAATAGAAAACCCCACCGTGACGTGACGCTCGTGACGTGACGAAAACAAATGGAGACATCTTGTTAATCATTATTAAATGATAAAAGGTGTCACAAATTACCCATAGGTATGCACATATCCATATATATAACGCTAATTTCTATGCTATTCATCCTAAGAAGCTGAAATTCGGAGCGGAACCTCTGTGAGACATGTTGAGTAGTATTTTAACTTGCCAAACCACCCCAATGAGCTGCGTGAACTCTTAACGCTCATTTCTACGCTATTATTTATCCTAATACGCTGAAATTTGGAACGGAGCCTCTGTGAGACCAATTCTAACTGAACCACCCAAATTAACTCAGTGAGCTTTTAAACTAATTTCTATGATACTAGCCGCTCCGGCTCGCTACGCTCGCCTCCACGTCCAGCCGGGGGGCAAGCATGTAGGGAATATTGCTCGCTTCGCTCGCAAAGTGTGGCATGTAGGGAATGTTGCTCGCTTCGCTCGCAAAGTGTGGCTGTATACATGCGATGTATTACAATTGAAACGTGTAGAGGATGTTGCTCGCTTCGCTCGCAAACGGTAGATCTCTAAGGGTAGTTTTAACTTCTGTAGGGGATGTTGCTCACTCCGCTCGCTTGAGGAAGTTATACTGCCCACCCAACTTGGCAGACGTTTTTTTCTGTTGGAAATTCTTACAAACAAATTAAATCTTATAAAACTACGTGGAACCACGAAAAGCTTATTAGGGGATGTTGCTCGCTTCGCTCGCAAGGTATACCTGTATATCCTTGAGGAAGTTATACTGCCCACCCAACTTGGCAGACGTTTTTTTCAGTTGGGAATTCTTACAAACAAATTAAATCTTATAAAACTACGTGGAACCACGAAAAGTTTATTCGGGGATGTTGCTCGCTTCGCTCGCAAGGTATACCTGTATATGTGTAGGACAAAGTCCGTATTTATTCTGTTGAAATGGCTCTCGCTTCGCTCGCAAGGTAGGTAGGTACCTATGTATACCTGCTCGCCTCGCAACATTGTGACATCGAACCCCTTGACGTCTTCGTAGAGCCTTCTCGCGTCCACAGCACATATAATTTCTCATTTTAATAGCTTAGTCTCGCTTCCCCTCGCAATTTGACCTACTTCCCGTCACTTTTTTCGATATCCGATTTCGGATTCAGATTCGGCGGGATCAAAGCTGTATTTCGCCCGCGAAAACCGTTCCGAAAAACGTACCTTTACGAGGTATATTTTAATGGGAAAAAACGTAGTTTTTCGTCGGACTTTTCGAGAAAACACGGTCCGTACTCTCGCATTTTTTTGACGCATTTCCCGATACTTTTTTCGCGATCCGATCGCGCCGTCGTCTTCCTCGTTCAAAAACCTACGAAACCGGTATTTTTCCGGAATTTTCGACGGCCGTTTAGAGGGGTAGAGGAAGCGGGGAAGTCCAAAAAGCGCACATTAATTCTTACTTCGACCCCCCTCCCGCCCTACGGCCCATGGTTCGGCTGGGATTAGACAATTTTAAATTCGCTTATACACCCTATCGGAAAATCCCAAGAAGATCCCCCCACTCGCAGACTCCCCCCACTCAGCCGTTTGGCCGTACATGGACACGACAAACAGACAAACAGACAAATTGAGTTTCATTCTTATAAAATAGTATAGATCTATCCTACGAAACAGTAAAATTAATTTTATTTAAGAATTTAAAAAAACCCATCAGAACGTAATAATTTTATTATATTTCACAAACTACTCCTTTCAAGCGCTGGACGTCCCCCCAAATTCTTATTTCGTCATTCCATGTGAAACACTAGCCTACTTGAAAAGGAAAGGAGCTTAAAATGTGACTTACTACCACCCAACGGACCAACACAACGGACACAACATCGGCAATCAAAGATTAACAAATTAAGTCTATTGAATAGCCCCAACTGGAATTATTCAATAAATTACTGGATTCTATTAACGGTTGCTGCGAAAGGAATTGGTGGCTCTAATGAAGGTGTTCGTCGAATCGGAACGCGGGGGTTCTACTTTGGCTCGAACTCTCTAAGTTGCCTTTGTCGCACACAAAGCACTTCGGTCAACAACATTGTTCCCGAGGTAACAAAGAGGGTCTATAGAGGGACTCACTCTAGTCCTGTCCCACCTACGTCACAGGCTCAATTCATCCGTTTTATCTTAAATGCAGATAGGATGAAAAGCAAGGCACCCGCTGGCAGTAATGAGTAATAAGGTCGCTAGTTCGCCACGAGGTCTCACTTCCGAAAACAAGGTAAATTATTACACAAAGGTTTATTTATTTATTTGTTTAAGCGAATTTTCAGAGAAAATGGAGCTATAGCAATGGTTCCAAAACTTTAAAAATGAAAATTTTCGAAAATTTTCATTACGAGAATATGTTTTCGGACCTTCTGAAACTCTGGCCCTTTATCATATATGTGTGTGTGTGTGTGTGTCTGTGTGTTGTTGTGTCTGTGTGTGGGTGTGTGTGTGTGTTTGTGTGAGTGAAAGTGCTTGTGTTTGTGTGTGTGTTTTTTATTTTGTATATATGTACGAGTGTCTATGTATCATTCCACACGATACCTCCCTCTTCAGAATTGAGATAAAAACTCCTTTTTGCCCGAAATGACAACAAGCTTTTTGATTTTCCAACACATTTTGAGCCCAAACAATTGCTCACATTTCATAAAATGTGCTGAAAAAATCACAAAAATGGCAAAAACGGCCAAGAATTCTTTGAATTTATATTTCAAAGCGGAATATTACTCAACAATACTTATTACCCATCAACTAGAACACAAAGACAAAAAACGCACAAAGTTATACAAAAAATGTACTTGAATTTAGTTAGTTTTGCTGAAAAATCGATAAAAACTGTGTTACAGAGTTACCGTCATCGAGGTCCCGTCAGGGCTTCAGAGATAGCGCTGTCGTCGTCCCGTTGGTGAAATAACGGGCGTCGCTGCCTTTTTCTCGTGTTTTCTAGAAGCTGAGTTTGGCGTTGGATGGGCGATCCAGATCCCTGGAAAACCAATCTACTCCGAACATGGCTCATTAAAAGCTATTAGTAGGAGTGTTATCTCTCTGAAGGGATGCTGTTAACCTCCTCTACCTTTTTACCTCTGGGGGGGTACCTAGATCCTTGATATGGTAGCAGAGCGTGGATCGGATTATGCACGGCTGACGCCTAGTATTCCAATCCACTATTTTTGGGGCGTTAATGTTTCAGAAGAAACATGGCCCGGGGTTCCAGAAGGAATTCCCATTATCACCCTTTGGTATATAAATAATTTCATTGGTCTTTGACTTATAATTTCTCTCTTTTATTCCCCATTTATATTTTCAATTTTTAGCCACCTGAGTATTGCTATTAGTCAATTACCAGGTTAGAGCACAATTTAAGTCCCCAAAGTTTGGCATATTAATTTAAGTCCCCAATGTTGGGCATATTAATTTATATCTATTTTATTTTCCCAAGGTATAAGTCTCCATAGTTGAGCCACCGTTTTGTCCCGATTGTTCTTTCTTTCACCTAATGAATACTTTTTATGAAGATTCATTGACAATCCATCCTGTTTTAGTTTCTCTTTTCCCATCCTCAATCGCCAATGCAGCTATTTATGAATGAGCATCAGTTCTCAGCTATTAACTATTCCACCTAGTTAACACACTTGATCTTCAATCAAGTATGTCTTTAAGGGGAGGAGTGCAACAGAGTTACCGTCATCGAGGTCCCGTCAGGGCTGTCGTCGTCTCATTGGTGAAACAACGGGCGTCGCTGCCTTTTCTCGTGTTTTCTAGAAGCTGAGTTTGGCGTTGGATGGGCGATCCAGATCCCTGGAAAACCAATCTACTCAGAACATGGCTCATTGAAAGCTATTAGTGGGAGTGGTATCTCTCTGACGGGATGCTGTTAACCTCCTCTACCTTTTTATCGAGGATTTATGCCCCCATTGCACCTCTGGGGGGGTACCTAGATCCCTGAAAACTGCTAGAAGCTAAAAATCTCAAATCTGTTCTTAATAGCAGAATATTGTTTAGAAAGTTTTATTGCCATAAAATTTATATCATTATTTCTATAGGCTCAATGTTCTCAAATTTCGAATCAATTAAACAAATATTATACCATAGTTCATGATGATTCATACGATCTGCTTGGCAGATGGTGATTTATACTGCTTGGCAGAAATATTTAAATTATTAAATTTATATGAAGTAAATAAATGTTCAACTTTTCAATATTCAGTTCTTGTCTTTCGAGCCACTGTTTTATACCGAGTACTGTTAGTTCTTCCATATTTGAAGTGACTCTCTTACATTGGAGCGGGGGAGCAACCAAGCTGAAGAGTCTGAAAATGGGATTAAAGAGTGGTGGGTCGCATTCGTTGGGAACGGGGTCATATCGTGAGAAAAGGGACTGACATATCTAACATGGATATGCAAATCCGCCCACAAAGACATGACAAAAACATTAATTAATTCTCGCAACATGGCCGCTATCCGCGGGAGCCACTGCAAACGTGTCTTGCTTACTCTAATTCGCGTTTTATCTATTCCAACGTTCATAACCGCAATGGGCCCGTTTTCATCATCCATTATTTCTCTTGAAACAGAGATAAGTTCTTAGAGAAAAATTCACGGAGGGCAATATTCACAAACGTAATTTTTCCTTTCGTAATAACTATTGTTGTAATACTTTTAAAGGATATTTTCCGTATTCGTCATGATTTGTTTGCTAGGCCGTAGGTAAACAAAAACATTGGCGAAAGAAAAATAATAACACTCTTCATTTGTTTCCAGACAACTATACATAACAATAAAAAAATTTATAAAGTATAAAATATATTAAACTAGCTGTGGCACATCATGGTAGTTGCTAGTTGCCAGTCCAATTAGTTGCAGAGCTCACTCAGTTGAGCATAGGAGTTCACAATTCACAGGCTATAATTCCCAACTGATTTTCTAGATTCTTTTAGCGAATTTTTGTAAAAAATGAAGCTCTTGCTATGGCTCCGAAAATTTTAAAATCAAAATTTTCGAAAATCACCTATCTTTCTTGGGGGGTTCGGATACCGATATATCTTGATATTTTCAATATGTCTCCGTGAATACTGTTCCATTTTTTAAATGTAAAATCAGTTTATACTTTATTATGGTTATCAGGGGGGAGAGGTTACTTGTTAAATATCCATGTTAAGTTACGATGGAGAACATCCAGTAAAACTTGATCTGTTCGCCATTCTTAACAAAACCAAAAAGTACTCAGTTATGCAGCATGGCTAATAGAGAGAATTTTCAAAGAAAAGTAGTGGATAACATTAAATTAGGAACTCAAATTCTGATAATTGAAGCCAACCATGTCCTGAATAAAACTGAGGGAACAGCCGTGTGACTAGATCGCAAAGAAAATTGTAGATCACGCAGCCGAACTCGAAAGTTTGGTCAATTATGGGTATTTTTCTTTTTAACCTAGAAATCGATTTGACTCACTTATTCATGAATCATAGAGACCTGGGAGTGGTGGAAAACGACTCAGCACTGACAAATACTTCAACTGTGACACCCCTATTGTCGAAAAAACGATATTTTGCTATCATTTTTTGAGGCACTAAATTGTAAATTTGAACCTGAAATTCAGGAGCAATCGGGCCAACGAACTCGACCTGTCTTTTGCCAAGACGGATTTTTCTGCCTTAGAACGAATTTTTTATGACGTATTTTAAGGGATTTATCGTCTGGGAATATATACAGGGTGATTCCCTCGCAGATGCAAAAAGAATTTGGGTGAAACTACATCAAAAATGGAGTAAAATGCCGACAACCGCATATTTTTATCTCAATCCGCACTCGAGATATGATGTTTTAAAGGTTTTTTCAGGAAAACCGTGTTTTTTAATTTTAAACTCGGATTTCTCCACTTTACCTCATTTAATTTTAACTTTCAACTTCATTTTCGTTATCAGCATTAAATTTCCTATAAGAATAGTGTACTTGGGTTCTTATAAAGTACCATCCGAAGACCCTCACACCAGCTCAAACATTGACGATTTTGAAAACATAACATTTCTGAAAATCTTTAAAACTTTTCTACTCTTTTAAAAAGAATCCTGGAAACTGGCAAATCTCATGAAAACTGCTTCATCTAATATGCTTTCCAACGGTATTATCTATTTTACTTTTATTTTGTTATTTAGGGGAGAAAATAATGTTTTAATGTTAAAAAATGTGGGTTTTCCAATGAAATTGTTGGTTTTCTCGAAAGATGACCCTCCATGAATCAACGAGTATGGGGTCGGTTTCTACGTAGTTTTTCTCGCTGGATCGAATGGAAACTCTTGCAGATCTCTCAACTACGTTATAATCGAGTTTTACACTTTAATTAACTAGTTTTACCCCATAACACACATACATTTAATCGTAACAAACAAAACTAAACATTTGCGATTTTAAGTGTAAAACTCGGTTATAACGGAGTTGGAGAGATCTACAAATGTTACCATTCGATACAGCGTGAAAAAATACATAGAAACCGACCCCATACTCGTAGGTTCATGGAGGGTCATCTTTCGAGAAAACCAACAATTTCATTGAAAAACCCACATTTTTAACATTAAAACATAATTTTCTCCACTAAATAACAAAATAAAAGTAAACTTGATTATACCGTTGGAAAGATTATTAGACGAAGCAGTTTTCATGAGATTTGCCAGTTTCCAGGATTCGTTTTGGAAGAGTAGTAAAGTTTTAAAGATTTTCAGAAATATTTCTTTTTTCAAAATCGTCAATGTTTGAGCTGATGTGAGGGCCTTTGGATTGTACTTTTTAAGAACTCAAGTACACTATGAAGTAAAGTGGAGAAATTTGAGTTTAAAAAAAAAAAAAACACGGTTTTCCTGAAAAAACCTTAAAAAGTTGATATGTCAAGAACGGATTGAGATAAAAATTTGCAGTTGGCGGATTTTTATTCCATTTTTGATGTAGTTTCACCCAAATTTTTTTTTTTTTTTGCATCTGCGAGGGAATCACCCTGTAGGTATATATACCGTTAAAATAGGATTGAGTTTTTCGATGTTTGAAACCGATTTGTAGGGGGTCATCCTCATCCTTCGATATGGTACTCGGAAAAAACCTGAATCTTTTTCATTAATCTTTCTTTTTTTTCTTTTATTCAAACGCTTTTTTTTCTTTTTTTTTACCACTTACTTACTTTTTTTACTACTAATATTTTCTTTCTATATGAACATTGCTTTTTATACTCATACCAACACGCCAGGTGGGACCTGTTCATGTCCTATGTGTTGAATAAAGAATTGAATTGAATTGAAAAGCGCCCCCTGTATTAGATCGGTTTCCACGAAAACCTGGTGGTGTAGCCTAGTCGTTGATGGGACAGTTTCCCACGGAACCAGGGGTGGCATAGCCTGATCAATGATAAGGTACTAATTTTAACATTGACGGGGTACTCGGAAAAATGCCCCAGTGCATTTAGGTAGGGAAACTTCCCCTGTGCATTTAGGTAGGATAAAATCCCCCTGTGCATTTATGCTGGAAAACTCCCCCCTGTGTATTAGGTTGGAACCCCCCCTCCCCTCCGTGTATTTAGAATATAATATCAATTTATTGACAGAAAGAAAACACAGTGTAAAATGTATATAAGCCAATGGAATAAAAATTTAAAAAATAAGTAAATTTTCTCCTGAACACCAACCAAATAAGTTCATAAGAACTTGTGGCGGCTGGTGGAGCTGGTCTCAGCCAATAGCAATCATGTAATCTACAAAGTTAGTAGCTACTTGCACAACACACAAACTACTTCAAAGAAAACACTCTACAGGTCAAATTTCTTTGTCCTGCTCAAAACTCTTGTCCGAAAATTCACAAAACTACTGAAGTTTTCAGGATTAAATCTACAAGCATAAAGGAACAATAAAACTTTGTATTATGCATTATTTTTTGCACGTTCAGTATTAAATTTAGCCAACTGAATGTTAATGATACTGCAGTACTGTGCACGTGACACAGTTTTATATACAATTAAGCAGGATTGAAATAAAAATAATTGCCTCACGTTGAGTACATCTAACTCTCGGTGAAGGAGTATAGTAGGATAACGTGGACTCTTCCGAAGGGCTATGTTAAGTACAGTGAAACTTGGATAATTCGAACCTCAAGGGACCAGTCAAAAACTTCGAATTAACCAAAAATTCGAATTAAAGAAGTTTTTAATAAATTATATTTTAACAAACTACAGTACGAAGTAAGGTACATAAGTAACATTGAATACTGTATTGACCAACAGAATATTGAACAGTAAATATAAAGACACCTGGAATGGTACTGTATTTAACTGCAACCATAAAAAACAATCTATTGTTTTTCAAGAAAGGATGATATTTTGGCCTGTTTCCTTGAATTAAGTCACTCGGCCATTATAAAACATTCCAACGCATTCAGAGTTGAAGTATGAATCACATTAATTCGGCTTTCAAAAAAACGTCTAAGTTCTTGCACGTGATTCATGGCGTCAGCTGCACTCGGCACCGGTACTTCTTTTGCTGATGGGCGGGAGGGGAAGGGGAGTTATCAGACTGTATGATGGCACTGACTTGCATGCATTTGGTCTAACGCAAATCTTTTGCCGAATATCGTTACTAAAACGTATTTCCCGATAAATTTACAATTATTCTGAGTCGCAGCTTAAAATGTATACCTTAATTAGCACGCCGAAAATTCGAATTATCCACGATTTTTTAGCATTGTTTAAATACAAAATGCTAGGGACCAAGAGAAATATTCGAATTAAAGAAGTTCGAATTATCCAGGTTCAACTGTATAATATTCTGTGCAACCTGTAAGGATCCTAATACTGATTTACCAGCACTTCCCCATACGAAAATACCATATTTCAACAAAGAAACAAAAATCGGTGTGCGTCGGACCACACGGTGGAAGTTATACTTCTGTGGCCATAATTTATAATTAATAAATAAATTATGAATAATAATTTATAAATTATAAATTTATAATTTATAATAATTATAAATTTATAAATTTATAATAATTTATAATAAATTTATAATTATAATATTTATAAATTTATAATAATAATCTATAAATTTATTATAATTTATTAATTATAATTTATATATTATGAATCGATAGTTCTTAAAAATTTGTTCTTAAAAATTTGTTCTTAAAAATTATAAATTTATAATTTATAATAATTATAAATTTATAAATTTATAATAATTTATAATAAATTTATAATTATAATATTTATAAATTTATAATAATAATCTATAAATTTATTATAATTTATTGATTATAATTTATATATTATGAATCGATAGTTCTTAAAAATTTGTTCTTACTTTTCTTACTTTTCTTACTTTTCAGCGTGACGCGGTTTCTCGACCAACATCCCATCCCAAAGGGTCTAACTCCTCCTCCTCCTCCTCCCTCACTCCTCCTCCTCCGCCTCCCTCCTCCTCCTCCTCCCTCCTCCTCCTCCTCCTCCTCCTCCTCCTCCCTCCTCCTCCTCCCTCCTCCTCCTCCTCCTCCTCCTCGATTAATCGATAGTTCTTAAAAATTTGTTCTTACTTTTCTTACTTTTCAGCGTGACGCGGTTTCTCGACCAACATCCCATCCCAAAGGGTCTAACTCCTCCTCCTCCTCCTCCTCCTCCTCCCTCACTCCTCCTCCTCCGCCTCCCTCCTCCTCCTCCTCCCTCCTCCTCCTCCTCCTCCTCCTCCTCCTCCTCCTCCCTCCTCCTCCTCCTCCTCCTCGATTAATCGATAGTTCTTAAAAATTTGTTCTTAAAATCCGATAGTTCTTAAAATTCAGCGTGACGCGGTTTCTCGACCAACATCCCATCCCAAAGTGTCTAATGGGCGCAAAGAAGTATAACTTCAAAAACTAAGCCAATTGCACAACACATAGGAAATTTCGAGCTTTCTTTAAAACATAAAATAATTTTCTCAGTTTTGAAACCAAAGCCTCAATATAGAAATTGAATTTCAAGTTATGATCAAATATAACTCCTTCACGCTAAGAATATTGTAACCGGCTTATTAAAATTGTTTATCTAGTCCAATCAACTTAGTTTAGGAATGTAGCCAGGTACGTAAGGAGGGGGAAATTGGTAGCTTGAGATGTGAACATTTATCACATAAATCAAGCGCTTTCCAACGAGTGGCGAACGATTTTGTGCGATGAAAACTGCGGAAGTTCCATTCCCCTAGCAGCGGCTGGGTTGTACGTGAAAAACACTGAAATTGTGACACAAATTTTGCATCACGGAAATTTTTGGTTGACCCCCCCAGAGCAAAGACATATCCATGTCAAAAGCGTTACGGTTGGTTTTCTGATGATTTCCGCTTACAACCGAGTCGTTGATAAGGAAATGGTACTTCGTCGTTTTTCATCCCACGAAATTCGTTGACCATTCGTTCGAAAGCTTTCGATTTATCCAACCATATTATGTTAACTACTGCTAAGTGCGTGGCCCACAAACTGAGTTGTGAGCATGGTTATATGAATAATTGTTTGCACACAGGTGATCATTCTCAATAATTGATATTGTGAACATGATTGCAACCGCTTTTTAATTTCTGATGATTTCATTGAGCTGGTGTTTCGATGATTTGATTCATAGCAGGTGATCCGAATATAGCGAGAATAGTTTGATTTGTGAAGCGGTGTTTATATAATTTGAATAGGTAATTTCTATACTTTACTCTCTAGGAAGCAGTAATTTCGTATGTAGCCTCTTTAGGATATTTTCTTGATGATGCCCAGGGTCCGGATCAGATGAGTGGCTCTTAAAGCTAATTTCTATGCTTTACACTCTAGGAAGCTATAATTTCGTATGTAACCTCTTTAGGACATTTACTTGACGATGCCCAGGGTCCGGATCAGATGAGTGGCTCTTAGAGCTTGCATACGAGTCTGCACCTAAAGACATAAAATGTCCTAATGTGTTGCAGACTGGTATACAAGCGTTGTTTGGTGTCAAAAAGCGTTAAAAAAAGCGTTACGGTTGGTTTTGTTAACGATGTTGTAATCGGGCAGCGCCCGTTTTGTAAATAAATAAATATGTTAATTTCATTATTCAGACCTCAAATTCCTATTTTGTGTACGATTTTCGTTGTGACGTGTGTAGAAAAAGGGGATCTGGATCAATAGAAGGGATCGCAGGGGGCTTGAAAGCTGCGATGTAATTGAGTTGTAAGTGGAACAGTGGCGGTTCCGGCAATGGGGGGAAGGTCGGCGTCGCGTTTTAATGTTTCCATTATATAAAGCGTATTTGACGCGGTCCATGAGGTGCGACGCCCGGACAGCTGTCCCGCGAACGGACGACGACAGATGACGCGTGACCGAGCAAATGAAGGGATTTTGTTCCTCAGGAAGGTCACAGATTGACCGGAACCGTTGGTTCGTAGAAGACATCGAAAAAAAACGTCGAGCCGAACGAAACAGAGGATTAACTGAGGAGACCAGAACCGCCTCAATTTTCAGAAAAAATACCCCGTTGTGCTGTAACACCATCTGAACGAGCAGTTGTAGTTTTGGTTTATTTCTTACTAGAACGAATCTTTGTAGTAAGATGAGAGTAGGTGAGTAATGTAAAGGAATTTTCTTACCGAAATACACGGGGGGGGGGGGGGGGGGGGATTACCTAAGCTACCTCTCTGGGGTAGCTTTTCGTCATTTTTCGTGTAAATACCTAGGAGTCATAACTTGAAATTCAATTTCCATATTGAGGCTTTGGTTTCAAAACTGAGAAAATTATTTTATGTTTTAAAGAAAGCTCGAAATTTCCTATGTGTTGTGCAATTGGCTTAGTTTTTTCTTTGTTGAAATATGGTATTTTCGTATGGGGAAGTGCTGGTAAATCAGTATTAGGATCCTTGCAGGTTGCACAGAATATTATACAGTTGAACCTGGATAATTCGAACTTCTTTAATTCGAATATTTCTCTTGGTCCCTAGCATTTTGTATTTAAACAATGCTAAAAAATCGTGGATAATTCGAATTTTCGGCGTGATAATTCGCTTCCATAAACAGAGTGTTGTTCCTCATACCTCGTTTCCTTCGTTGTCTCTTTTTTTCGCGTTTTGATGATACTGCCGGACACAGAACAATTCAATATCATATTCTTCAAGGCTATAGAAGAATATTAGGCGTTGTATGATGTGACAGCAGCAGAGTATTCAAAGCATTCTTCTCCTCCTTATAACTGCAGCAATTAATAACTCGTCATCTGATGATGAACTCATGAGTGACAAAACTATCGACAAGATGGTTAACTTGACTAAATACGAAAAGCACATGTCTCTTATGTGTGAAAGGACTTGCCTTTTGTTTCAAGTCGCGTGTCTACTGGTCAGATGTCTGATGTCTCGTGTCTAACCAGTGTGAAAGCCGCCGTAAGTATTCGTATTTATCGTAGTTCTCAACGTTCTGACTATTAGTAAATTGGATAGTATTTTGTCTAAATAGTATTAGGTATGCTTTAATAATCCACAGGTAGGTTTGTAATTATGAAAGCGTACGTGATTTAAAATCATTACGAATAACCATTGAATATCTACTTATATTAACGTTTGACAGTTTATTAGTTAGACAGTCTTTGTATATTCAACAAGAAGTACTAGAAATGAATGCTAAAACTATAAAATAACTAAGCTAAAAAAACTATAAAACTATGAAGGTTGAGATGCGGCTTAAACCTTAATATAAAAAAAATAAATAAATAAAATAAAACTATAAAATAAAATTAAATCCTCGACTGTAGCCCTTCCTTGAGAAATGACTGCTACTCCACTGATGGACACCAAAAACTCTGTTTTCTCTGGAATCAAAGACATTGTAATAGTAAACTAGACCCACTCGTAGCGCTAGTGTCGCATTGCAAATTGAACGGTCTGTAGTCGGCCATATGGGGGGTGTGGTGAAATCCACCACCCCTTTTCAACAGCCCTTTTCAGGGCTACCAAAAGGAGGTAGGCACACCACAAAAATATTTACAAGACGTCGAAGTACAACTCCGTCAAACAAAATATTTCACCGGAGAGAAAATACTAAATTCTCTCACAAAAGTGAAATATTAAAGATTAACACGCAAGGCGACCTCCCCAAACATTTACTGGGCGAGAGAGATGCGACAAACACCTCGAGACAGGTCGCCTTGAGCGAGAACACACAAGGCAACCTCCCCGAACATTTACTGGGCGAGAGAGATGCGACAAACATCTCGAGACAGGTTGCCTTGAACGAGAACACGCAAGGCGACCTCCCCAAACATTTACTGGGCGAGATAGATGCGACGAAAAGTTCGAAACAAGTCGCCTTAGGAAAACTCAAGGTCGTTCAGCCACCCCCGGGACCCCGTCAGAGCAACGGACGCAGAGAAACCACCTTGAAAAAACCAACTCAGCTATCGTATGCCCAAATACTGGGAAAACACTGTGCGAACCAATGAGATTACACAGTCGAATTTACGAAATTGAGCGAGCCAATCCGAAGCTAGTTTGATCGTACCAAATTAGTTGACGAAACTAATTTGCATACTAACCATAAAGTGGACACCACTTTTTGTTATAAATACCTCGTTCAGAGCCTGGCAAATCATTCCACTCTCCGCTCTCGACGACGACACCTCCGAAGTACGAAGAATTCTACACGCTCTACGCTGACGAACCTTCTGCATTGCGAAGTCATCTCAAGAACGGCTTTCCACTGCTTTCTACAAGCCAGACCTTCTCTCCTCACAGATTTCACATTGGCATCTACGAGTCCAGTGATTATTCATCCTGCTCATTGCCCAACGTAGATCTCCTGGTAGGACGCCACCCGGTACTTCTATCGATATTCTCTTTAGACAGTACGCCCGAGGGACGTTTCCGAGCCGTGTCACCCGGACTACACAGCCTTCAGCTCGTAGTCGACCGCTGGGGCGCGCCGGTAAATTACTCAGCTCCTACGCTCTAATTTACCGTCTACGGAAGTCTTTTTTCAAGACTGCGAGGTAGGACCCTGCCGTCTGAACATTGGAAAGACGTTCCGGCAAGCGAGTCCACTTCCAAAACCCTCTATTTTTCACACGTAGAGGCATCGAAACGAGCCAAAAACTCGATCAAATTCGATGGAACGTCAGCCTTCTTACTTCCCCTTGCGGGGGAAGGAGGAAGGCGGCAAGGCCGGGGCGATTGACCAACGCAGTGCGCCCTACCGGCCCCCCGGTGAGTCCGCTGAACCAACCATCAGCGCACGGCGCGATCCACACGTCCGGATCGCCTTCTCTCCCGACGTATTCGTTCGAGAAACTGTCGAACAAGACTCACCTACACAAAAGATCGAGCAAACCTTTCAGACTCGCTCTGAAGCCGATCTTTTCGATTCGACCAAGCTGTCCGATTACCCACGATATCCGACGCAGGCTTACACGGTCGATCCGAGTGTCAAATACACTCCAAATGCACAAAAAGCAGAGGATACTTTTCAGTACCTCAACCAAGCTCAGTATATTCCCTTACAGATGTAAATCTAAGGCCGAAATATTACAAAACGGCTCAGTACGAAACTGATCGAACCCAGCACCCGGTTCACGAGCCTAGCGCTCCGCGCGGCTGCGACCCGGACTATCCACCCTTCCGGCCCGCGAAATCAGTTGACCTTGGCGGCTCTGCCCGCATTCCTCGCGGGGGTGACCTAGAAACCAACCCGCATAATCGGAATATAAATGTCCGACTTGGTCTACCAACGTCAAGTCAAACCTATACAAATCCACTACAAATGGTGACCCCGCCTTTGAACAGGCTCAACACGGAGCATTTCGTTCCCTCTTATGAAGCTAGTGGATTTCAGGGAACCACTGCGGGCGTGCGACCCCCGCCGGGCCTCTACGCCCCACATCTCACGCAACATCCCTCTACAAACAGTGGTTTTCAAGCACTTTTAGAGGAGATGGGAGATTATCAAAAACCAGTCTTCCAAAAGAAGAATATTGATCGTGCACTCGCCGAGTTCGATCAATACTGCGTGAGAAAACACATGAGAACGCAAAACGAATGTTTCTCAGCTATATACAAGTGGGTACCAGAGGAAATGAGGGAAGCTATCGACTCAGCTTACCTCACAGCACCTCACGCACCCTACGAAGAGGCCAAACAGCGCCTCCTACGAGAATATGGGTTGTCTTTACAGGACAGGCTCCTCGCACTCGAGGACCCCGCATCTCTCGCCAAAAAACCCAGCACCAAGTACCACGAAATGTACTCGAAAGCTGTTGGGTACTTTTCGGAAGCTCTCATCACTCAAAAGTGGATTGAGACTCTTCCCATCGAAGCACGAGGTATGGTCGCAGCTCAGCCTACCACGACCTCCCGGCTCGACCTAGCTGATACGCTACACGCGTACAGAGCAGAGAATACTTCTCTGAACATACGAGGAGTTGAATCTACTCCGAAACCCACAAATACTGGTTTCAAAAAGGCCCTCTCGAAACAAGCTGAGTTCAAACACCAACCAGTGGAGAGTAAACCTCACAAACCGATGGCCTACGTCTGTCGAAACCACGTACGTTTCGGTAACGAAACTCGCAAATGTGCAGACCCAGAACACTGCACTTGGAAGACAAACACTGCTTCCAAAACTAGCAAAAAGGCTGCGACTATAAGCCAGCCTAAAACCCGAGTTTCTACCGAAAATACTCAGCAGTCGGTACAAGAAAGTACCATTCCAACCTCCGACACAGAGAGTTCGGAAAACGAATAACTGCCAGCGTATCTGAGCCTATACGCCGGCAGTCTACTGAGTATAAAAGGCTTTTTTTCAAGTGCAAACTAAATGGCACTGAATTTCTCATTGACACAGGAGCAGAAGTGAACATTCTGCCCCACAATGTCACAAAAAAATTGGGCTTGAAAATTCTCAAGTCCAACGTTAAGCTCACAGCAGCTAACGGAGCCCCTATCGATACACTAGGGCGAGCTGACACAACAATTAACATCGGCCTCGGGGACATGACCACCGAGTTTATGATCACGAAAGTTGATCTAGCGATCCTAGGTATCCCATTCCTCGAATCTTGGGATATCGGAATACGGGTCAAACACAAGTACATTTATAAAGATAAAATGAAGTGCTATGCCGATCAAAAAATAGCTGCAGTCATGAACAAAAAATTCACTGACGAACAAATTGCAGCTACTATCCCTCACCGTGACAATACACCTCAACCAGAGGACGTGCAAATCACGGAGGACGAAAACATTCGCTCTATCATTAACAAATACAATGATAAAATGAGCAAAATTAATGGTAAATGGAAGAACAACGGGGTTTACCACCGTATAACCACGGAGGGAACCCCAGTACACTTCCGAGCTAGACCCATGGCAGGTGAGAAACGGGCTCAAGTCAAAAAGACTTTTGACGAAATGCTTTCAGAAGGCATAATTGCACCATCGGATTCCGAATGGGCATCTCCGTTACACTGTGTGCCAAAAAAAGACGGGTCATGGAGAATCACCGGCGATTACCGTTTCCTCAACGCGAAAACGAAGAAAGACGCCTACCCTCCGCCTCACATTCGCTCGTTCCAAGCAAATTTACATGATACGCAAATCTATTCAACAATAGATTTAAAATCAGCGTATTATCATATCCCGATGCACCCAGATGACGCTCATAAAACTGCGATTATTACACCTTTCGGTCTTTATGAGTTTAAGAAAATGAGCATGGGTTTAGCCGGAGCGGCTCAAACATGGCAAAGATACATGGACAGCATCATGCGAAAATTTGATTTCGCATTTGTCTATCTAGATGACATCCTGGTGGCTTCGAAGAATTATAACGAACACATGAACCACCTACAACGAATTTTTGACAAACTAGGAGAACACGGACTTCGAGTAGGTTTTGATAAATGCGTTTTTTCGAAACCTACCGTCGATTTCCTAGGTTTCACTATCTCGAAGGAAGGAATAATTCCTAAACGAGACAAAATAGAAGCCATAGAACAATTTCCTAGGCCAGTGGACGTACGAAGTCTACGCAGATTCCTAGGTATGTGTGGTTTCTACCGAGCATGCTCAAGCAAATTCGCTCACACGGCACAACCTCTGTATGACTCCATTCAGTCAAACAAAAAGAATGACAGAACACCTATCGAATGGACATCAGAGAGAGAAAAAGCTTTCAACAGCTTAAAGCAAGCAATGATCAAAGCAACATTGCATAACATTGCTCACCCACACCCTACGGCGGAGTGGAGATTGGTCTGTGACGCGTCCGACACACACATCGGAGCGGCACTAGAACAAGAAATTACAGACAAACATGGCTCGAAATCGTACCAACCATTGGGATTTTTCAGCAAAGAGATTCCAGAACAATGGAAAAACAAAGCATCTTTCGACAAGGAAATGTTCGCCGTTTACCAAGCGTGCATTCACTGGCACAACGACTTGGACGGCAGATCCTTCCATATTTGTTCGGATCACAAGCCTCTGCTAGGCACAATGCTTAAAAAGAATGCTCATTTTTCTAAAATGAGATTAAGATGGCTAACATACATCTCTCAAATGACGAGTGACATTCGTCATATTTCAGGAGAGAGCAACGTCGTCGCCGACGCACTCTCCAGACCCTTCGATCCGGTCGAAATTCAAACGAAATCGATTTCAACACAGACGGACGAGGGTCCACCCATAGCTGAAATTTCGAAAATTACGGCTGCAATAGAATGCAACCTTCTACTGCACATTTCAAATTCACAAATTCGCTCTCCCCCTACCGCGGAGGACAAATTGAAACTCACACGAGTTGAATTCTCTCAAGGAGAAATTTGGTGTAACCTAGACCTAGGACACCCTAGACCTTATATTCCAAACGAAATAAGGGAAGAAATAATAAGCCAAATTCACAATTTGGGACACCCAGGTATACACTCTACAGTGTATAAAGTTAAACAACGATATTTTTGGCACGGACTACGTGCAGATGTCTCAAACTGGGTTCGAGCATGCGAAACTTGCCAACGAGCAAAAATCACGCGCTCCGTGAAGCTCCCTTACTCCGAATTTGAAACGGCAAACAAATTTTCACACGTACACGTGGATATTACCGGACCTTTACCTTTAGCAAAAGGAGGGAAACGTTACATTTTGATGATGGTTGATAGAGCAACGGGTTGGCTAGAGGCAGTCCCTCTCAACAACATCGAAACAACCACAATCACAAATGCATTTATCAATATTTGGGTAGCTTCAAAGGGCGTACCTAAATACATTACAAGTGATCAGGGCACCCAATTTGAATCAGATCTGTTCAATTCCATTATGGAACGTCTCGGAGTAAAACATACTCACACGTTACCATACAAACCATCAACAAACGGTATGGTAGAACGCAGAAACAGATCTTTGAAAGAAGCTCTCAAAGCTCAGAACGAAAATTGGCTCGATGCACTTCCCAAAGTTCTACTCGCCATGCGTACGGCAGTAGACCCGGCGACTGAAACTACGCCTTTCCAAAAAGTTTACGGGATTGACGTACCTCTCCCAGGAGACATTTTCGTAACTTCTACGAACCTTTCGGAACCTCTTTTCTTCCGACCTACGCATATTAAACATAATAACACAAAATATGCCGTAAACATGCCCAAAAACTTGGATACATGTACTCATGTCTATATCAGAGTGCCCACACAGCTCACCTCTCTCCAATGTCCTTACACGGGACCGTTCAAAGTAGTTAAAAGAGATAAGTTTTCGGTTACAGTGCAAATTGGCGAACATACTAAAAAAGTTCCCAAACAGCAAATCAAGCCAGCTTATACTCTACACTCGGAAGAAGCTGTATCGCAGGGACAATCTCTGTTACAAAACCAGACAGGAAGTAAGGAGAAAACTCCCCGAAAATCCGCCAGAGGGCGCGTTCCATCTACCAAATTTGACGGAAAGTGGGTAACTGCGCTCGAAACAAGCCACGCCCATTTTTCTCGGGTAGGAGCAGTAAGAAGTATAAATATGGAAAGCCCAACAGCCAGAGACCATAACGATCTCAACCATGGCAGCTTCTACTCCTACTACAACGAACATGATGACCGACGAGGTCGAGGAGTTCCTCCTTGCAGAGGAAGCCCTCCCAGCTCCAATCGGCCCACTACCGCCTTCGCCGAAACGGGAGACGGCCACTACCACACAAGCTCCCACGGAGGTGGTCTGGACAAGGCCCCAGCCCTACCAGCCACCATTTCCACCCACGCCTCCGCCCGCTCAACAGCTACCGGCACCCCCCAGGCAGTGGATCTCCTCGGGCGACGTCCCGGTTCCTCGCTGGGAAGAGATGAGCACCGCGGGTTGGTCAGAGCCCAGCACCTCCCGGGCTCCTCCGCAACAGCCCAGCCGCGGCCGCGGGCCAAACCCTCGCGGGTTTGGTTCCCGTCGGCAGAGCTCGGGCCGGCCAAGGCCGCCCCGCGACGCTCGTCGAAACCGGCGAGGCCGGGGCGCACCACAGGGACGGGACGCGAGGCCTGCACCTCCGCCTCCGCCCCAACTGGCGAGGTTCTCCTACGGAGAATTCGGGTAGACCTCCCAGTTCTCCCCCATCGGCGTCGTCGTTGATAACACGACGTCTTGGGGGGGCCCCTGTGGTGAAATCCACCACCCCTTTTCAACAGCCCTTTTCAGGGCTACCAAAAGGAGGTAGGCACACCACAAAAATATTTACAAGACGTCGAAGTACAACTCCGTCAAACAAAATATTTCACCGGAGAGAAAATACTAAATTCTCTCACAAAAGTGAAATATTAAAGATTAACACGCAAGGCGACCTCCCCAAACATTTACTGGGCGAGAGAGATGCGACAAACACCTCGAGACAGGTCGCCTTGAGCGAGAACACACAAGGCAACCTCCCCGAACATTTACTGGGCGAGAGAGATGCGACAAACATCTCGAGACAGGTTGCCTTGAACGAGAACACGCAAGGCGACCTCCCCAAACATTTACTGGGCGAGATAGATGCGACGAAAAGTTCGAAACAAGTCGCCTTAGGAAAACTCAAGGTCGTTCAGCCACCCCCGGGACCCCGTCAGAGCAACGGACGCAGAGAAACCACCTTGAAAAAACCAACTCAGCTATCGTATGCCCAAATACTGGGAAAACACTGTGCGAACCAATGAGATTACACAGTCGAATTTACGAAATTGAGCGAGCCAATCCGAAGCTAGTTTGATCGTACCAAATTAGTTGACGAAACTAATTTGCATACTAACCATAAAGTGGACACCACTTTTTGTTATAAATACCTCGTTCAGAGCCTGGCAAATCATTCCACTCTCCGCTCTCGACGACGACACCTCCGAAGTACGAAGAATTCTACACGCTCTACGCTGACGAACCTTCTGCATTGCGAAGTCATCTCAAGAACGGCTTTCCACTGCTTTCTACAAGCCAGACCTTCTCTCCTCACAGATTTCACATTGGCATCTACGAGTCCAGTGATTATTCATCCTGCTCATTGCCCAACGTAGATCTCCTGGTAGGACGCCACCCGGTACTTCTATCGATATTCTCTTTAGACAGTACGCCCGAGGGACGTTTCCGAGCCGTGTCACCCGGACTACACAGCCTTCAGCTCGTAGTCGACCGCTGGGGCGCGCCGGTAAATTACTCAGCTCCTACGCTCTAATTTACCGTCTACGGAAGTCTTTTTTCAAGACTGCGAGGTAGGACCCTGCCGTCTGAACATTGGAAAGACGTTCCGGCAAGCGAGTCCACTTCCAAAACCCTCTATTTTTCACACGTAGAGGCATCGAAACGAGCCAAAAACTCGATCAAATTCGATGGAACGTCAGCCTTCTTACTTCCCCTTGCGGGGGAAGGAGGAAGGCGGCAAGGCCGGGGCGATTGACCAACGCAGTGCGCCCTACCGGCCCCCCGGTGAGTCCGCTGAACCAACCATCAGCGCACGGCGCGATCCACACGTCCGGATCGCCTTCTCTCCCGACGTATTCGTTCGAGAAACTGTCGAACAAGACTCACCTACACAAAAGATCGAGCAAACCTTTCAGACTCGCTCTGAAGCCGATCTTTTCGATTCGACCAAGCTGTCCGATTACCCACGATATCCGACGCAGGCTTACACGGTCGATCCGAGTGTCAAATACACTCCAAATGCACAAAAAGCAGAGGATACTTTTCAGTACCTCAACCAAGCTCAGTATATTCCCCTTACAGATGTAAATCTAAGGCCGAAATATTACAAAACGGCTCAGTACGAAACTGATCGAACCCAGCACCCGGTTCACGAGCCTAGCGCTCCGCGCGGCTGCGACCCGGACTATCCACCCTTCCGGCCCGCGAAATCAGTTGACCTTGGCGGCTCTGCCCGCATTCCTCGCGGGGGTGACCTAGAAACCAACCCGCATAATCGGAATATAAATGTCCCACTTGGTCTACCTACACCAAGTAAAACATATATAAATCCACTACAGGGGGCAACATCGTTTATTTATGTGCAATGAAAAATGCATTATTATAGTTCATCTACTCATGAAATTTCTTTGATAATGCACAATGGTTAAAGTGTGTGCGGCATTTAACTGCATAAATCGCAAAACTGAAGACTGCACACTCTCATTTCACGAGTAAGTATAGATTTTCACGATTTCCTAAAGATTATTTTGGTCCGTTGTAGGCCTCTTGATGTGGTAACGCAGTACCTATTGTAGTTGATAATAATTTTCTTTTTGCTAACTTATCAATATGCATGAGCTACAAAGTTTCAAATTAATCTAAATTTTGTTTTGTTTTTTCCACAGATTTCCTTTTAACAAGAAATTGAGAGAATTTTATGAAGTTGTTTTTTGTATTGACATTGTATTGTACTATTGTATATTGTATTGTATTGACAGAATTGTATGAAATTGTATGTAAAATGAAAATAATATAATAACATAGAAAGTGCCATGAAGTAGTTATTCATTTATTCAGCTCCTCTGATCATACTCCTTGCCCCATCCAGGTGAACCCATGGTGTTTGTAAAACTGTGTCTTATGTACAAGACATTGTCTCAATATTGAAATGCTGAGCGATTCTTCTGTTACTTTGGAAGAATGGTTCTGAGATAATTGCTTTTGAATAATGGAAGGATCTTTCACTTTAAAATAGGTACCTAACTATCTTATGCCGTAACTATTATAAGTACGGTATGAAAAGTACAATATCGCCACTACGCAAAACTACATGAAATCATATTGGTAAGTAATGCATACATTACACGGACGTCCCTATGAATGGATTTTATATATATTTGGTGAGAGTTAAAATAAGAGAAAAAACAAATATATCATGACTTCTCGAACCCCCCCCCCCCCCCCCCTCCCCCATTAACTCCCTCCGTTGACAGCAAATTCAAATAATAAAACTTCCAGCATGAAATTTGAAGCTCCTGACATATTTTTATAACCTAGACCGAATTTATAATCGAATTTAAAAAATGATCTCGAATATCTGACTTGAATAGTTAAAACATCATGATCTATTACCTCCTCCAATCTTCCTCGTCCATAATGAAATTTGAAACTTCTAATATACCTTCCAAAACTAGACAAAATTCTTAGTTGAACAAAAAATAATCACAAAAATCTGACGATATTAGTTAAAACATCATGATATTTTACTGTTACCCCCTCCATTCACCCTTTTTCATAATCAAATTTGAAATTCCTGATAAAAGATCCAAAACTAGACCGAATTCATAGTTGAACAAAAAAAGAATCACGAAAATCGGACGAGAATTGTGGCCTAAATAAGTTTGTAAATCGTCATATTTGATTAGATATAACAAAGACAAGCAGGTCCCATAGTTTGTCTCTGTTGAAAATATTGCATAAAATTCATTTAAAAACTACGAGTATGTTGTCATAATAATTATTGATGTTTTTAATGATTTTAGACTAGTTTTCATCAAGATAATACAAAATATGTTTTCTACGAACACTTATACACAAACTAGCTAGCCTTACAATTCAAAAAGGGCGCGTGAAGTTGACCCCAATATGTCCGCCAATGCTCTCTTCAATTTGCATTAGGCGGCGTCTGAGATCCACGTACAGATGGGCCAATATTTCTGTGCGCGCGACCAGAACTGGTCGGGTCTAGGCGAGGGGGTTGCCGGGGGTACTTTTGTGAAAACATCCGCGCGGATGTTTTTAGTGCGGGTAATAGCGAAACGTCCACGCACAGAAATACAATGCGGAGAACAACAGGCTATGTTTTTAGTGCGGCTAATAGCGAAACGTCCACGCGCACAGAAATATTGGCCCATCTGTACCGTCGTAGGGCCTTGTCTGGAATAGACGGCCGGTGGAACGAAATTCGAAGAACCGAAAGAACGGAAAGCTGCACCTTGGGTCGCATTCCCCTCCCTAAACCTCTTTTCCCGGAAGTCTTTGCCCACTCGATCCTGGGATTTGAAGTTCCGAGAAACCTTTCCAGTACCTGCGAGCTCTTGACACAACAAAGAGTACTTGCAATGGAAACGTGGTGTAAAAATTACTACCTACGTTCTACCTTCCTTATTGGAAACGTAAAAAAATATTTACTCACCTGTGAATTGAAGACCTCCAAATACAAAACATCCTAATTGGCATTTCAAAAATTGTTCAGCAGGCCCAAAAAACTGCTCATACTCTTTCAAATAAAATTAATGAAATGTCATTTGTAGTTTTCAATATGTGCTGTACATTTTATCATTATTATTTCAGTGAATGAACCAACAACTAAAATTAATTATCCTATTTTTAGCTACTTCCAACCAAAACACTCTAAGTGCCCATCCCCTTGCATAATTTAGTTTGGTGACCAGGAAGGTCAAATTTCAGTGTATTGAATGCATTTTAGCCTGGATTCTGATTCTTATATCACAAAAATGTTGAAAAAAGGCTGCTTGGACATGAAGTAATTAAAATTGATATTGCACCCACTGTAATTAAAAGAAATAGTTAAAATATAAGTTAAAATTGATTCAACTGATCGATACGCAGTAGTATACTATTTACATCATCACGCCGTACTGACACCTCAAAAAAACTACTAAAATACGCATTGTATTTGATGGTTCAGCAAAAAGTAGGCGTAGCGGGAAAAGTTTGAATGAGTCGCTATATAGAGGAAAAGTTCTGCTAGAAGATCTAGTAGGTTTGCTTCTTAGATTTCGCACATACAAATACATTTTAACAGCGGGAATAGAAAAAGCTTTTCTCCAAATCGGCCTACATCCTAGAGATAGAGATGTCTCGAGATTAATTTGGCTGAAGGATATTGAAGCACCCTTGACCGAGTCAAATATTCAGATTTTTCGGTTTCAGAGGGTCCTATTCGGATTAATATCAAGTCCTTTCCTTATGAGTGCTGTTGAAAACATCATTTAAATCAATGCAAATCTAAATTAGCTGAAAAACTCAATAAAAACTTCTATATGGACAATTTAGTCGTAGGATGTCAGGAAAACGAAGAAGCGTTAGATATTTATGAAGAATCTAAATCAATCATGAAATTAGCCGGAATGAATTTACGAGAATGGAATACAAACGAACATAATTTACTATTAAAATTAGAACGAACAGCACCGAGTTACGTTGCAGAAAAAATCATCAAAATTTTGGGAAAGACATGGAAAAAAGGAATGATGTATTTAAATTATTTTTGGAGAGTTTGGAAAAGAGAATATCTACTTAACCTGAGAGTCAAAAGAAACCTGAAACAGCCAAAAGGTACCGAAGAATAGGCCTGTCACTCAGCTGTATCCTCTGGAAGTCCAGGATTCGTCCAAAATGGAGGAAGAAACATAAATTGCTTTGTTTCCCTCCGGAGTGTCGCGAACGCGAAGTGATTATTAGGTATCTTTTGGAAAATAGTTTACTTTTGGCATCAGTTCAGTGAAATTTAATAACAACCCAAATTATTAGTGTCCAAGTTTTTTCCTATGATGAATTTACCTGATGATTTTGAGTTAGAACAAAAATATAAATCATTGTTTTTCGTACCACGAGACAAAGAAGTTGTACTTATTTCTTATAGTAAGAAAAAGTAAATCCACAACAGTGGGTATGTCGTACCTACTATTCGTCTCTACTTGCATCGTAAATTATTGTTTCTTTTGTTACCTATCAAGAATATATTAGTTTGTAAGTGTTTCGCGTGTGTCTACATAGACGTAGGAAAGAAACATGCCTCCAAACCAGGAACGGATTAAAGCCCCCCTCCCCCGAGAGGCAGAAGACAAAAATTCTTGCTAGGGAAATACGAGTATAGATGAAGGAATTTTATACTGTGGGGAAACTGGTATGATAGGTACCGGTTTTACTAATCTGTAATGGCCAATTTACTAATTTGTTCGTATGAATTTTAGTAGGTCCACAAACTGCGTAGGTGCCACGGGGTATCAATGGGAGATTTACGTGGGAAGTGTCAGAATTTTCGTCAGTAAACTCTGAGATTTCCAGAAGTGCTTGAGGGAAAAATCATCAAAGCAGGTTGGCAACGGTGGTGTTGAGTCCGTGTCGTGCTGTCGTCCATCGTCGCCCTTTTGTGAGTAGAAGAGCAGTAGAAACCAAACTTCATGTTACCTAAATCCGAACTAAAGTTTTTTTTTTTTAGTGTTTGAGTTTAGCTCCGTCAAGAAACGAGCATGGAAGATAACATCTTTCTTCTTTAAAAAACATAACGCAGCAGGTAAGGAATACAATTTTAAATAATAGGGATAAGTTTTCGTTCAACAGTTTATTTAACAAGTTACGGTAGGAACCTACTGTGTTTGTCTCTGGTTCACCGCTTTTGGTAACGGTAACAATACATAATCAATAGCCACAATACAAAATCAACCTACCTACTGTTTCGACGAAGTAAGAAACGAATCGTGTTTTCTTAACTGTAATAGACAAAATGGACAAAAAATGTTGAACAAGGTAATATTTTATTTGTATTTTCATCTTCAATCAACCACTCACATTAAATGGAACCAACGTACCGTATGCAAATTCTGCTAAATACCTAGGGATGACTCTGGACGCCAAGCTAAGGTGGAAGGAGCACGTGAAGAAGAAAAAGGAAGAACTCTCAATCAAATTTAGGAACATGTATTGGCTAATGGGCCGATACTCGCAACTTAACATTTATAATAAAGTGCTGCTGTACAAGACCGTGCTGATGCCCATTTGGACCTATGGAATCCAACTATGGGGGTGCACAGCAAAAACAAACATCAAAATAATCCAAACTTTCCAGAACAAAGTACTACGGGCGATCGTTAATGCTCCTTGGTACGTAAGTGTTCATGCAGCTCCATAAAAATGTAAATCCATGATGGAATTTATTATGTTTATTTTATTTTTATTATAAAGAAATGTGCACATTTATTTATTTTAATTTTATAATCCAACAATGTAAAGTGAAGTGAAAGTGATTTAATAATTAGAAGAAAAAAGGTACTACTTTAATTTTTTGGGACTACTTTTTTCCCTGACGTCAGCGCCGCCACGTCGTCGACTCTGCAAGCGCCATTATATCCTATACTCGTGCCATTTGCCATATAACAAAGTTAATCTGCTCCCGCTAAGCTTTCGCCTTTTTGCGTAAAACCGATTATTGTTGAACACAGGTCTCAGTTATCCTGGGTCAACACTTCAGAAAACGGGTCTCAGCATCCCGAAGTATCCCGATTTATATCCGGAAGAAGACAATTGGATTGCAAGCGGCGCAGAAACCAACCTGGACCTACACTCCTTTGTTCTCCAAGGATCGCCAAACATCCACCACAATACCTGGAGCCTTTGGTATTGTAGGAGTACAATCAGGTTGGATCGTATATCTCTATATATCGATATCATTTAGGATATAACCCAACTTGCGCAAACTTCGAGTGATCACCTCCCTACCAAGATACCTGGACGACAACCCCCCACAAGAACAGTACTTCTACACCTCTTATTTCGTTTATGCATTATTTCTATCAAAGGGAAGCTTCCTATAGGCCTACTACTAGAAAGATTATATTATTTTAATAACTTGAAAACTTGGTGTGAGCTAAATTTCACAATTATATTTATATACCTGGTGTGCAAAAATTGGTTTCTTAACTACACCTAGTGCCCCTTTGCCCCAACATTTTTGGTAGCAGAGCGTGGTTTAGCTCTCACCAGTTTCTCTGTTATTCTATTCTACAAAAACAAAAAAAATAGCTGCTTGAACTCCGCTCCAGATTCATATCTTATTTAGTAGTAGTCTGATAACTGCCTATGTAAGTTGGGGTTCTAATCAGTTCGTTCCCGATCGTTGAAGGTAAACATGCCCGATCCGCCACCTGTAGTTGTGGCCGACACGCCAATAATGATTTCCCTTTCGCGAAAGTTAAATTCAGCCGCTTCTTCCATGAAGGATATATTTGAGTCAGGATGGAAAGCCAAATCAACAAGTGTAAATACCGATTTGATTCAATTCGAATGTAAGTACTCCACTCTTGACCGTTATTTTAATAAGTTTGAAGAAACATGGGATGCATTAGTAGATGAGTATGTAGGTGCCGGAAGGGGAGATGATTTTCCTTCCGAAACGTATAGGCAAACTCGAGCAAAAGTACGAAGTTACTACTATGAATGTATTAGCTTATCCAAACAACTTCTACGTACACCAACAGCGTTACCCTCAGCTCCTAGTGGTAGTAATTTATCTAATATTACTGTTACTGAGAGACCCTCAGACAACTTACCTAAAATTAATTTACCTATATTCGAAGGAAATATCTTAGATTGGCCAAAGTGGAGAGACACTTACGTATCTGTCATTCATTCGGATGAACGTCTTTCTCCTACGCATAAATTTCACTATTTGACCACCTCTCTAAAGGGTCTTGCCTCGAACGTCATAAGTCATTTAAAAATAGAAGCGGTCAATTATGAATTAGCTTGGACCGCACTTACAGATGCGTTTGATAACAAACGCATGTTAGCGAACGCCTATCTTTCCCAAATATTATCTTTTAAGCCATTAACTAGTAAACCTACAATAGAGTCGCTGAAATTGTTCTTGTCCAAAATTTCTGATAGTGTGTCAACATTCAAACTGTTGAATACAGAGAACGAAGATTTTATTTTATTTTATTTAGCTGTCAGATGTTTAGAATCTACAACAAGAGAGCAATTCGAAGTAGCGAACAAAAATGTACCATTTCCAACTTTTGACATTTTGAGTAAGTTCATCAAGGACCGTTGCTTAGCATTACAGCTGTCCCAAGGTACTATATGTACACCCAACGTTGAACAAACTATTCCCGAAAAACGGGATAAGCCTAACAAAACTTCTTCCAAGGCCTTTTTAACTAATAATGGAAAGAAAAATGCTTCTCGCAATTCAAACCAAAATGAATCTAAACGATGCTGTGCCTGTAATGCAGATTTTCACCCGTTGCGCGAATGCAACATCTTCAAATCTGCCACTGTTGAAAAAAGACACGAATTAATTAAAAATTGGAAAGGTTGCCGTAACTGTTTAGCTAGTCATCATTCTACCTACAATTGTGAGTCCAAATGGAGATGTAAAGAGTGTTCAGCTAAACATAATACTTTATTACATTTTTCTAAACCTGCCACCGAAATTGTTTCAAATCAAACTTCTCATTCCAATGCTTCTACTTCTATGAATTTACCTAGGGCTATGACTACGACTGGTAAACTTGAGAAATCTAATGAACCTAAAGTAATTTTAGGTACTGTTCAGGCTGAATTAAAAAATAGTAAAGGTCAGTTCGTCACATTTCGGGGCGTAGTCGATTGTGGGGCCCAGCAGTCTTTTATCACTATAAAGTGTGTCAATAAGTTAGGTTTAACATTCAGTAAACTGTCTAAAACCATTTCAGGGATAGGAGAAACCATTTTTGATGGCGCCAAAGGCCAAATTCAGTGTACTATACGACCTAAGGGCAAAATATCCTCAACTTTTAATTTCAACGCACTCGTTGTGCGGAATATCACTGGGTATCTACCTAGTGCTAATCTAACTACTTCATGTACAACTAGTTTTACACAATTTGATCTCGCTGATCCCCAATTTTGGAGATCAGGCCCTATAGATTTCCTATTAGGAGCAGATGTATTCGCTCACATAATACTGGGCGGTCCTATCACTATAGCGCAAAATTTGCCTAAAATGTTCCCATCTGTATTTGGTAATATCATTATAGGTCCACTTAACGGATTTGATATATCTAATGACAACATTACTTCTCTTTTAGTGTCAAATTCATGCGATGATTTGAATGAAAATCTTTCTAAATTCTGGTCTCTTGAAGAAGTACCGATTTGTCCAAATTCATTTTCTGATCCGGATGACGAATGGTGTGAACAACATTTTGATAGTACTCATCGTCGTCTTCAATCTGGTCAGTATGTTATTCAATTACCTTTTAAATCAGATTTGCCTGATATGTGTGATTCAGATGATATGGCTTTGAAAAGATTTCATAATTTAGAATCCAAGTTTAAAAAGGATAAGAATCTTTATTCTAAGTATCAAGATTTTATGAACGAGTATGTTCAATTAGGTCATATGGGTATAACTAATCAAATTTCTAAATTTACCCTTCCTCACCATCCTATCACAAAGGAAGATAGAAATCAGATTAAGTTACGTGTCGTGTTTGACGCGTCAGCTAAAACACGAATGGGTTCGTTGAATCAATATTTACATTCAGGACCTAAGTTACAAAATGATATTAGAGATATTCTGTTGAACTGGAGAACTCATGCAGTCGTGATAGTCGCTGATATTGTTAAAATGTACCGGCAAATCATTGTTGACGAAAAGGATAGGTGTTTCCAACATATTTATTGGAGAGGTGATTCTAAAGATGCTCTGAATAAATTTGAACTAAAAACATTAACCTATGGGATGACTTGTTCCCCATGGCTTGCATTACGAGTACTCAAACAATTAGTGAAAGACGAGGGTTCTTCCTATCCAAATGCTTCGAAAATCATATCATATGATATTTTCATTGATGATGTGGTTTCAGGAGCAAAGAATATAACCGACGCCATAAAAATTCAACAAGAATTAATTGATTTATTGAATAAAGGGGGATTTGAATTGAAAAAGTGGGCCAGTAATAAAAAACAAATATTGGAACAAGTCATCCAAAACCATCACGTGAATGATCCGGTATCGTTCATTCATGATACGGAACCTACATTGAAAATATTAGGATTAATTTGGTTTCCGGAAGAAGATTGCTTTTCTTATCGCATTATAATCGATGAACCCAAAGTATTCACTAAGAGACGAATATTATCATTGGTCGCAAGTTTATATGATCCTCTGTGCTTTTTAGCTCCCACTATAATATTAATGAAACATTTCATTCAACGCTTATGGATAGCAAAAGTAGGATGGGATGATCCTATTCCTACAGACATTCGTGATTCATGGATTAGTATTAGTCGTGAGTTACCACTGCTAGCCAGTATTAGAATTCCTAGATTCGTTTGTGGAGAAAATGTTGATTCATACCAACTGGTAGGTTATGCTGACGCTTCTAGCAAAGCGTATTGCGCGACGATTTATATACGTTATATAAAGCCAAATGGGATTTCCGTTTTCTTGTTGACTGCCAAAACAAGACTAGCTCCAGTCAAAACAGTATCAATCCCGCGGCTTGAACTCTGTGCCGTTGTATTGTTAGCTAAATTATACCATTCATTGAATTCATTCTTAGATCACTTGGATAAGCCCATTCTACAACCTATTTTTTTTACCGACTCTTCTGTAGTATTAGGTTGGTTAAATACACTGCCGTGCAATTTGAAAGTATTTGTGGCAAATAGAGTCACTGAGGTTATTAGCTTAACTGAAGTTACTTCGTGGAGACACGTATCTACTAAAGAGAATCCGAGTGACATTCCATCAAGAGGTATTATGCCTAGTGAATTAATTTCTAATGATTTATGGTGGAAAGGGCCTCCATGGCTGGAATTACCCGAAAATGATTGGCCGAAATCTAATTTAATCCTTCATAAAGATCTACCTGAAATGAAAAATTTAAAAATCGCTTTAACATCCAATGATCCATTCACGATAGATACTGATTGGATCAAGCGCTTCTCTTCTTACTTTACACTTTTGAGAGTTACCTCTAGGATCATTAGAATGTTTCATAATCGTAAAAAGAATCATCTAAAGATGTCAGGTTCAATAACTCTAACTGAACTAAACGCTAGCCTCATGCTGATTATCAAACAAATTCAGCGACAATACTTTGGTCAGCATAGTAAGCATTGTTATGAACAAACTATAATAAAATATAGTTCTTTAGATATTTTCGTGGATGAAGAGGGTATTCTCAGGGTGGGCGGACGTCTACGTCACGCGCCTTTACCCTATCATCAAAAACATCCCATTTTATTGCCTAGGCAGAGTCATTTTTCGAAATTAGTTGTAGATATGTATCACTATACATACATGCATCCAGGCAGGTTGTTTTTACAAGGCATTATACAGCTAAAATATTGGATTCCTGGTTTGCGAACTTTAATTCAAGAACGAATATTCCATTGCGTAGTATGTTGTAAACATAAGGCTAAAACTCAAGAAGTCAAAATGGGTGACCTTCCCCCGTACCGTTTTTATTATGGAAATGCTTTTGTTCACGTAGCGACCGATTTTGCAGGTCCATTTATGTTGCGAGAGAGCTTGAGAAGAAAGGCTCCTCTATCCAAAGGCTATTTATGTTTATTTGTGTGTTTATCAACCAAAGCAATTCACTTAGAGCTAGTTACTAATTTGACTACGGATTGTTTCTTGGCGGCTTTCAATCGTTTTACCGCCCGTAGAGGTCTACCAACCGCAATTTATTCCGATAATGGAAAAACCTATGTTGGTGCTGCTAATAAAATGAAAGAATTTTGGAAATGGTACCAAGAATCGTCCACAAGGGACTCTCTTGTTCGTCATAGTTCAGTATCAGGGATTCATTGGCACTTCATGCCAGCTTACTCTCCTAATTTTTCAGGGATGGCTGAAGCGGGAGTAAAATCAGTAAAAACCTTGCTTCGCAAGGTAGTAGGAGAGGCTTGTTTATCCTATGAAGAGGCGTTTACTTTATTTCATAAAATAGAAGCTGTTTTAAATTCACGGCCTATAGGTCCATTGTCAGCCGACCCATCGGAAACCAACTATTTATCACCAGGTCATTTTCTGATCGGCAGACCATTGATAGCTAATCCCGAGCCGTCTGTGTTAGAATTGAGGGAGAATACTTTGAGTAGGTGGCAGTTAGTGCAAAAAATGTGCGAACAATTTTGGAGCAAATGGAGAAATGAATACTTGGCTACCTTACAAAATCGTGTCAAATGGCACAAATATCGACCTGATCATCCTAATTTGAAAGTAAATGATATAGTTTTAGTGAAAGATGATAATGTTGCTCTTATGCATTGGCCAATGGGCCGGATAGTGGAAATTCATCCTGGTAATGATAATCATGTTAGAGTAGCTACCATTAAAACGGCTACGTCTACATTCAAACGACAGGTACGAAAACTGATACCACTCCATCCTATTTTGATTCTGTCTTTTGAGGAATAGAGAAAAATTTATTTAGATTTCAAAATTTTTGGTGGGCGTTATGTTCATGCAGCTCCATAAAAATGTAAATCCATGATGGAATTTATTACGTTTATTTTATTTTTATTATAAAGAAATGTGCACATTTATTTATTTTAATTTTATAATACAACAATGTAAAGTGAAGTGAAAGTGATTTAATAATTAGAAGAAAAAAGGTACTATTTTAATTTTTTGGGACTACTTTTTTCCCTGACGTCAGCGCCGCCACGTCGTCGACTCCGTAAGCGCCATTATATCCTATACTCGTGCCATTTGCCATATAACAAAGTTAATCTGCTCCCGCTAAGCTTTCGCCTTTTTGCGTAAAACCGATTATTGTTGAACACAGGTCTCAGTTATCCTGGGTCAACACTTCAGAAAACGGGTCTCAGCATCCCGAAGTATCCCGATTTATATCCGGAAGAAGACAATTGGATTGCAAGCGGCGCAGAAACCAACCTGGACCTACACTCCTTTGTTCTCCAAGGATCGCCAAACATCCACCACAATACCTGGAGCCTTTGGTATTGTAGGAGTACAATCAGGTTGGATCGTATATCTCTATATATCGATATCATTTAGGATATAACCCAACTTGCGCAAACTTCGAGTGATCACCTCCCTACCAAGATACCTGGACGACAACCCCCCACAAGAACAGTACTTCTACACCTCTTATTTCGTTTATGCATTATTTCTATCAAAGGGAAGCTTCCTATAGGCCTACTACTAGAAAGATTATATTATTTTAATAACTTGAAAACTTGGTGTGAGCTAAATTTCACAATTATATTTATATACCTGGTGTGCAAAAATTGGTTTCTTAACTACACCTAGTGCCCCTTTGCCCCAACAATAAGAAATGACGATCTTCATAGAGACCTGCAGATGGAGACCGTGAATGACATCATTAAAAAATACGCTATGAGCTATGAGCAAAGGCTGCTCAATCACACGAACCCAGAGGCTCTCCAGCTACTGGAAAACTCGCAGCAAGTCCGGCGTTTGAAGAGGAATAAACCCTTCGATCTTGGATGCTGATCTCCAGCTTTGGTGCTGAACTTGAACAAGTGTGGTGGTAGTAGTCACTGGACTAAAACCACAGTGAAAGAAAGTGTAATTATGCGAACTAAATAGCTAGATAGTTACTTACATAATAATGTCTATATCATGTAACTAGTTGTTATATACAAATAAAACGCTTTGAAAAAAAAAAAAAAAAAAAAAATCTTCAATCAAAAATGTACTTTGTTCATTTAATTTCATCGTGAGTGTTTATTAAATGGTTTTTTACTTCTGAAGTAAATTGAAAAAATGAAGAGTGTATTATTATTTAATCCTGTGTTTACAATATAAATGTTTAATTTATAAATAATATCACATCACGAGGACTGAAGTTCTCCAGCGTTTTATGTTTCATTCCCTGCCTTTTTTGATATAATTTTGCCAAAAAAATTCCTTACCTATAATCATTTTATTTTTTGTTACCTAATTTTATTTTTTGTTTATTTTTTGTGAGTAAGTACATGGATGTTTGGTAACCAAGCTAACATTTGTTCAAATAAAAATTATGTTTTTCATGTTAATTTTTACACACTTGATATAAAGTGTGGGTATTAATCCGTCACTGCTCCACACAGGGTTGCCAGGTGTCCGGTTTTGGCCTGGACAGTCTGATTTTTTAACAAAAAAAATTTTGCAGACCCCTAGCCAAGGTTTCTAATCCCTCTGTTCCTTCCGATTTTCGACCGATTTCAATTTTACCGGTTCTTAGTAATGCTTTTGAGATAATAGTTCAGCTACAGATCAACGAACATCTCCTGAGAAACAGCGTTGTCGCCTTTCCAGTCGGGATTTCGACGGGGCTTCAGCTGTGAGACAGCTCTAATGAAGGTTTTTGAGGATGTGTGGTCAGGTGTGGAACAAAGGATGTGTACTTTTATGGTGTTGCTAGATTTCAAAAATGCCTTCGGCTCTGTTTCGCATACGTTGCTCATCAAGAAGCTGAATACCCTCTTTGGATTCTCTACCTCTGCCTGCGCCCTAGTGTCTTCCTACCTAATGGGTAGGATGCAGTACGTATCACATGGTGGTAGCTCCTCACAATCTCTCCCAGTCCTAGCAGGAATCCCTCAGGGTACAGTTTTGGGGCCACTGTTGTTTTCTCTTTTTGTGAATGATTTGCCAAATGTTTTGCGCTTTTGTCGATATCATATGTTTGCTGACGATTTTCAGGTTTATTTGCCTAGTAAACTTGGCGATTACCTGGTTGAGTCAGTGCATCAGCTCAACACTGATTTGCTGGCGGTTGCTAGGTGGGCCTTTAGAAATGGAATTTTGGTCAATCCTAAGAAAACTCAGGCCATCATATTGTATAAACACAATGTACCGACAGATCCCATTCCGCCAGTTCTTGTTGATGGTGTACCTGTACCTTTCCTGTCCCGTGTTAGAAATCTTGGTGTTTACGTTGACAAGACTTTATCCTGGGAACACCACATAACTCATGTTTGCGGTCGAATATATGGTGCTTTGCATAGTCTTAGACGCCTGTCTCGTTTCACTCCCCATCCCCTCAAGAAAAGGCTTGCCACATCTCTGGTTCTCCCTCACTTATTGTACTGTTCTACATTCATATCTTGTTCTCTTTCTGCTGCCTTATTTAATAAAATAAAAGTTGCATATAATGCCTGTGTCCGCTATGTTCATGACATAAAGCCTCGCCATTCAGTTCACGGATATACTATACTTTGTTTGCCTCTTGACGACTACTTGAATTTGAGAATACTTAAATTTCTGTTTCTATTCCTGAAAGGTTCCCCTCCTCCTTACCTGCGTTCTTTATTTCATAGGTCCACCTCTGTGCGGTCTGTGGGTATTCTGGTTCCATCTCACGAAGGATTTTTTTTCAGCAAGTCCTTGCAGGTGTATGGGGCTAGGATCTGGAACGCCCTTCCAACTTCTTTACGCTCGTTGCCCACCCTAGGGCGTTTCCAGTCGGCGGTCATCGATTATTTTATTACCAAAGAGTGAAATCCTGGACATACATGCAAACCCCCTCCCCTCCCCCCCACCCTTTTGATCATTCTTCACTTTTTAAAAATTAATTTACCACTTATGTATTTCTCTCTTAATTTGTAGTTTTTATTTTTATCAATAGCCGTCATTGTAACGATGCGAGCTGGACGCAGGCTTGCGATCATGGAGTTGAGGGCTCCATGTTGGTCGAGGCCGCGTCAGCTGTGTACGGTGTTCCCGCCTTGGTCCGCTCCCACTCCTCTCCCTTCTCCGCCCCGCGACCTTCCCCCTACCAATATAACCCCGAGATGATTTTATATTAAACAGAACTAATTAATCGTGCTCCGAGTATCATTTATAACTCCCAAAAAACCCAGTTAAATATTACAGTCATACACATTTTTTACTGTACAACAACAATGTAATTCATGTCTGCATCATGTTTCTATCTTGCGAAGTCAGCCTACATCAAGGTTAAGTCAGCTTTTGGAAATCGACGCTAGAAATCCATCTTTAAACGTCCAAAATCGTGAACATTTGAACTCTTGTCACAATATTTCATATGAATCTCTTCCGTTATCCATTATTAGTGCATTCGCTCTTTCAGTTTTAAACGGAGGTGAACAATCTTGATCTTGAGTACTTGAGTTGAAGAAACAAACGGAAATATTCTCGTTAGTCCTCCTAGACTCGTTATTTTTGTTGCCGAAATTCCAAGATATCGGCTATTATTTATTGATTCAAATGTTTCTTGCCTAGTATGCAACCTACAAAAATAGTATTTCATAAAAGTGTTTGCAATAACCACACTAATTACTATTTATTATTTTACTTTATTTATCGTATTACCTATTTACTCTCACTCCATTATTCTTGACAGTGAGTCTCAATGAACCAATAAAACCAAAAAGTAATTATCTCCAGCTGTTTATCGCTGATTATTTCCTGCTGTAGCTACTGACACACAGAAACGAACATGCCAACCTCTAATATGCTCTTCTAACTCAATTTGGCTATGTGTTTGAACTCGTCAAATGTGTAAGCCTTTAGTTGTTTTCAAATTATGGATAGCAATTATAAATTTGTCGGTCATTCTTCAATCTTCTAAGTTTATGTGTACGTCTATTACTCTTATCATACCACCCTGCTGGTTGAAATTATCGATACACAAAAATGTATATAAAACATCACATAAAATTTGAGCAACCATGACTTGATTTTTTAAAAAAATATTATTTAGTGAACATACTTATCATTCGTACTAAGCATATCAATTATTGTGCTGCATGCATCTAACTTATTAGTGTATATTTCATTTATTAGTTTTTTGTTTTTCGAATCTACCTTCTCGACTCAAGAGTGTTTTTTCGTACCACCTGGCAACCTCGAACTAAGAAGGTTAGTTCGTGGTCTGATAGGTTGGTAGCGCTAGTGACCAGACGCTCCTCCCAAACACGTCCCGTCCACCAGGGAAAACGGCATGGGCTTGGCTTATCCCCACCTTTCCACTGTAGAGCTGTTGCAAATCGCTCCCAACCACCCTACCTGGCCATGTTTGCGTCCCTCCAAAATTCAGAGCATCGAAAACTATGGTAGCTCAGCAACCTCAACTCTAGATATGCGTGACAGGCCCAACGAGAATAGAAGATACTAGAGCGGCCCTTCCCGTGCAAGCCGCCGAGCCGAAAGTGTGCTATGCCCCCCCAACCCCTTGGTTCCCCAACCCCGCCCTGCGGAGCGTTACCACCTTACAATTGACCCGTTTCTATTGAAATGTATCGCCGTTAGTTTTCATCCCACGAAAATCGTTCTCCACTCGTTGGAAAGCTCTCGATTTATCACGCATTTCTTTCGTACATGTTCTTCTATTCATGTCGTAGTTTATATTTATTTATGTTATAAATTGATATAGTAAACAATGCCGCTTGCTTTGTTGTCAATTGGTTGAGGAGTTAATCTTGGTTATACTAATTGTAGACGCACACCATAACAGAAAATTACCTACTTAGGTACTCTGTTCTAATTTCGATTAGTAAAACCTTTTAGTTTTGAATTTATTTACATTTACATTGAAAAGTTTTTTATTTACATTTACATTAAATTTATAGTTTTAAATTTATTTACATTTACGAATTAGCGGGAAGAAAGCTTTTTCTATGTTTTAGCATTTTAGCCGCAGGCTCAAGGCGGAAAGTTAGCCCCCTGGAAGGGCCGAGTTTTTGCTGATTCTTGTTGAAGTAAAAAAAATATCTGTATAGTTTATAGTCAAAAAAAGTCTGTCAAGTTAGATGTGACACTTGGCTTCCTCGCTTTCGCAACATGAATGCAGGTTAGAGCATTGCATTGTTGTTGCATTAATCTTTAAAGATTCCGTGGAGGGTCAGTTTGAGAAAATCTTCAATCAGGCAAATTCGAAATAAGTTCCCGCATGATCGTAGGAGCGAATTTTTGTACATTATCGAATTATAAAAATAAATAAATAAAAACGAATGAATGAATGAATATGAAATTAATTTCAATGTTGATTTGAATGATTTTTAATTGAAAATGTGTGCACTTTGAGTGCATAGAAATTGTTAACTGGGTCATTATCATATAAATGTATTTTTCGTGGTCTAAAAGAATAAAACATGGAAAACTCAAGTTCATGGAATCTATTTGTATGCGTAATTTAAGTATCCTAGAGTCATAATCTGATGGTTTGCGAGTTAGAGCATTTTCAACTTTACATAAATTTACAAAAATTCGAAACACAGTTTTCAAATATCACGCAAATGAAGCCCTAAACCATAGTTTTTTCTTGATTTTTGTCCCAATATTATGGTACTAATACAAAACGTGATTATTTGCTTTTGTGCTCTATGTCTATGCACCCCTTGACAAGTTCTCAATTTTCTATGAATTTTCACAAAAAAGAAAAAAAATAATTATCACACAAGTGACACCTTTATTTAATTTTTTTCATTTATTTAATGTTTTGCAATACATTTTGAGTGTTAGTATACTATAAAGTATACTATTATACAGTGTTAGTATACTGTATGACCTTTTGTATAAATCTCATGTGCGTCAGTTGACATTTTCCAAATTTCCCATTAATTTCCAAAAATTAACAATCTAGTAATGGAGACGAGCTAAACCCCTCCTCATCCCTTTGTGACATCAGTGACAAAATCCTCCACCAACGACCAACTCCTCATTCCTCTATCGTAGCAAACTCAGGAATGATCGGTATAAATAGCCATTGTACAAGTTAGATAGAAAGGTAAGGAATGTACTTCTTCACTAACGCCTGATGCTTTCTTCTTAGGCTCCTTATTGGTACATCCATATGCTACGCAAACACCCATTCTCGTGAACAAAAAGAAAAAAAACGACACTAACAAGAACCAAAGAAAACGAGGCCAAAAACAGCACGAAAACAGTGGCAAAGTGGCGGATACTACGTAGTAGGCAGGGAGGCCCAAGAAAGTTGGGGAACCAGAGAGTGGGGGAAGCGTGACACATCTTGCGGGCGCACAGGGCCACTCTAGTATCTTCTATTCTCGTTGGACAGGCCTTCATAACAAAAGAGCTTCCTAGAAAAGCTGGAAGAACAGTGAACGAGGAAAAAAACAACTCTACCCAGAATTCACCAGTTTAAACTAGTTTGTGGCGTCCACGTGGAGCCACCTTTCAAGGAATCTTATTGGCCATTTCCCCATAGCCCACCCACCTGGCAGGTACAGGGCCCACGCTACTAAGGCATCTAAAAACATCACTCAAGCTAGTAGGCGACCCGGTTCTTTTCTGTTACATCCCCGCATTTACCCCTTCTTTGGTCGCGTTGATAATTCTCCCTAGTACGGTCGCTTTGGGTCATAGTGACCCGAATTTTTAAATTGCTGCAGTTTTAATTTAGGATTATCTATAAACAAACTTCGTTGGTATTGAGTATGTGGAACTAACAAGGTGTGATTAAAAAGTATAACATGTTGGAATATTATGTTTTAAGGACCATTTCCACGCAAAATAAGATAATCTAACAATTTTGCCAAAATTTCGAAATGCCTGGTTTGCCAACATTTTACTCCTAGAAAATTCGGTTTCCCCAACCCCCCATATTTTGGTTGTAGTTCCATATGCTATAAATTTAAATCCCTGAATAGAAGTTTCTTAAAATATTAAAATGTGCAATGGGTGTGGGTTCTTTTGTAAACCTGACAATTTTCTCCATAAAATACATATGGCAGGCTGAATGAACTTGGTAAAACGAATAAAACGAATTCTAAACACCAAAGTCGTTTCGTAATATAAATTCCAACATTTCGAACCTTATTTGGTGTCTTAGGTTTGCATCTAGTATATATACTTATTAAATTAATAAAGTATATAATGAAGTCAGAAACAACTAAAGGAAAAGATGACTACATGAATGTTTATTATCAAACAACCAACTGGTAACATGGAGAGAATTGTACTAGATTAATTATTTAATCATCACCGAAAACAAGGAAAAAAAAATCGACAGCAGTGTCTGAAGAGAAATCTGAATTATAGTTTTCTTCCATAGCCTCATACTCACTCTCCGTCTCATGCTCACTTATATTTTCCTGGTCGAGTTCGCTGCCAGTCATCTTCTGAACCAATAGGGATCTCTTGGTATTGGTTCTCCAACTCTTTCAAGATGTCTTGGTCGGTAAAACGCATTTCATCGCTCATTATTGTAAATAGCGTTAAACAAACAAAAACTTGGGAACTCTACAAAGGTCAGAAAAACGCACCTGAGTTTGGTCGCGTCGGGTCATTTTCAGAAAGAAAATACAAACGTGAATGGTCGCGTCGGGTCAAAATGCGGAAAAAAAAACTCACAGACACCTCGCACCAGGTCAAAAATCATACTGACGTGTAGCCGCCAACACCCTAGAAGATTAGAAGGAGGAGGGGAGGAGAAAGCATGACAAACATTTCTGGGATTCACAGAAATGTAGAGGATCGGGTCATATAGACCCGATGCGACCAAAGAAGGGTTACAAAATATCCCTCATAGAATGGGGATTGATCGGATTGAAGATCCCCAATCATTTTTAAGCCCACTGTGGTAAAATGCTGAGTACAGTTTGGTGGTCTGGATGCTCGCAACCTCGCATCTAAAAAGTACATTACAAGAAGATTAGTTGGACACGTAGGTCAGAATGATGTGCATAGTTTGGGGTCTTGATGCCTAATCATATTCTGAAGTTTAACGCATTTTTAGCGAATTTTTGAAGAAAATTAAGCTATTGCTCTCGCCTCAAAATTTGTAGAATGTGAATTTTTGAAAACATTTTATGCAGAAATCCGTTTCAGGCTATTCTGAATCATCTTCTGAAGTTTAACGCATTTTTTTAATGTATGTATGTATGTATGTATGTATGTATGTATGTATGTATGTATGTGTCATTCCAGACGATAACTGTCCGTAGAATTGTGCTAGAAACTTCAAACAAATTTTAAAATGTTAAGGACACAAAACGAAAGTTCAAGTTCGTTGGCCAGCATGATCGGATTACATCTTCGGGTTGAAATTTTCAAAAATGAAGTCAAAAGTTTCAAAATAGCCTGTTTTTTGCGATTTGTTGTGCGAAATAATTTTTTCAGCATACTAACATGTGGTATATTCGGAATCAGCGTAAAATTTCCTATAAGAATATGTATCAAGTTTTCAAAAATTTCAAAGTTGAAAAATTAGTCAAAAATCGAAATAATGCCGTTCGCTAGTTGTAAAAATCGGTAATATTTGCATGAAACATTGTCCAAATTCAGATTGAACTACTCTTATGGAAGTATCCCTGTATAACCAATCCTAGAACCATGCAGTTTAAAACGTAGGTAGTAGGTAGGTGCTTGTTTAAAAAAAAAAAAAAAAAAAAAAAAAAAAAAATGTAATCACAACTGATGAGTTTACTTTGTGAAATATTCCGTCCTCCGTTCTCTCGGTCGCTCTCTTCAATGTTTTACGCTCAACTTGTTTTAGGACTAGATGTAGCTTTAATACTGACTGTGGCTTAGAAAATATCAGCCATGAAATTATGAAGAAGTTCTATTTATGTACGTACTAGCACGCAGACCCAAGGCCTCGCTCCGCTCGGCCGTCAATATCGACTGAAATGTCGAAGATTTCTTCAAAAATTCGCTCATGGGGTCATGCTGCATGACTGGCCTTTTGGTTTATTATTTCCAATAATAAGGCTATGTGATCGTGTAGCAAAAAATTTTTATAACCCCCCCTCAAACTTTGTCACTTTACGTTTCAAGGTGCGTAGAATCCAAATTTGAAATGTCCGTCCGCCGTCCGCCGTCCGCCGTTCGCCGTCCGCCGTTCGCCGTCCGCCGTCCGGGCCATAAAAGGCCTAAGAATTGACTTAAAAAACCCGTTCTTTCGCACATAGACTCCATTTGGGGTCTAGTTGGTCCTAACGTTTAACCATCCCGATCGCTTTACTCGCATAGATGCTATGGGCCAAAAACGGGCAAAAAAGTGTATTTTTCGACGCGCGCACGCCTGGCACGCTTGGCAGGGGGTCACGGTTGGTGGAGAGAAGGGGCGATGACATTCATCGAAAGAGAGAAGAAAAAAAACTGCAAATTTCTACAGAAAAAATATTGAAACTTTTCACTTCAGTGCTGAGGTACGGGAAGCAAGCGGACAATGACATCACACCGAATTTCTAGCAGGGATTTGCTAGAATGAGGTTTCAACAACTGAGTATGTGGGTATTAGCGAATTTTTGAAGAGAATTAAGCTATTAATTGCTCTCGCCTCAAAATTTGTAGAATGTGAATTTTTGAAAAAATGTTATGCAGAAATCCGTTTCAGGCTATTCTGAATCATATTCTGAAGTTTAACGCATTTTTTAATGTATGTATGTATATATGTATATATGTATGTATATATGTATGTATGTATGTGTCATTCCAGACGATAACTGTCCGTAGAATTGTGCTAGAAACTTCAAACAAATTTTAAAATGTTAAGGACACAAAACGAAAGTTCAAGTTCGTTGGCCAGCATGATCGGATTACATCTTCGGGTTGAAATTTTCAAAAATGTAGTCAAAAATTTCAAAATAGCCTGTTATTGCGATTTGTTGTGCGAAATAATTTTTTCAGCATACTAACATGTGGTATATTCGGAATCAGCGTAAAATTTCCTATAAGAATATGTATCAAGTTTTCAAAAATTTCAAAGTTGAAAAATCAGTCAAAAATCGAAATAATGCCGTTCGCTAGTTGTAAAAATCGGTAATATTTGCATGGAACATTATCCAAATTCAGATTGAACTACTCTTATGGAAATATCCCTGTATAACCAATCCTAGAACAATGCTGTTTACAACGTAGGTAGGTAGTAGGTGCTTGTTAAAAAAAAAAAAAAAAAAAAAAAAAAAAAAAAAAAAAAAAAAAAAAAAAAAAAAAAAAAAAAAAAAAAAAAAAAAGTTATCACAACTGATGAGTTTACTCTGTGAATTTGATGATGTTATGATAGGATACTGTTAAGATTTCAACTGCCTTCAATACTGACCACATTGGACATCGAAATCTATGAATATTTACCTACATTTGTCTTTAAATCTACAAGATTAGTTTAATAATAACAAAGTATGAGTACCTCCTAATTATTTTTAATAATTTGATTCCATGTTTGTCTATCAAAATCATAAACTAAAATTTCTCTACACGATCGATAGCGACTGAAATGTCGAAGATTTCTTCAAAAATTCGCTCATGGGGTCATGCTGCATGACTGGACTTTTTTTACAATGTTTCTTTATTCGGACAGTTAAGATTATAACATGCTTTATATAAAAGGCCTTCTATCCTTAAATTGGTTTTTTAAATTAAACTCCGTCATTTCTTCCCAGGAACTGGGCCTTCTTCATAGAGATTAATATTCAAAATGTAAAATATCTACTTACTTAAAGTTTTCTTTTTGTTGTTGTTAATAATCGAATTTAAAGTCATGAGTTTTTTGAAAATTAAATTTAAAATTGTTTACGCTTATGTAGGTAACGAAAAAAAAAAAAAAAAAAGTCAAATTCAATTAACTTACATAAAGACACAAAAAAATAAGAAGAGAATCAAATTTGCGTTGTAGAGCCAGTGTGTCTGGTAGAGATATAGAGGCATATTTTGACTTGCTTGAAGTTAGTATTTCGGGAGTTCTCCCTTCTCCCTCAAAACATAGTGAACTATGACGAAACAAATTTCACGGATGACCCAGGAAGAAAAAAGTCCAGTCATGCAGCATGACCCCATGAGCGAATTTTTGAAGAATATTACCGATTTTTACAACCAGCGAACGGCATTATTTCAATTTTTGACTGATTTTTCAACTTTGAAATTTTTGAAAACTTGATACATATTCTTATAGGAAATTTTACGCTGATTCCGAATATACCACATGTTAGTATGCTGAAAAAATTATTTCGCACGACAAATCGCAAAAAACAGGCTATTTTGAAATTTTTGACTACATTTTTGAAAATTTCAACCCGAAGATGTAATCCGATCAAGCTGGCCAACGAACTTGAACTTTCGTTTTGTGCCCTTAACATTTTAAAATTTGTTTGAAGTTTCTAGCACAATTCTACGGACAGTTATCGTCTGGAATGACACATACATATATACATATATACATATATACATACATACATAAAAAAATGCGTTAAACTTCAGAATATGATTCAGAATAGCCTGAAACGGATTTCTGCATAATTTTTTTTCAAAAATTCACATTCTACAAATTTTGAGGCGAGAGCAATAGCTTAATTTTCTTCAAAAATTCGCTAAAAGGTAATTGTGAAGAGAGGTGTAAAACACTCTCATCGTGTTCTTGACTCTTCTGAAGCACCTACATCTGTGATGATGGCTCGTACTGCTAATGGCTTGATGTTACCACCGCATATTGTGTATAAAACATTGAATTTGTACCCAACCTGGATAGAAGGAATGGGCGAGGGTTGGCGGCACAACCGCACTTCATCCAGTTGGTTTGATCAACTGGTGTTTGAAGATTGGTTCGAAAAGGTGTGTTTACCCTATTTAACCCTCCTAGGTCACAACTTATTTTTTGTGACACGGTAGACACTCTGGGGTCAAAATTGACCCCAAATGTATTTTAATTTATATATTACAGTCAATAAATAGTTTCATAATAACTAACTATTTAAAAAAATCAAAAATTAACCTACCTACGCAAAGAAACAAGAAATAGAATTGAATATATTAGAATTGAATATTTTATTCGTGGTTTCTTGAAACCATTCTTAGTAAAATGTTCAAAAATCAAAATTTTGGGCATATGAATATTAAAAATTCAGTTCTGAAGATACACAATAATTAAAAGCAAATTATTAGAGCTGAATATCTGTCAAATAGTCAGAAAAAACTGAAACTTTCTAACTTAAATAGTAAAGTTTTCACAATACCTCAAACTTACCCCATTTTTCACATCTCTTCCTTTTTTCTAACCTAAACTGATACACTGTTTTTATTCCGCATTCAATTTTTTATCATCTAATTTTATTAATTTTTATGACAAAATAATTAAAGGTAATTGGAGGATTATATTTAAGCAATAGGCACACATAAAAACGAAATATGAGTGTATTTTTAAAAGTTGTTTTCAAAAACACGACGGAATTATTAGGTAGGTAGTATCATTATTTGTTATAAGTAATTGCATTTTTCACAGGTCATTTCGGTATGACTATGCACTTCACACACAAGACAGTTGCACTCTGTGAACGATCGACTCGTCTTTTCATCGTTAGATCTTGGGCAAATGTAGTATCGCCCACGTACAACTTGTTCAGCTGGTCTCGAGGACCCCTGATCCCCTGCCTGGGGATGTACCCTGGCTCTTCAGGGTACATAAAATGCAAAACCCAACCCATTTTTTGAACCAAAATATACCCTGACCTATGATAGCCCATCAACTAGAAACATTTACCCAGTTGAGAATCTTCACCTGAGTCACCTAGTAGGAGTGGACGAGAAAAAGAAATACCTACTGACTACCAGATTATAAAAATACTTATTTTCTATGAGAAAATTAAGTGAATTATGATATTATCTGACTTCCCTCGTGAGGAAATCCAAAATGCACACTGGGGTCAATGGCTACCCCAACAGAACAAAAATAGGAACACAGAAGACACACTGGGGTCAAAAGTGTCCCACAAGAGATTCACAACCCTCTGGCTCGAGGTCACAACGTATACTGCCAGATGTTATCACTTCCTCGCCTAGCCAATGCTACCAAGCAAATTTACAAAATATCCCTTTTGGCTAAAAAAAATTGTAAAGCCCAAAAATCATACGAAATATATTCGGTGGGGTCAATTTTGACCCCAGAGTGACCTCGAAGGGTTAAGAAGGTTAGAAGGGAAAAAGGTGCTAATCGGAGACAACTTGTCTTCACATATAAGCTTGCATGTAGTCACTCTGTGTGAAAATAACGACATTGAATTCCTCCTTCTCCCTCCTAACTGTACACACAAACTCCAACCTTTAGATCTCGAATTTTTTCAACCTATGAAGGGAGCTTGGAGAAAAACCCTCGATGAGTGGAAAAAATTATCAGAGGCGTTCCTCCAAAATCCGTTTTCCCATCTTTACTAAAGGATGCCATTGATTCAGTTGAGAACCTGTCAGAAAATATAAAATCAGGTTTCCGGACAGCTGGGATTTCTCCCCTAAATCGCAATATCCCACTTTCAAAATTTCCTCCACAAGAAGAGCATGTTGCACCCAACGTTTTTGCTTGGTCTTCTACATTCAAAAATTGTTTGCGAACCAGTATGGAGCCTGATGAAAATCCAAGGAAGCCAAGAGGGAAAAAAATTAATGTCAAGCCAGGCGAGGGGATAAAAATTGGCCAATTTCGACCTGCACTTCAGGAGTCCAGTTCGTCTGACGAGCAAGAACAATCAATCAGTGAGGCCACAACTGAAGGAGGAGAGTCTTCTGAAGAGGTGGAGGATGCAAATGATAATAATTTGACCTTAGCTAGGCGAAGAACCCTGTCAAGACACCTTCCCAATCAATGGTTTTGTTTTAGTTAAATTTAATGTTGAAAAAGGTCAGCGTACTTTTTATGTTGGTAACATTCTACTAATTGTAAATGGAAGCTAAACCATCAAATTCCTGCGAAAATGAGCAAATAAAGACGATTTTTTTCATTTTTCCTGACGTTGATGATATCAGTGAAGTTGAAGAAACTCAGATTGTTAAAAAAGAGGTAGTCAGGTCACAGGCTCGTGGGTAAGTAATGTTCCACAATTTTATTAACATAATGAACCGAATAAGGTAAAATTATCTAATTTTTTCTGTACAGAATGCAATTCAAGATAGGCATCTTTTAAGTCAAGTCTAAAGTTTTATATGTTCTATTCATTTATTCAGGTAAATTTGGTGTTTACCTGATAATGCTCGATATTTTTCTAGCAGAGTCGAGTTTTAGGTGTACTGTTCGTTTTTTATTTCAACTTAGTTTTTACGTGATAAATTAGCTAAACGTTCCTTGAAGATTTGGTTTATTATTCAATTATAAACTAAAAATCTTTATATATATAATTCCGAACGGTCTTTGAAATTGTGAAGAACTTCGCGGATTTCCTACGATTGGAAAATGTCCGTATCTCCGCTCAAGGAAGGTTTACACCAAAATTTTCACGGAAGAATTCAAACACGCAGTCCAATGAAGTCCTACAACAAGAAGGGCGTAGCGGAAAGTTCTTCTTATATTCGAAGCACAAATTGGACATGACACAACACTCGAAATTAATACAGACACAGAACAAGCACGAGCTTTGCTGGAGTGGTACCAGACACATCAGGACGAAGACAGCTGTAGCATCTCCTACACACAACTCAACACCAGTTCGACATCTACGTGTACTAACGATCAAGATACAATCAACGACATAAAGAAGTAGATAGAAGACGCAGACGCGCAGATTCACACGCTTACAAAGAAACGAAGAAGACTCGAGATAGAACTACACCATCATCTCACCATACCGTGCTGATTCGGAATTATATATAAAGACCGTTCGGAATTATACATAAAGTCCGCTAAGTTCTTCAGTTTCAATTTCTTCATTCAGAAATAACTCTCCTAGATGTTAGTAATTACACTACGTTTCTAACTTACCGTGAATTGATGGCAACTGTTGTTACCGCCACAGCATAAAAACAACTCTCGTTGATAAGGACCGCCTAGAACACGATCAAGGCGGGTATAGAGACGAACGGCGACACTTTTGCAACAAACTTGGGGCCGTGCTGCTTTGAATGAGCAGTCTAACACTAAAATCGGACCGCGAAGTTCTACACACTTTAAAGACCGTTCGGAATTATAATATAAAGATTATGACCGCCATGGTTTTAAACAAAGTTGCCATTTCTAGTTGCCATAGTGGTAAGTGCCACTGATGGATTTTTTTGAGACACCTAACGTTAATACTTACAATTTTATTATGAATATAAGTGCATTTTTTTATACTTTGTATTGTTCAATACTGAAATGTACCAATTAAAATTACAAATTTTGAAAATTTTTCTGTTTAAAATCTTCTTTAAAAATATTTTGATGCTTGGGTACATGAACTAACAACCTTACTTCACTACCTTGTTGTGTAGTGGTTGACAACGCTACTGGGTCGTTTTCAAAAAATTACTCTAAGTAAAACCATAATTTTGATGTAAACTTAGTAAAGTAAGCGGAAATCATCAGAAATGCTTGCATACGAGTCTGCAACACATTGGGACATTTTCATGTGTGTTTTCTTATTATTTTCTTATCATTAGGGAAAAAACTGGATTCTAGAGCCACTCAGCTGATCTGTAATCGGTCAGTTGTGTTCAGAAGTCCCTCAAGGGGCTACATACCAAATCTCAGAATCGTTGGATCATTAGGGAAAAAAACTGGATTCTAGAGCCACTCAGCTGATCTGGGATCGGTCAGTTGTGTTCAGAAGTCCCTCAAGGGGCTACATATCAAATCTAAGAATCGTGGGATCATTAGGGAAAAAACTGGATTCTAGAGCCACTCAGCTGATCTGGGATCGGTCAGTTGTGTTCAGAAGTCCCTCAAGGGGCTACATACCAAATCTCAGAATCGTGGGATCATTAGGGAAAAAACTGGATTCTAGAGCCACTCAGCTGATCTGGGATCGGTCAGTTGTGTTCAGAAGTCCCTCAAGGGCCCACATACCAAATCTCAGAATCGTGGGATCATTAGGGAAAAAACTGGATTCTAGAGCCACTCAGCTGATCTGGGATCGGTCAGTTGTGTTCAGAAGTCCTCAAGGGCCCACATACCAAATCTCAGAATCGTGGGATCATTAGGGAAAAAACTGGATTCTAGAGCCACTCAGCTGATCTTGGATCGGTCAGTTGTGTTCAGAAGTCCCTCAAGGGGCTACATACCAAATCTCAGAATCGTGGGATCATTAGGGAAAAAACTGAATTCTAGAGCCACTCAGCTGATCTGTAATCGGTCAGTTGTGTTCAGAAGTCCCTCAAGGGGCTACATACCAAATCTCAGAATCGTGGGATCATTAGGGAAAAAACTGGATTCTAGAGCCACTCAGCTGATCTGAGATCGGTCAGTTGCGTTCAGAAGTCCCTCAAGGGGCTACATACCAAATCTCAGAATCGTGGGATCATTAGGGAAAAAACTGGATTCTAGAGCCACTCAGCTGATCTGGGATCGGTTAGTTGTGTTCAGAAGTCCCTCAAGGGGCTACATACCAAATCTCAGAATCGTGGGATCATTAGGGAAAAAACTGGATTCTAGAGCCACTCAGCTGATCTGGGATCGGTCAGTTGTGTTCAGAAGTCCCTCAAGGGCCCACATACCAAATCTCAGAATCGTGGGATCATTAGGGAAAAAACTGGATTCTAGAGCCACTCAGCTGATCTGGGATCGGTCAGTTGTGTTCAGAAGTCCCTCAAGGGCCCACATACCAAATCTCAGAATCGTGGGATCATTAGGGAAAAAACTGGATTCTAGAGCCACTCAGCTGATCTTGGATCGGTCAGTTGTGTTCAGAAGTCCCTCAAGGGGCTACATACCAAATCTCAGAATCGTGGGATCATTAGGGAAAAAACTGGATTCTAGAGCCACTCAGCTGATCTGTAATCGGTCAGTTGTGTTCAGAAGTCCCTCAAGGGCCCACATACCAAATCTCAGAATCGTGGGATTATTAGGTAAAAACGTCATTTCTGATGGTCATAATCATCGTTGTGGCCACTTGGGACAATTTTCGTGAGCAATTTTCGTGAGCAATTATTTTCCGTGACGTTTTTTTAGTTTATGTGCCAAAGCAAAGACATGAAAATGTCAAAAGTCATTTTCTGTCCGAAGTTAAGCTACAGTGAACAAAACTTCAATTTCTTCGTGATTTAGACAGATGTCCGAAGTTAGGGGATTTAGTTCCGAATTTCGGACAGTCCAAGAGAAAAAAAACTGAACATTGCAGTGCGTTGGGTGAACAATGACCTGACGATCACGTTAAGGCCGGTCCACACGCAACGACTTGTCTGCACAAATGTTTGCGCAAACCAGGTTTGCACAGACAAGTCGGTGGCATGAAAATGTGTCCACACGCTCAGTTTTCAACTCAAATCTATTTCAAATCAGTCAGAAGGTAATCATGGAGAAAGTGTTGTTGTGGTCGGTTTTCGCATTGTGTCTTGCCAGAAAACAACGAAATAAAGGCAAAACAATGAAATCTAAGCAACGTTTGTGGTCTAGACATTGGTTACTAAAAAGAGAACAATTTTCTCATGTAAAATTACTTTGGGAATTGCGTAATGAACCTGATGACTGGCAAAATTACTTACGCATGGACATTGAAACATATAATAATTTATTGAGATTAGTAACTCCTTTAATAAAAAAGCAAAACTCGTGCATGAGAAAAGCTGTTTCCCCACATGAAAGACTGATCGCAACTTTACGGTATCTGGCAACTGGAAGAAGCTATAAAGACATGGAGTTTACAACCATTATGTCTAAACAAGCTTTGAGTGTGATAGTTCCTGAAACGTGTGACGCCGGAGGGTTTTATGGGGTTTGAAGCGAAGTTTGAACGAACCGTCCACACGCAACGACTTGTCTGTGGTTTGCGCAGATATTTAAGCTCTTTTCCTCAAACCTCAAACCACCACTCCAATGTCTGTGCAGTTCTCAAATTTCCGGTCCACACGCAACGACTTGTCTGTGCAAACCTGGTTTGCGCAAACATTTGTGCAGACAAGTCGTTGCGTGTGGACCGGCCTTTAATGAAACATAGGTATACTTAAATTAATTTTTTCAATTTTTTATTTTTTTATTGGTTGAAAAATTGAAAAAAAAAAAAAAAAAAAACTCGGCGCTCCGCGCCTCGCCAGGGGGCAAGCCCCCTGGACCCCCGGTTACCTCTATTTACATACTTCGGACGAAATTATTGAAACACAGAATGTGTTTGCGTTGTCGCGCAACCAAGTGACAACCAAACAAGCGTCATTGTTTACTATTCATTTATAACATCAATTTATATAGTTATAGTATGAAACTACGAAAATTGCGTTGTCGCGCAACCAAGTGACAACCAAACAAGCGTCATTGTTTACTATTCATTTATAACATCAATTTATATAGTTATAGTATGAAACTCCGAAAAAAAATACGAAATAAATTCGCGATAAATCAAGAGCTTTCCAACGAATGGTGAACGATTTCTGTGCGATTAAAATGGCGGAACGTTCCATTTTCGGCTAGTTAGTCCATGGCTAAAACACATTCTGTGTTAAAAAAAAAAAAAAAAAAAAAAAAAAAATCAAAAGTTTTCGAAGGTTTACGGTACCAAATAGATCTATTAGAAAATAAAATCCTTTCTATTCTTGAATGAATCAATCCTCTCCTACACTCCAAATATACTGTTTCTGATAGTTAAAAATTTTTTCCCCATAATCCTTCATGGAAATTTGCATTTTAGCGAATTTTTGAAGAAAATTAAGCTATTGCTCTCGCCTCAAAATTTGTAGAATGTGAATTTTTGACAAATTTTTATGCAGAAATCCGTTTCAGGCTATTCTGAACCATATTCTGAAGTTTAACGCATTTTTTTATGTATGTATGTATGTATGTATATATGTATATATGTATGTATGTATGTGTCATTCCAGACGATAACTGTCCGTAGAATTGTGCTAGAAACTTCAAACAAATTTTAAAATGTTAAGGACACAAAACGAAAGTTCAAGTTCGTTGGCCAGCATGATCGGATTACATCTTCGGGTTGAAATTTTCGAAAATGTTGTCAAAAATTTCAATATATCCTGTTTTTTGCGATTTGTTGTGCGAAATAATTTTTTCAGCATACTAACATGTGGTATATTCGGAATCAGCTTAAAATTTCCTATAAGAATATGTATCAAGCTTTTAAAAATTTCAAAGTTGAAAAATCAGTCAAAATCGAAATAATGCCGTTCGCTAGTTGTAAAAATCGGTAATATTTGCATGAAAACATTGTCCAAATTCAGATTGAACTACTCTTATGGAAGTATCCCTGTACAACCAATCCTAGAACCATGCTGTTTAAAACGTAGGTAGTAGGTGCTTGTTTAATAATTTGATTCCATGTTTGTCTATCAAAATCATAAACTAAAATTTCTCTACACGATCAATAGCGACTGAAATGTCTAAGATTTCTTCTAAAATTCGCTCATGGGGTCATGCTGCATGACTGGACTTTTATTATTTTTTCGATGAGTGTTGGAGGGAACATCTCAAGATCGTTTCATATTTTTCTCAAATCGCTTTTTCGAACAGGGAAGTCAGGAATTAAATGTAAGTGCGGGAGGGTCGCCCGCGTCAATGTACTCCTTGAGGGAACCCGGGCGAGGGATCGCCTACTGGGTCATTCTCATTTCATTTGCCGCTTTGGGTCGTTTGAGAACCTCAAAAATGTGAAATATGAAAGTGCTCGAAAATGAGGTTAGATCGGCAAATACTACCCATTGTAAATTGCAGATTTGTGTTCTATAGATGAACAGTGAGTTTTTCATTGATGTTGTATTTTATATATTTTTTACCCATACTTGGTCACACTCCTGAGAGATAACACTCATGAGAATTTTCATTAAAAATGGCGTCACACAGGATGATGAAGTGGCCAAACTCGGGGATGGCTACTGTTTGAAACCTGTCACCAAGCAGTGTGATTCATGATATCGGATTATTTTGTTTAAGCACTAAAAACACTCGTAATTAGTGTAACACTCATGATTATAAATAAAAATACTCCCCATGTTTTTAGGCTTCTTTCGCTGTAAAAACTGCTGCAACTCCAAGCACTCCACTGCAGTCTCACATCTTCAACTGGACAATATAACCTTCACATCTGACTGTTTCCCTCCATTTTCCATCGGCTTTCTTGATAGCAAAAATGATAACACTCCTGAGGTCCCATTGAGATGAGATATGGGGGACAGACTGAAAAACTAGTTTTTCACGGGTTGGGAAAAATCTTAAAAACTGCAGCTAGTAACCCTGGCCAGTTCTAGATTGTCATTTTTTCCAAACTACCTAACTTCTACCTACATGTTAAGTAGGAGGGGACAGTAACACTCATGAGTTTCCAGGATTTCAAGGTTTTTCGTCGACACTGTGTATTGGTTGAAGGGGATTTTGGGCAGTCAAATTATTTCTTCGTTGATCTCCCAACTTATACTACCCTTTTCTCCCCCAAAATCGCTAGTGTTGGTCAAGAATTGTGAGAATTCGTCGTCGGGGACATGAAAGCGGCAAATGAAATGAGAATGACCCTACTAGCATGATGTCATCGCCTCCCAGGTCAAGAAGTTGGATGGCCAGTAGGATGGAAGTAGGTAGCGGTGGCGTTGCCTATACACGGAAACATTTTTTTTTGCTCTCTTTTGGGACGGTCAGTCCTCACATTCTCGGAATCAAATACTATCTGAAAGCGATGAGAATGCCGAGGTGACCTGTCCCCACCCTACCGCCTTGAGCAGCCAAACTCCGCTACTACCCTTTCACCAAGTTTGCGGCACCCCTTCCTTCCCCATCCACTACCGAATGATTACGTCGTATACTCATTACGTTTAAATGCCATAAATTTGAACTTTAAAAATTTTGGCGCACGTAAAAAGTGCTCAAATTTCAAAAAATCGCAAAAAACAGCAAAAAATGGCGAAAATAACTAAAAATTCATCCCATTTGCTGAAAATGATTTAAAAAAGTTTAAATGCCATAAATTTGAACATTAGAAATTTCGGCGCGCGCAAAAAGTGCTCAAATTTCAAATAATGCGCTTACAAATCACTAAAACCATTAAAAACTCGGAAATGAGCTCTAGAATATTGACTCCAGAAGTTTGTAAAACTTTGTGTTCACCAGTGACGGATTAATAGAATTTCGCGGGTGGGGGCGGTAGTCCTCAACCGGGAGGACCCCCCCCCCCCACCGATAGTTTTTTGAAAAAGACCTTGACAAACTAGCAGTCTTAGAGGATTTAAACCTACTCGATATATTACGTAAAAATTAACATGAAAAACACGATTTTTATTTGTACAAATATTAGCTTGGTTACCATATGTCCATGTATGTACACGCACAAAAAAATTGATAAACAAAAAAATAAAATGATTATAGGTAAGTATTTTTTTGGCAAAATTATATTGCAAAATGCAGCAAACGCTGGAGACATAAATCAATACTATATAATTAAATCAGTCCTCGTGATGTAATATTATTTATAGATTATATATTTACATTGTAAACACAGGATTAAATAATAATACACTGACACTACCCGCGTAAATCCCCGATTGATCGTCCACGGACACCGCACACAGTTTGTAGGCCTATTAAAATTCAAACAAACAGCTTTGTAAATTGGCCGTGACAGATTAGTAAAACCAGTACCTACTACCCCAGTTTCCCCACAGTTTCTTCATCTACGAAAACATACTTGATAAAAAACGGAAGTTAGTGAAAAACGTTGTCTATTTCCACGAAAAATAAAGAGTTACAATGTTAAATCGATTTCGACGGTTAGGCCATCTTCAGTAACAAACAATAACAACAATTGAGTTAGTATTTGTTATTGATGATGGCCTAACTGTCGAAATCGATTCAACATTGTAACTCTTTATTTTTCGTGGAAATAGACAACTTTTTTTTTTTTTTAAATAACTTCCGTTTTGAAATGGGTTTCCACAACTTCGTCGCGAGTGATTTAGTTCGTATACTTGATGACGCAGTTTTCAATCCAGGGAGTTTTGGTAGAAAAAATTCCGAAACCACGAAAATCGATAGTAATGAATATTGCGGTTCTATGACCCTAACTAATAGCGGAAGCTACTAGAAATAAGATAAATGGAGAAGAAAAAAATCATTTTGAGGCCTAATCGTTTCATTGATAAAGTTAGCTAAAAATAATAATAATGTGATTTTGGTCTAATGGATGGTAATTTTGCATGAATTTTATCAAAACCCACGTAATATTAAATTTTATATTATATTAAGAAACTAGGAAGGTATGAATGACGGTATGTTACTCGGCTTTCACTGTTTAAAACTATACTCACTGTTTAAAATTATACAAATTACTACCGAGAATTGAAAAAAATTAATACTTGCAGAGGTTCGCAGAATAAACGGGTTGAAAATTCTAATTCTGCATTAAATTCTGTAAAGAATGCTTCTAGTTTCAAGACTTGACATACCGGTACTTTTTTTTTTTTTTTTAGAACTTTTATTAGGTATTTATTACTTTTTTCTACCTGAAACACATTAGTCGAAACACTGTGTGGCGTGATTCTTTTCTGTGCATACCCTGGCAAGAAATGTCTTGTACATTTTTTCTTCTGCGTCTCGGGGGGGGGGGGGGGGGGGGGGGGGGGGGGGGGGCGACCGCCCCCACCGCCCCCCCCTTTAATCCGTCCCTGGTGTTCACCCTGTATACAGTGAATATTTACCTCAATAAATTAGCTAATATAATATAATACCTACATACGTAGGGTAGGTGGGGGCAAAGACCTGCATGGGGCAAAGCTCTGCATCGAGTTTTTGAATAGACCACCGTTGATTTTAGAACTGGCCACCAGGCAGCAGTTGGGGTTTGGCAACAGGTATTCTGTTATAAAAGTTGAAGGCGTCTCCGAGGACACGCGTGGAGAAAATGAGGTAAGTTTGTTTTTCACGTTTTTGATGTAATTTTCTTGAATCTTCACTCAATTTTGTATGAGGTAGGGTTGCACCAAATGAATCAACTAATTATCAGTGAATAATGTACTAAACTAAGCTTTAATGTCGTGGGTGAACGTTTGCTTCACTTCACTTCATCTAACCTTTCTGATACGCCATTTCCAAACTCGTAAAATGGGGCAAGTCCCTGCAGGTTATTTGAGGCAAATCCCTGCACCCCTTGAATGCAGGGCTTTGCCCCATTCAGTACTAGAATGTATTTCTGCCTTCAGCAGTGACAGATCAAGAGCTCCCAGAACAAGATCCCGCCAATGACAATAATGATGATCTAAGAATCATATTTCCTAACGATGAATACGCTGGTGACAACAATGAAAGTGAAGCCGCTGTCTGCGAACAAATGTCTCCTGATCAAGAACCCTCCACTTCTACTGCACCAGCTACCATACCACCACAAGAGGATAATGCTATCAGGCAGCAAGGGGGCAACAACCCTGATTTTGCAACCCCCTCAAAACCTGACAACCAACCCACCTCACCTAGCGATATAATTCCTCTTCCAAAAATCAAGATATTGAGGAAACGTAAAGGTAAAGGGTTGAAATCTGTCCTCCTAACGTCGACACCTAATAAAAAACGTTTGGAAAACGAATCCAAGGAAAGACAAAAATTAGCAGCTGAGAAAGAAAAACGTGCCAAAGAAAGGAGAGAACGTGCTGATGCAAAAAAACGTAAGCTAGTCTTCACTGCGTCTAAGCCAAATGCGAGAAAGAAAATTGCCAAAGAACCAGATGAAGACTCTTCAGAGAGCGATGTGGAATTCTCAATACACGACAGTAGTTCGGATTTCGATTGTTTAATTGACGACGATGCGAGCGAAGAAGAGGAGGATGTTAACATTTCACAGGAGCCGAGGGGAGTCCACAGGAACCTTCCTGGCCCTTCCCGTATGACTGCACCGAAAACTAAAGATTCTTCATCCCTTTTGCCCAATGACTACGCTGTAGTTAAAGTGCAGGGCAAAACAAAACAGTCTTTCCGACACTATGTGGCCAAATCATTTCCACCTATGATGACGAAGGCTATGAAGGGATGTTTTACAAGAGACTACCAGGTTCTTACAAATTCATTGAAACCAACGAAGAGTCATTCATCGAGATTAATGACATTGCATTAAAATTATCAAAACCAACGGGAATAAACTCAGCACGGTTTCATAACGCGATTAGTTTCGCAGAATACTTATCCGAATTCACTTTCTAACTATTTAGCTTGGCTTTTTTTAATCTTTTTTTGAGAATCCTATTATTTTTTAACTTTACTAGTCTATTTCTAGCTTACCCTCGAGGTTATATTTTATTGTCGTTCAAGTTTTTCAACATTTATACTATTCATGAAACATTAAAATACTTTATTGAGAGTTTTTATTAAATAGCCTACTGTTGTTTTATCCATGTCCTTCTAATTGGGGCAAATCCCTGCAATTCTCTTTTTTTGAAAAAATCAAATTTCTCCCTGAAAATTGATTGGAGCTGGCCTGGTGTTTCCGGAGGTTACAGGTAAGATCCCAACCTAAAACCCAAGCATAAAATTTTGAGGAAATCTGCTCCTGGGTGGTCACAATAATTAAAAAACTGAAAAATGCAGAGCTTTGCCCCCACCTACCCTATACTATATTATTAATGTAAATAATTAATTAAGGCTAAAGGGGACGGGTGTTTAGTGTGATTCTCAGATAACGGATGGCGCTAGTGTCGGATGAAACTTTATCGGGCAAATCTCCACTTGAGTACACATTTTTTTAAATCTGGCTTCAGAATCATCATTAGGACGAGTAAACCTATCGAGCGATCATATAACATTGTTTAAAAAAAAATTTTGTTGTTGAAATTTTGACTTGAAATTTTAATTGCTAATTTAATTTTTTTTTAATTGAAAAAATCGCTAATATCCCGTGTTTGGAAACAATTCAAGTGTATGTTGGCATAGGCATGAAATTTTGATTCTGAAAATTAGTGGCCGCATGTGAGAATTGGGAGCGAAAAACGTGGTTCCAGGAAAAATAGAGTGTATTTGAGGGGTGCGTGCCTTGGCGACGCCGTCGCCCAGCAACTGACCTCATCCGCGCGCGCGTGCGAACCCGCTTACCGAGCCGTCTCTCGAACATTTTTCGCTTCCGAGACTGCAAGGCAGCGGAGGCTTTGTTTTCACTTTCGAAATGAAAAAAAAATTGTTTGCTCCAAAATCAAAATTTCCATTCGCATTTTGCGTTTCAGAGCCTCCTGAACAAATTTGGTTCCGTGTCTGTCTGTCTGTCTGTCCGTCCACATTTCCTTGTAACAGCCATAACTTCCACAATTTTGATCCGATTTTAACCAAATTTTCAGGGATCGTGCGGGTTAAGCTCTAGATGGTCCCCTATCAACTTCATCATGATCGAATCAACGGTAGCTTCTGCGCAGGCTCTAACGTGAATTCCTTGTGACGGTCATAACTCGGTCAATGTTGAGCGGATTTCGGTCAGATTTTCAGGGATGATGTGGGTAAGGTCCCTTAAGGTCCCATAACAATCATCATAATTGCATTAGCGGTACGCTCTGCGCATGCGTGAACGAAATATTCTTGTTACGGTCCTTGCAACAGCCGTAATTTCCACAATTTTGATGCGATTTTCTTCAAATTTTTAGGGATCGCGCGGGTATAGCTCTACATGGTCCCCTATCAGTTCCGTCATGATCGAACCAACGGTAGCCTCTGCGCAGGCGTAAACACAATTTTCTTGTTTCGGTCATAACTCAGGCAATTGTGAACGGAATTCGGTCAGATTTTCAGGGATGATGCGGGCAAGGTTTCTTGAGGTCCCGTATCACATTCTTCGCGATCATCAGCAGCGGTACGCTGGGCGCATGCGCGAAAATGATGTTTTTGTTACGGTCACAGCTTAGTTAATTTTATCGGATTTTGTTCAAATTTTCAGAGATGATCCCGGTAGAGTCCCATGAGGTGCCATACGTATGTGTGTCACCTTTGATTGATCTTCTCAACATTTATTATATGTACCATTCAGCTTCCAATTTCCCACCTTATTAATTCCCTGATGCCAGAACCGGTCGTTTCTAGTTTTCTGGAATTTAATGGTGCCGTACTGTGAAGGTCACGAGGAAGCTCATGTGCCATTTCCTTGGCAGTGTATTTATCCTTTATATTTTATTATTTAGAGTTAAATTTCTTTGTAGTTACCTACCTACCTATATTAATAAATTTGTATTCATATTTTGGCTACGAATATTCAAAATTTATACTCGAAACTATGAATATAGGAATTATATTCAAAGAATATGAATATTTCAATACTTATAGAAGTACATATTATTATTCAATTATTTTTGAATATGCAATAATAATATTCACGTATTCAATCAATATTAATACCTCGATAGGTAGGGTACCTATTCAAATTTGTATTCATCATTCAATTTCACAAAACCTAATTTTTGTCTACTTGCTGCACGAATACAAAGATGAGTGAGGGAGCAAAATTGAATTCTAGTTATTTTTGGTGTTTACCACATAAGTGAAGGGACTAGATCTCAAAATTCAACGTAGAATACCAAGAATTTGAGTAATATATGATAATTTTAAAGTAGGATAATGTACTAAATTTAAAAATCTGTCACAAATCAGCCAAATCCAGCCCTGAAACCCGTTTTTTTTTTTTAATGATTGTATTTCCAAAATAAGATGATGAAATTCACCCTAAAGATCCTTGAATTTGAGTGAGTATCTGTTTTACAAGATAGGTAAATGAACTACATTTCAAAATACATCGAAATTCTGCTTTCAGGTAAAGTATTGCACAATAACAGGTAAATATTATGAATATCATTTACAAATTCAACAATAAATAATTCACATAATTCAAACAATAAATCATAACAAAATTCATTATTGACTATCATCAATTACTCATTCATCATCATAAATAGAATGGAATGAAAAACGAACCAAAATCACAAACGAATCTGGGCGCCGGTACCTAACCGCGATAGGCAAGAAGAGAGCGTTGGTCTGCGGGTAAAAAATATAAACAAGAAATCAAGAAGCTAAATAAACCCGAATGCGAAACCCCCCGCTCCACGCCTTTCTGCAGTGGTAGCAAACCTCCCTCGTAACCGACGCGTCCGGCAAACGCATAGCAACGCCTAGCAACAAGCATTACCTATTACAGTTTCTAGAGGACACTATCACCATCAATTTTGCACTGCGTTTTTACACCTTCATTCTTACTCTAGGTCTGATTCCCGCTACAATTATTTTTGAGGATAATTCTAGTACTTAGGTAGTTGAGATATGTAAAAATATGGGATGTTAGCGTTTTCCAGGAAAAAATTGTTCAAAATAATATTTTTGAACAAAATACAAAAAAACTGAAAAACTAAATTTTTGTTAGCGCCCAGATTCGTGTGTGTTTTTGGTTCGTTTTTCTTTCCATTCTATTTATGATGCCTAATAGGCGATATTCCAATAAAGGCAAGTTTACTCAAATTCTCGGTATTCTACGTTGAATTTTGAGATCTACTCCCTTCACTTATGTGGTAAACACCAAAAATAACTAGAATGCAATTTTGCTCCCTCACTCATCTTTGTAATAGTGCAGCGAGTAGACAAAAATTAGGTTTTGTGAAATTGAATGATGAATATAAATTTGAATAGGTACCCTACCTATCGAGATATTAATATTGATTGAATACGTGAATATTATTATTGCATATTCAAAAATAATTGAATAATAATATGCACTTCTATAAGTACTGAAATATTCATATTCTTTGAATACAATTAATATATTCATAGTTTCGAGTATGCATTTTGAATATTCGTAGCCAAAATATGAATAAAAATTTATTCATATAAGTACCTACAAAGAAATTCAACTATAAATAATAAAAAATAAAGCATAAATACATATTTGTACTTTCGGATATGTGTTTGCTCATCTCTGATTGTAGGTAGGTAGGTACGAGGTTGGTGGATTAGATACCTACCTAATGAATAATACGTTCAGTGCGTCAAACTCCTCCAGTTGTTTTCACACGAATACAAAGGTTCCAACTATAAAAACTAATTATTATCATGGACGTTCCTATAACAAATGAAAATAAAACCCCACCTAACACTTTGATAAAGTATGTTTTGATAAAAGTGGAAGAAGCAGTAAGTACAAAAATTCGAGAGACGGCTCGGTAAGCGGGTTCGTACGCGCGCGCGGATGAGATCAGTTGCTGGGCGTCGCCAAGACACGCGCCCCTAAAATACACTCGTCTTCCTGGAACCACGTTTTTCGCTCCCAATTCTCACATGCGGCCACTAATTTTCAGAATCAAAATTTCATGCCTATGCCAACATACACTTGAATTGTTTCCAAACACGGGATATTAGCGATTTTTTTAATTAAAAAAAAATTAAATTAGCAATTAAAATTTAAAGTCAAAATTTCAACAACAACAAATTTTTTTGGAAACTTTGTTATGTTCGCTCGATAGCCTAGGATGAGACAAACTCAAATATATATTTAGATTTGAAAATTGATTGGCTGGTGAGGAGATAATCAAGATAAACTATTTGTATCTTCCCTCTCTCTCACACAACTGTCGTCCCCTTTAGCCTTAATATCAATGAATAGGTAATATTAAAAATATTTATATAGAGAGTAGAAAGGAATGAGTCAACGGCGAGAATCAACGGTATCAGTACTTGAAAGTGAGACGGGTAGTACATTGGTGTTTTCCTTCGTCCCTCGCCCTAGGTTGACGCGGGGGGAAGGGTTCCCTCTCTCTACCTGTGCCACGGCATTCTCATCGCGGACAGACAGTACACGGAAACATTTTTTTTCGCTCTCTTTTGGGACGGTCAGTCCTCACATTCTCGGAATCAAATAGTAACACAGTGTTGTTCTGCTTCAGCTCCAGGTATTCTAGTTCGAAGAACTTGGCCGATATGCGCAGTTACAGAAGGGAGGGGGGGCTGTACAAACTTGACGTTCAGTAGCCAGCTTGTCCCTCCACCATAGGCGCCTGGTCGCAGTTGTTTCCAAACAGCTCCCATAGCTTTCAGTTCCCTGACCGGAACGGCTACGAACTGTTCTTCGGAAGCCGTTTGAACTCGATGCCGAGCAGCTCGAACTTCTTATCACTCTTATCAGTTTCTATTACGCTTTTTCACAATCAAACCCCGAGCACAATCAAACCTTGCAACGTTCCTATTTAGTCAGTTTAGTTTAGTTCTGTTTAGTATTATTTAATTTTATAGTTTTATATTTATTTTATAGTATTATTCAGTTTAGTGTTATATTTATTTCGGAAGTACGGATGGAGCATTCAATTGTAAGGTAAGTATGGGTACCTGGGCCCATGGGGTATTTGGGCCATACCCTCCCCAGTTGTCTCTAAATGGAAAGAGAAATTTTTGGCTGATGCGTTGACATCACTGGCCAGACGGAGCTTCCAGAACAACAGGTCATTTTTGATTTAGCCATCTTGTCTGTTTGTGAGGATGTCTCAAAGTTTTGCAACTTAAAGCTGCGAAACAACACTCCAACAACATCAGGTCTGCACAGCCTTGTAAATACATTTTTTGAATTATTGAAGATGTGAGTGTTTGAATTATCTAAGGAGACACTGTTGTTTGTGTGCAGATGAGTATTTTTGCTAAACCACTTGTTGCATGAATTTCGGAGGGGGGGTCCCGGATACCCAATGTTTTTGTCACGTTTGGGGGAACTGGGCCATACCCTTTGGGTAACTGGACCCACCCCAGGGCCCAGTTACGCAAAGGATAGTGTTCCAAGCACCAGTAACCTGAGCAAAACCCAGAAGACATCTAAGGAGTTGAAGATCAAGATTCCTGCTGGTACCTCTAGAAGGAACACTTTACTGGATGATGAAACCGATTCAGATAGCAACTCTGATGAAAATTACAGTTTTACCAGATCCGACTCTGATACTAATGTTGTAGGGTCCATCACTGTCATTCCTGGAGATTTTGTTGCTGTTGAATATGACGGCAATACATATCCAGGACAGGTATTGGAGGTAGAAAATGATAGAGTTCGGGTGAAACACATGAAATGTGCTGGGCTGAAAAGCTGGAAGTGGCCAGAAGTTGAGGATATCTTGTTGTATAATGACTACGAGATACTGAAGATAATAAAAACCCCGGTTCCTACAAATAAAAGAGGAATGTTTAGTGTCTCTGACGTAGGTACATGGTTTATTATTTGACTAATACATTCAAAAACCAAATGATGCTACTTAGTCAAGTACCTACCTATGTAGCTAGGTACCAACTATATTAAACTAGCTATGATTGGATTTTCTCCAAACAACGTGCCTACTTTTAGCACTAATTTTTTTAAACTACCAACTTATCAAATATTTACCTATTAACATGGTACATTTGTTCCTTCTTACTTAGGTACCTCATATGTACTTGTTCATTTGACAGGGTAATGTTGAGGGAATTTCGTTTCAACTCCTTTTCATATAAACTAAGAACAGTTTTTTCTAGTTTTTGCATTCAGTCCTCCTTTTTATATGATTGTTTTTAGTCAACTTGAAACATATTGTGATTTTTCTAATGGCACATCCATTAAATATTATTAATTTTTTTCTTAAAAAATACATATTTCATGGTTTTTGGAATTTTTTAAATTAATTTTGAAGATATTTGATTTACATACAAAGTTTAATGCACTTTATTTCATACTTTTTTTCTTCTGAATCCCTCATGGCTGTATGCCAGGATTGGTTACATCTCTTGTTTCCCTGCTTTAATTTCAAGGAAAAAATTTAAAAAAATAAAAATAAAAAACCTTGATAGTTGATGAATGGGCCCAGATGCCTAAACAGTTTGAATTAAGATTCATAAGGAAAATGAAGGGGGATGGCCCAGATACCTCAAGAGCCTCGGGTAACTGGGCCCACTGAACTTAGAAAAAAAAATTTTTTTTTATAAATAATATTTATCATATTAAAAAAAGTTTTGATGTAGAAACCCATTCTATATAAGCCCCATTAACAAACCAAAATGCTATTTTGAATTTTCATTCAAGTAAAAAAATTCTACGGGTAGATAAACATTAATTCTTTTTTGAATGTTGTAAATCCCGGTCCCAGTTACCCATACTTACCTTATGTGAAGTGTGTGGCAGGAGTTCCTGGCCAGCAGTTTTTCCTGCCTTTTATTTGAGTTACCTATAATATGCTTTATAATATTACTAGAGGCCTGTTAGGGCTTGGAAAGCCCTAATCTAGCCTAACAGAATTTAATCATTTCCATTCGGCCAAGGACGTGCTCTTCGATGATCGATTCATTCGCCAAATATCTACGAAATAACCACTCCAGTGAATTACTTGCAACGCACTTCTTACTTACCGTGAATTGATGGCAACTGTTGTTACCGCCACAGCCTAATAAACAACTCTCGTTGATAAGGACCGCCTAGAACACGATCAAGGCGGGTATAGAGACGAACGGCGACACTTTTGCAACAAACTTGGGGCCGTGCTGATTCGAATGAGCAGTCTAACACTAAAATCGGACCACGAAGTTCTTCACAATTTCAAAGACCGTTCGGAATTATATATTAAGATTAGTTGTAAGTGATGGAGTGTTCGATTTACCTAGGTATCTTTTTACCTATTCCTATGATAATTAATTAACTCAGTTTCAAAACGTTTTTGTCGTTCGCTATTTCCTTCCCTTATGGCCTCCATCCACTCACTTCGGTGTGTTGGCATAAGGTGTCCTTAGATTCGAATTTACACTGCAAATTAAGGGTCGTTTAATTGACAAAAGGTCGAAAATACGAAAAAAATCTCAAATATTGAATTGCTCAAAAACTAAGTGTAAAAAAATCTCCTAAAAGGAACTTTCGATCAGAAATGAGCTCTGAATCGACCCCTGAAGGTCCCCACTCTTTACAATACTTAAGCATCATGTGAGAGGTCCATTGACACAAAATAGCCCTTCAAAGTAGACGCTGGTATCTACCAACCTTCCTTTCTTATCTACCTAGGTACCGAAAAAAGAAATAATACAGGTAGGTGCCTACATTAAAAGAAACCTTTCAGTCGTAAGTACATAGTTGTTATTCATGAGCAATGACCGAGAATCATTACCTACATGTTCAGAAATCATCTGCAAGGCCTTCTAACTTTGAAATGAATCATTGAATTGAATTGATTTTATCACTTTTTTGTAAAATAAGACATTAGGTAGGTTGGTATACGCTTATCATCATCCCGGGTGCATGAAAACCGAGCTGGGACCCATTCTCTAATACAAACATTGAAAAAAGGAGAAAAGAACGGTTAGAGATTGTCAAGAAGCGGGTAGAGTGGGGGGACAAACTAAAATGTGGTGACGTTCTTCGGAACCGTTCCAGTCAGGGAACTGAACCGATGAAAGCTATGCAGAAAAAACAGTGTCCAGGGGCCAATAGTGGGGGGACAAGCTAGCTACTGAACGTCAAGTGTATTCTAGTTCGAAGAACTTGGCCGATATGTGCAGTTACAGAAGGGAGGGGGGGCTGTACAAGAAAATTTTTACCAGTCTCCTCCGATCTTCGGTGGTGTTAGGACGTGAGATGGTCGGCCTGGATGCTTGGCTTTGCTGCAAGATGGAGAATCCACTCTACAGTAGCTTCGGCACCGTTAAATTGTGTTCTGATCTGATAAAGGTAATTGTTTACTATTACTTTGTCACCTCCAATTTGATACTAACATATCGCACCCCAGCATGAAAAGTGACACTTTTAAAAAACCTCACTTTTCAGGAAAGCCAAAAAACCGAAATCAGTAACACAATAATGATGATTACGTCCAAAAGCTGCTACTTGGGACTGCCATTTTAACTGATTGTACGGAAGAAGCAATTCAGATAACACTGATAACAGATATCTTAATAATTGTTTTGTTAATGTCATCAGGAATTGATTATTCGGCCAACAAAAGGCGAATTTCGTAGATTCGTCACTTTTCTTGCCGGAATAGTTCAAAAGGTGCTAGTAAATTGAATTGTAATTAGCTATGCAAAACGACACTTCCATTTTTTAATATTGAAAAAAATGGTGTGAAACAACAAAAAGCTTGTAACAGCAACATTTTAATAGAACAGAAGGAACAGTGAACCTTAATCACAGCACTTGAAAAAGTTAGGCTTTTGGGTGGCACTTGATTAGGTACTTAGTCTTAAAATTTCCCAGATAGGTAAATGTCACTATTCTCAAACTAAATTAATTATTTAAAGAACTAGAGAACGCAACACAACACTAACTTATACATCCATCTAAAAAACAACTTCAGTCTGCAAAAAAGTACACGCATTTAAGAAAAAATGGTTCATAAAACCAAGGAACATTTAATAAAAAAAAGTTGTTTCTGAAGAGATTACAATGGTTTATTAAAGAATAATAAACCAAAAGAGATAGGTAGGACCTAAGGCTATTTGTAATACCTAAAGCACCAACAACTGACACTGTAGAAACTAATTGAAAAGAGTTTGGCACGAAGTAGTGTTGTGCCATTAGAGCTAGGACTAGGATTCGGAGTCACATATAGGTAAGTCATTCGCAGTCAGTTAAATAAGGCGCGATAGTAGGATTCATAAAATTGAGGAATCAGGTTGTCAGCAATCAAATCATTAATATCTGACTTCTTACCATCTGCTAGTGATATCTTGCTTGAGTAAGCAGGGGAAAGACTGAGCTCGCAAGGATGGGACGAAGAGGCTCGAGTATTTTTGACAACCACTTCCGAAAACCATCTTTGAAACCAGATTTTTAAAAGAAACAGTACCCCTTGAGTCGATTTTTGAGCCTTCATAACCCTTAGGTCTGTGATTTTAATTGACTCTCCATTAACGGTTTCACTATAATTAGTTCCAGTTTGCTGTGCCAAACCCTTGAGATCATAAAACTGGGAAAAATTTTCTCGAAGTGTCACTTTTCTTGCTGGGAGTTGGCCCAAAACAGGTGCGAGGAAAACTGACACTAGCGACTTCCCACGGCCAGTGTTGTTACTACAGCCAAAACAACTTTTTCCTCTGGTAGATATCAGTCTGGAGCACGCAATGAAAGTGCTAACCCAAAACCGGATTTTTTGAGAAGTGTCACTTTTCTTGCCGGGGTGCGATATATTGTAGTGGAAAGGTATAGAACAGGGCCGCCACATCTCCAAGTCGGGCCCGGGACCAGATTCTGGCCACGGGCCTCCCCCCCTTTTTTTTTGTCGCGCCACTTTTACTAGAGATGGCTATGATAATTGTTTAAAAAAACTATTAAACCTTCTCTAATCAAACGAAGAATCATTTATACTTCCTACCAAGGTTCAGTGTTCGAATAAGAACACTTGAGGGGCTGAACATTTAATCAAAAGTAAAGTGTAACTTAAGAATTGAAAATTCAAGTATTCATACTCTAGTAATTACCAACCAATTACAAAACCACAAAAATGCCATAAATCACCTTGAAACAAAAATTCTATGTATCCAATCAGTCATAGGATTTTTATTTCAACTACTTTAAATACAATTGTTTGTGAATAGAGGGCGTATTCAGAGAAGTTCCAATTTACTCATTCCTCAATTGGACGATTGTGGCAGAAATAATGATTGACTAAATTTCATATAATCATTAATCAACACATACAATTAACTTTATTTTAATGTTATGGACGGATTGAAAAGGAAAGTCTCTGTATACAAGATGGCTGAAGGAATTAATTGAAGCAATGATTATGTTTAAAAGAATACATTTATTAATTTTGGAAAAAAATAAATAAAAATCTACAAAAATATAATTGTTTTATTACAGTTTATCTACTTGTAATGAAGCTATGCAGTAAAGAATTGGACATATAGCATCAAAAGATACAAGAATTATTTAGTGAAAAACTATCAAAAATATGAATTAGTAAAATGAGAAATTCGTTTTGTTGAGTTACAATAGCATTCTGTAATTGTAATTACAATTGTGGAAAACTTTTTAAATGTAGAAATAGGCTATAATTTCATGTTTTATAAAATGAAACATTTTAAAACTAATAAAGTGAAGTGAAGAAAAGTGTATTTGCATTTGAAAAATACAAGACAAAACACTTAAAACTTTCGTGCCTTTTTAAGTGAAAATTCTTTAATAACCTTAGAAAAGCCAAGTTTGGATGCTAACTTGTGCTCAATGCTGAGCATGGCAAGGGAATTCAACCTTTCTTGGCCCATGGATGCTCTCTCCCAAGTCTTCAGTCGAGTGCCTACTGGTAAAGACGGTAAAGGGTAAAGAGTAATATTTTGGGCCATCGCAATCATCGCAACTGAGAAACAATATGGTGTAGTAAATCAAATATAATCTGATCAGGGCCCGTCAAGTGTAATACACTCTGTTTTATGCAGGCCTAAAAATTCTAAAATACTTTATTTACTAAATACAGGACCGGACCGGGCCCGGGGCAACAGTACCCACTTGCCCCCCCCCCCCCCCATGTGGCGGCCCTGGTATAGAAATATAAAGAGATAGTATTTGAATGCCGGAAACATGTTTGACCCAGTGAAAGATAAGCAGAGATATCATGACCTACATGTCCGACTAATCTGTATTAACATGTTTAATGTTTTAGGGCTGGGGGTCGTTCTGTGAATTCCGACACGACACGCAAATCTGCAACGTTTTTTTAACATGTTTAATGTTTTAGGGCTGGGGGTCATTCTGTGAATTCCGACACGACACGCAAATGTGCAACGTTTTTTTCTGATGATTTCCGCTTACAACCGAGTCGTTGCTAGGGAAATGGTACTTCGTCGTTTTTCATCCCACAAAATTCGTTGACCATTCGTTCGAAAGCTCTCGATTTATCCAACCATATTATGTTAACTACTGCGAAGTGCGTGGCCAACAAGCTGAGTTATGAGCATGGTTATTTGAATAATTGTTTACACACAGGTGATCATTCTCAATTATTGATATTGTGAACATGATTGCAACCGCTTGTAAATTTCTGATGATTTCATTGAGTGAACATTAAACATGATTTAATGTTTTTCCCTCTCAAGGGAGAAATTATGAAATTTTTCTGATGATTTCCGCTTACAACCGAGTCGTTGCTAGGGAAATGGTACTTCGTCGTTTTTCATCCCACAAAATTCGTTGACCATTCGTTCGAAAGCTCTCGATTTATCCAACCATATTATGTTAACTACTGCGAAGTGCGTGGCCAACAAGCTGAGTTATGAGCATGGTTATTTGAATAATTGTGTACACTCAGGTGATCATTCTCAATAATTGATATTGTGAACATGATTGCAACCGCTTGTTAATTTCTGATGATTTCATTGAGTTGGTGTTTCGATGATTTGATTCATAGCAGGTGATCCGAATATTGCGAGAACGGTTTGATTTGTGAAGCGGTGGTTAAATCATTTTAATAGGTAATTTCTATACTTTACACTCTAGGAAGCTGTAATTTTGTATATAGCCTCTTCAGGACATTTACTTGACGATGCCCAGGGTCCGGATCAGATGAGTGGCTCTTAAAGCTATTTTTTATGCTTTACACTCTAGGAAGCTGTAATTTCGTATGTAGCCTCTTTAGGACATTTACTTGACGATGCCCAGGGTCCGGATCAGATGAGTGGCTCTTAGAGCTAATTTCTATGCTTTACACTCTAGGAAGCTGTATTTTCGTATGTAGCCTCTTTAGGACATTTACTTGACGATGCCCAGGGTCCGGATCAGCCCAGTGGCTCTTAGAGCTTGCATACGAGTCTGCAACTAAAGACATAAAATGTCCTAATGTGTTGCAGACTCGTATGCAAGCGTACTTTGGTATGAGTCCCATCGGAAATATCTAATGGTAAAATAAAAATGTATATAAATATAATAAATTGTTTTGGTTAATTAGAATCTTTTCTTTTTTCTTGACCTTAAAAAACTATATCTAATTTCTCCCTTGCGAGGGAAAAACATTAAACATGATTTAATGTTTTTCCCTCTCAAGGGAGAAATTATGTAGGTGGTTGTATTTTAACATGTTTAATGTTTTAGGGCTGGGGGTCATTCTGTGAATTCCGACACGACACGCAAATGTGCAACGTTTTTTTCTGATGATTTCCGCTTACAACCGAGTCGTTGCTAGGGAAATGGTACTTCGTCGTTTTTCATCCCACAAAATTCGTTGACCATTCGTTCGAAAGCTCTCGATTTATCCAACCATATTATGTTAACTACTGCGAAGTGCGTGGCCAACAAGCTGAGTTATGAGCATGGTTATTTGAATAATTGTTTACACACAGGTGATCATTCTCAATTATTGATATTGTGAACATGATTGCAACCGCTTGTAAATTTCTGATGATTTCATTGAGTGAACATTAAACATGATTTAATGTTTTCCCTCTCAAGGGAGAAATTATGATTTCTCATCAAGAACCGTTATTTTTACTAAGGGATTGACTACTTGATGTTATGTAATTTTGAGATGCGAGCTTGCGAGCATCCAGACCACCAAGAATGCAGAATGCTGTGTATAGGTTCAATTCAATTTTTAAAATGCTTTATTTTGTGGAAAAACAAAAATAAAGAACAAAAAAAAAAAGCAATAGATCTAAAAGGAATCATTGACAAGAGTATTCTCATGCAACAGGAAATGCATCAATAAAAAACAATTTGAATTATTCCACAAAACCCACAAAGGAAAACCTGTGCGTGGGCATTTCTAAATACTAAAGTAGGTTAATATATCTGGTTGTCTATTTTTGTTACATGATGATAAATAGTGCGTTAATATCTAATAGTTAATAGTACGTTAGTTTACAAGTAATAGAGAGTGTGGTAGAAACTATTTCATTGTACATTTTTCATTATCCATATTTTGAGCTCGATTTTCTTATTTGTAGTAAAGGGCAAGTTTAGGAGATGTGAAGGTAATCGATTTAGCAAACAAGGACCACGGTTAGGAGCTTGAAGTAAAAGTAATTTACTATTTTTCTGAGGAATGGCAAATAAGTTAGGAGTTCTAGTATAGTGTGTGGATACCTGTTTATCAAGCAAAAATGGTTTTTTAATGAAAAATTTAGCTATTTGAAAATTAATGATTTGGGGAATAGTTAACATTTTAGTCGTTTGGTACAGCTGTTGTGTAGAGTACAGCCTGTTCTTTTTAAACATAATTTTAAGAATTAATTTCTGGGATATATCAATTGGACGTAAGTGAGTGTAGTAGGTGCCCCCCCCCCCCAAATAAAAGCAGCGTATGTGATACTAGAATGAATAATTCCAAAATACATCATTTTTAAAAATTCAGTCGAGACAATATTTCTAGTCCTATAGAATATGTATGAACACTGTTTTATTTTGTTAGCTAATTTATTAATGTGTTCCGTAAATCTTAATTGTTCATCAACTATTAGTCCGAGATATTTTGTGCATTTTACCCTTTCTAGTTTTAAACAGTTACAATTTGTTGATATAATGCAATTATGATATTTAATATTTAATATGTCATCTGGAGCACCTTTTTTGGAATTATAGAAGCAAATGTAATTAGTTTTATTATAGTTAAGGGATAGTAAATCACAATTCAAGTGGTTTAGAACTGTTCGCATACACTGTTCAGCCAGTAAGTGGGTTTCAGCCCAAGTTTTAGAAGAGATTACTAAACAAGTGTCGTCTGCATAGGATAAAATGTTGGTGGTCTGGTGGTCTGCAAATGGTTGGTGGTCTGGATGCTCGCAAGCTCGCATCTCAAAATTACATAACATCAAGTAGTCAATCCCTTAGTAAAAATACAGATTAGTCGGACATGTAGGTCAGAATGAAGTGTATGATTCTTTCACGGGCTCAAACATGTTTCCGGCATTCAAATACTATCTCTTTATATTTCTATACATTTCCACTACAATATATGTTAGTATCAAAACGATTGGAGGTGACAAAGTAATAGTAAACAATTACCCTGATAAATTGTGTTCTGATCTTGCTCCGTACTCGGCTCGCGTCCGCGATCGGCTGTGTAGGTCAAAGGCAATCGAATCGCATTACGTAGTGGAAAAGTGAATGTGTAGTGTTTCATAGTATCAGCACATCACCTGCGGCTCACCTTCAGTATTTGTCAATGAACATCCATTTTCAAGGTACCTGCATGCCGCATGAATGCATGATCATACACTGATTATACAGGGTGATTCCCACGCAGATGCAAAAAAAAAATTTGGGTGAAACTACATCAAAAATGGAGTAAAATGCCGAAAACCGCATATTTTCATCTCAATCCGTACTCGAGATATAATTTTTTAAAGGTTTTTTCAGGAATACCGTGTTTTTTTCATTTTAAACTCGGATATCTCCACTTTGCCTCATTTAATTTTAACTTTCAACCTCATTTTCGGTATCAGCATTAAATTTTCTATAAGAATAGTGTACTTGGGTTCTTAAAAAGTACCATCAAAAGACCCTCACATCAGCTCAAACATTGACGATTTTGGAAAAATAATATTTCTGAAAATCTTTAAAACTTTAACACTCTTTTAAAAAGAATCCTGGAAACTGGCAAATCTCATGAAAACTGCTTCGTCTAATAATCTTCCCAACGGTATTATCAATTTTACTTTTATTTTGTTATTTAGTGGAGAAAATTATGTTTTAAGGTTAAAAAATGTGGGTTTTTCAATGAAATAGTTGGTTTTCTCGAAAGAGAACCCTCCATGAACCAACGAGTATGGGGTCGGTTTCTATGTAATTTTTCTCGCTGGATCAAATGGAAACTCTTGCAGATCTCTCAACTACGTTATAATCGAGTTTTACATTTTAATTAACTACTTTTACCCCATAACACACATACATTTAATCGTAACAAACAAACTAAACATTTGCCATTTTAAGTGTAAAACTCGGTTATAACGGAGTTGGAGAGATCCACAAATGTTACCATTCGATACAGCGTGAAAAAATAGATAGAAACCGCCCCCATACTCGTAGGTTCATGGAGGGTCATCTTTCGAGAAAACCAACAATTTCATTGAAAAACCCACATTTTTTAACATTAAAACATAATTTTCTCCACTAAATAACAAAATAAAAGTAAACTTGATTATACCGTTGGAAAGAGTATTAGACGAAGCAGTTTTTATGAGATTTGCCAGTTTCCAGGATTCGTTTTGGAAGAGTAGTAAAGTTTTAAAGATTTTCAGAAATATTCTTTTTTCAAAATCGTCAATGTTTGAGCTGATGTGAGGGCCTTTGGATGGTACTTTTTAAGAACTCAAGTACACTATTCTTATAGTAAATTTAATGTTGATTTCGAAAATGTGGTCAAAAGTTAAAATTGAATGAAGTAAAGTGGAGAAATTTGAGTTTAAAAGGAAAAAACACGGTTTTCCTGAAAAAACCTTTAAAAAATCATATCTCGAGAACGGATTGAGATAAAAATATGCAGTTGGCGGCATTTCACTCCATTTTTGATGTAGTTTCACCCAAATTTTTTTTTGCATCTGCGAGGGAATCACCTTGTATAATTTATGAAATAATATGCACGGATTTGTGTAAAAAATATTGGGTACACAATCCATTTTAGCGAAATTTCTTTAAAAAATGAATCTATTGCAATGGCTCCGAAATTTTTGAAATCGAAACGTTCGAAATTGTCTTCATTGAAATCTGTCTTGATCTTGAGGCATTCTGAAACGAATCCTATAGTGTAACGCTATTTCATTCGATATTTTATATATTTGTATATAATATATTTCGACTATTGATATTTTATATATTTCGACATTTTATATATTTGTGTGTCATTCCAGTAGGTAACTCTTCTCAGGATTGAGATAAAAATTCCGTTATTGCGTGAAAAAATCAAACTTTCCAAACAAAAGGATAAGTTCGTTGGTCAACACTTTTTTAGCACATTATATTATTTCCAAAAATGGGCTGAAAACATCACTAAAAAATGAACCCATAAAAACAAGTTTTTAATGTAACTCTTTCTTTTTCTCATGTTCTCAGTTAATTTTATTGTTGTTTCAATATTTGGTAGTTTCTTGGCAACAGTAAATTGAAACAAAATCACATTGATAATAACTTAAATTAAATTGACAAGGAAAATCATTTAATATTTTATTGACCCTGGATTCGTTGTCATTTTATGCAGACGTTCAAATAGTATCCTTCTCCTCCCTCCTCCTCCTCCTTCTCACTCACTCCTCCTCCCTCATCCTCCTCCTCCTCCCTCATCCTCCTCCTCCTCCCTCACTCCTCCTCCTCCCTACAATACACACTTGTAAGGTGTCCCATATTAAATTTCAAATTTTCGAAAATTTATAGTATAACTAACTTTTTCTTCGCGAAAATTTGATAGATTAAAATGTACGCCAGCATGAACTCGTGTGCAAAATTTCAGATCGATTGGATATCGGGAAGTGGGTTAAAAATCGATCTGAAATTTTGTCTCAAGCAAGCAAGCAAGCAAGAAGAGAATCGAAGTTAAAAGAAAGAGTTAAAAATGGCTAAACGGCTGAAAATTGTCAAATTTATATTTTTTTATAGTAGAATATTGGTCAGATAAAGTTTACCTATCTACTATTAAATAGAACGTTGAAAATTCATTTATAAAATTATGCTGAAAAATTCAATTAAATTTCATTGAAATTTGCTAAAGAAATCTATAAAACTGCGAAAAAAAAAAGCTAAAATCCAAAATCTCTTTACGAATAGCAGATTATTATTTAGAATACTTACATTTTTGGCCATAAAATTAGTAGTTAACAATTTCTTTGGACTCCAAAAACTCAAATTTCCAAACAATTTAACCGAAGAGTTTTCTTTCAAACGGGCTTTTATCCACTTAGCAATTTTTTTGGGAAAATGAGAAAAACCATTTAAGACACGAAGCACGTTTTCCAGGGTTCCCAAATTTTCCAGATACACGATTACACCATAAAATTTCGAAAATCTGTCTCATGTTTTGGAGGAGATTCGGCCAATTTTAATTTGGATATAAGCCCGTTTGATGAAAAAGAATGGATATGAGCCATTTTGAAAAAAAAAACTAGTTTTTGGGCCGTTTAATGAAAACATCACATTTTAATTTCTTTCTATGTTGTAATAGATATTAATAAAATTCAAAGATGAACGAAAACAACACATTCAACATACTAAAAAATACATTTTTTTTTTAAAGAAAAAGTGAAAGAAGTCCACAAGACAAAAACCTGAGTAGGTATTTAAACGTGAAGTTCGCCGCAGTCCTGGTCAAGGCAGTTACATTCCGTGGCCTCAACTACCTCATCATTTTCAGCAGAGCCTTGGTCTAGTACTATGGGTAGGTACCACTGGAGGTCTGGCATGTTTTTCCATTCTTCGCCAAAATGGGAAGCGAGAAGATGTTCCACGTCTTTCTTTTGTCAAACAACGTGGGGATGAAAGATTTGTCAATACCTCCATATTCTCCTCTGATTTTCCTTTTTTAACGATAGAGCTGTACGCTTCTGTATCTGAATCAAACCTGTAGTGTAGTCGGCATTTAACTCTGGCGGTGAATTGATTAGAAGATTTTTTTTGTTTTGAATTTTTTAATGATGACTCTTTTGGCCTGACTGATTCCTTTTATTTTATTATAAGTACTTTGGAGTGATTTTATGTCAAGCACTTGCCAGTCCCTCCCTAATTTCTTCACTGAGCCTACTTCAGCGTAGACACAATCGTATTCTTCACTAGTCGTTATGACTGATATGGTTTTTAATAGTTTCTCCGCCCTCCCAAAAACTCTGTCAGCAGGAAGGAAACTATGTCCCCTCACCGGGAATGTAAGTTGAATTGATTGTATGTGAGAGGGAGACTCCTTGACTAGCCAATATGAGAGGGTGTGCAAGACGTGGGCATTTTTGTTTAAGCTCGGTTTCACCTTTGGACAGCCGAAATACTGATAAACAGCCCTGCCCAGTGATAAACACGGGTGCCCAAGAGTGATAGCGACGCCACCTGTTGTGAGAGTCGTTTACTACTGTTTATTCTACAGCCTTGTCTAGTGTCTCCCTCTATTGGTTGGGTGATGAATCACATTCGAATTAGAAGCAGAAAAAATTAGTTTGGATATAAACCCTTTCGATGTAAAATGATCCACTAACATACCAGTAGCGGATGGATAAGAGCCACTTCGATAAAAAAGAGTTTATTGAATATAACGAGGTGGATATAAGCCATTTCGGTGGTAAACCAATTTTTAGCGAGCTTTTAAAGGAGGATACAAACCATTTCGGAAGGAAAGCGACTCGTGAGGTGGTAGGCCTTACCCCAAAGATTCAGAATCCGTAAAAAAAACAATAAGTGTAAAAAATGGATATAAGCCTGTTTGAAAGAAATCTCCTCAACTATGCTATGCGATAATTTACGAAAATTCGCTAATACGATCATTTTGCATGACTGGAATTTTTACATACCATGCATGTGATTGCTGATGACCGTGCTGGAGAATAAAATACTGTGGTCTAGCACGGAATAGTTTTAATATCTTTGTCACTGATTATTTAGATTCTCGATATTGTAAAGTAGTATTAAATTTGGGTAGGTACCCACAGGGGCGGGCTTCCGCATTTGCCGTCGTAACGGTTTATTATACTTTTTGCGCCGGGGTCCGCATATACAGGGTGATTCCCTCGCAGATGCAAAAAAAAAAAAAAATTGGGTGAAACTACATCAAAAATGGAGTAAAATGCCGCCAACTGCATATTTTTATCTCAATCCGTTCTCGAGATATGATTTATTAAAGGGTTTTTCAGGAAAACCGTGTTTTTTTTTCATTTTAAACTCGGATTTCTCCACTTTGCCTCATTTAATTTTAACTTTAAACCTCATTTTCAATATCAGCATTAAATTTCCTATAAGAATAGTATACTTTGGTTCTTAAAAAGCACCATCCGAAGACCCTCACATCAGCTTAAACGTTAACGATTTTGAAAAAACAATATTTCTGAAAATCTTTAAAACTTTACAACTCTCTTAAAACAAATCCTGGAAACTGGCAAATCTCATGAAAACTGCTTTCTCTAATATTCTTTCCAACGGTATAATCAAGTTTACTTTTATTTTGTTATTTAGTGGAGAAAATTATGTTTTAATGTTGAAAAATGTGGGTTTTTCAATGAAATTGTTGGTTTTCTCGAAACATGACCCTCCATGAACCTACGAGTATGGGGTCGGTTTCTATGTATTTTTTCACGCTGTATCGAATGGTAACATTTGTAGATCTCTCCAACTCCGTTATAACCGAGTTTTAGGTACACTTAAAATCGCAAATGTTTGTTTGTTACGATTAAATGTATGTGTGTTATGGGGTAAAACTAGTTAATTAAAGTGTAAAACTCGATTATAACGTAGTTGAGAGATCTGCAAGAGTTTCCATTCGATATAGAAACCGACCCCATACTCGTTGGTTCATGGAGCGTCATCTTTCGAGAAAACCAACAATTTCATTGAAAAACCCACATTTTTTAACATTAAAACATTATTTTCTTCCCTAAATAACAAAATAAAAGTAAAATTGATAATACCGCTGGAAAGCATATTAGATGAAGCAGTTTTCATGACATTTGCCAGTTTCCAGGATTCGTTTTGGAAGAGTAGTAAAGTTTTAAAGATTTTCAGAAATATTATTTTTTCAAAATCGTCAATGTTTGAGCTGATGTGAGGACCTTTGGATGGTACTTTTTAAGAACCCAAGTACACTATTCTTATAGTAAATTTAATGTTGATTCCGAAAATGTGGTCAACAGTTAAAATTGAATGATGTAAAGTGGAGTAATTTGAGTTTAAAAGGAAAAAAAACACGGGTTTTCTGAAAAAACCTTTAAAAAATCATATCTCGAGAACAGATTGAGATAAAAATATGCAGTTGGCGGCATTTTACTCCATTTTTGATGTAGTTTCACCCAAATTTTTTTTTGCATTTGCGAGGGACTCACCCTGTATACAGTTTGCTTTTCGTTTTGTTATATCTCTCCATTTATTTTTCCTCCCTTCATTCGTGGTTTTTCGGACTCGTAGCGGAAGTTGGAAGACTTTGGACTGTGTTTACATTGAACATTCGACATTACTGGTCGGGGGAGGGAGGGTTTACCATTCTCCTCCCAGAAGTTCCAGTTCCGCTTGCCCTTTCGTGTTATTTTCTGTCAAATGTGGCGGTACTAGTGCATTATAGGAGAGTCTCCCGGGAGCCCACCTAAAGGCACAACTAGCGCTTCCTTCTGGCATTCTGGGCAACTTCATTTCAGGTTCAGGCGGTTGTTGTTATTCTGTGGTAGGGATGCAAAATCGGTAGCCAACAATCGATTTTGACAATCGATTTCCAATCGAGAGCTCACGATCGATTGTACCAATTAATCGGACTAAAAAATCGATTTTTATTAAAAATTGATTTGTAACACAAATTAATTATCTTTTATATAAAAACAGCATGATGAGATGGCTACCTTCTGCTTCAGTGTAGTTAAAGAGTATTCATTATAATTCTAATTTGAAATAATTGAAGATAATAAAATTCAAGTTAAAATATCATTTTAATATCATAGGGTGATGAATTACTATTTAATTTCAAAAATTACTTAATAATTAGTTATAAAAGGACCCTATCCTTTATAATAATGTTGACACTTCTCCACTATTCTCATCTATGTCCCATATCCAGTCAATTATTATTTTGTTTATAATTTTTCAAGTTGATTTCTCTTTTTGTTTTGCACAGTAGTAAATTGTACAGGCGTGGGGCTATAAACGTGAATGATTTCCGGAACTTTTCTATATTTGCTTGGGGGAGTTTAACCTGTTTAGTTCTGTTTTCCTGCTTTAATGTATCTTTACTCTTTGAAATGTATATTTTTAATGTCTTTAAAATTAGAAGTTTTTTTATTGGCATTATTTTTATTTATTTATGTATTTATTTTTTTTTTTTAAAGAGAGGAAGGGAAGGTGTTGTTTTATACTTAAAGTGTTGTTTTAAAAGCCAACCTGTTGGTTTTTTATACTTTGCTGTTGTCTATTCTCTCCTTTTCGTGGGTCTGCTGCGTAGGTACACATACAATACAATGAGTAGTAAAATACAGAAAACAAACACCGCAATGAAAATCGATTTCACAAAAATAATCGATTTTTGGATAAAAATCGGTACGATCAATCGATTGCAAAAAAATCGGAAATCGGAGGTAAAAAATCAATTTTTTTATTTAATTGAAAATCGATTAGCATACCTATTCTGTGGTTGTCACTGTCACGAGTTTTCTAGCCTGGTTTCACGTTCCTCCTCAGCGTTCGTTGATATAATAGATACCTATCGGATTCCTTCTTTGAGTATTAAGGCTCATAAGATGGAGGGCTCTGAACTCAACGCTGTTTTCCTGTCAAGGCATTCGTGCCAGTACAGTCGAGTTACTGTTGCTGATATAATTATATATGCCTACATGTAAGTTTTTGCTTACTATATGTGATATTATGACTTCATTACCACCAATATTATTCATTTACGCAGCGCAGGCTAACCTACTTTTTTTCAAGAACAAAGTAAAGTTCCTACTAAACCAAGGTTGCCTATCATTTTCAGCTAATATGGCTCGTCCTGGAATTTCATGGTTCCAAAGAGATTCAGATTTTCAAAAAGAAAGGACGAGTTCTTTAGCCGTCCCGATCAGATTAATGCTGTGGGTCGAATTTCGGAAAATGACGTTGGCCACAAAACCAAAAAAGCGTTTTTGGACGACAATTATTTCATCACCTTTTTAACGCTGAGTCGGTTGAGCGTGGTTAAAAACTGTCCCAATCACACCCAGAGATCCTAGCAAGCACACAGAGATGGTTGAATTACTTATTATTAACTCTCAGAAAACTTACATAGGTATAGGTACCTAACAAAAAGGACATTACCTAGAAAAATTCCTCAGAAGATGAGCTTTTCAAGCCATGCTACATGACTAAAACTAAACTGAGAACTAAAAGAGCGAATTTTTGTTAATTTTCTCTCCTCTTTTCGGAACAAATTATCGGCCAATTATATACGAGTATGTAAGAATTGTACAAGAATCGTCGCGAACACAAAGCTTCCACTTTTTGTTCAGCAAAGAGCAAAATACTGATAGCATGGAGGCAAAAAGAGATCTGCCCTAGACGCTTGACATGAGGAAGGAGTGTCAGCGAGGAGAGCTGCAAAAAATGAAACATCAAGATGTACCTATGTACACTCAACAGTTATTAGGTAGGTACCTACTGACTACCTATACAAACTAGGTATGAACCCTACCTATACAAACTAGGTAGGTACCTAGGTACTTCTTTAAACGCTAAACACTAATTCAATCTCTGATGCTACCTAAACCTAAACCTATTTGCCAACCGCTTAACAAAATGACTCGTATTGGAACCATTTTGATACCTAACTCACGAATTCTCCCAGCTTCACTAAAAAGCAAGGAGATTCAAGTGTAAGCGGGAAGCCGGCGAATACACACATCAGGCACCCGATCAGCTGACTAGTAGCCCGGAAGGCCAGAAGGAAGCGCTAGTTGTGCCTTTAGGTGGGCTCCCGAGAGACTCTCCTGTGATAAGGTACCTAATATGCGTATCTGTTAAGAGTAGGAAAAGGAAGTGAAGATGGTCTCAATGATTTTAATACGGCGAGGTATCCACGTTGTTATCAGCGTTAAGTGTCACAAATTATGATGCACCAGTAAAAGTTTGGTTAGGAAAGGTCTTTTATCTTCTTTGAAACTTGGGAAGATCGATGGAACCTGAAAAGCACCACAGCGTAACAGGCCTATTAGCTTAATTTAATTTTAAATTTTCGAACGTAAAGACGCCTCTACATCGTCATCACTCTCCTGTAAAATGAGGTGAGTGGCAGAAAAGAAACCGGGCAATTGAGACGCTCGATATCACTACTCATTGCGTGCCGAGGAGAGAAATTACAATTCATTTCATAAAATAAAGAGCCAACTCATAAGAAAGACAAAGCAGCTTGAAATGCTTGCATACGAGTCTGCAACACATTGGGACATTTTCATGTGTGTTTTCTTATTGTATTTATTACTAGGCAGATCTCACCCGTGCATCGCACGGCGGGGCGTACAAATCAATTAAATGGGCCATAAGAGAAACCGCCCACCCGTGGGTACTTAATTGAATTCGCGATCGTGTTGACTCATTGTTCCAACACCCGTGGGTACTTCATTGAATTCGAGCCAGGCTACATCACCTACCCCCCTGCAGACTCGTATGCAAGCTCTAAGAGCCACTCAGCTGATCCGGACCCTGGGCATCGTCACGTAAATGTGCTAAAGAGACTACATACGAAATTACAGCTTCCTAGAGTGTAAAACATAGAAATTAGCTTCAAAAGCCACTCATCTGATCCGGACCCTGGGCATCGTCAAGTCAATGTCCTAAAGAGGCTACATAAGAAACTACAGCTTCCTAGAGTGTAAAGCATAGAAATTACCTATTAAAATGATTTAACCACCTCTTCACAAATCAAACCGTTCTCGCAATATTTGGATCACCTGCTATGAATCAAATCATCGAAACACCAGCTCAATGAAATCATCAGAAATTAACAAGCGGTGGCAATCATGTTCACAATATCAATTATTGAGAATGATCACCTGAGTGTACACAATTATTCAAATAACCTTGCTCATAACTCAGCTTGTTGGCCACGCACTTCGCAGTAGTAAACATAATATGGTTGGATAAATCGAGAGCTTTCGAACGAATGGTCAACGAATTTTTTGGGATGAAAAACGACGAAGTACCATTTCCCTAGCAACGACTCGGTTGTAAGCGGAAATCGTCAAAATATTTACGTTACGTTACGTGACAGTTTTCTGTGCAATGTGCCAGGGCAAAGACATGAAAATGTCAAAAGATTTACTGAAGATGGTATCAATGATTTTAATACGGCGAGGTGTCCACGTTGTTATCACCGGTAAGTGCCACAAATTATGATGCACCAGTAAAAGTTTGGTTAGGAATGCTCTTTTATCTTCTTTGAAACTTGGGAAGATCGATGGAACCTGAAAAGCCCCTCAGCGTAACAGGCCTATTAGCTTAATTTAATTTTAAAAATCGCTCAAACGTAAAGACGCCTCTACATCGTCATCACTCTCCTGTAAAATGAGGTGAGTGGCAGAAAAGAAACCGGGCAATTGAGACGCTCGATACCACTACTCATTTCGTGCCGAGGAGAGAAATGAGGCGTGAAAAAGATTAAAAAGGTGGCTTTATAGCTAGAGGGCCCTGGGATAACCGGGGGGGGGGGGTTAGGATGGATAGATGTTGGATTAGCCGAGAATCCAGAAGGAGGCTTCGCGTCTCGTCGGCCCTGCTCGGCAATCCATCAGCGTCCCCGGGTGAGGCTCATCAGCTTCGTCACATCGACCTCAGCCCCAAGGAGGAACGTGCTAATGGCGGCAAGCACATGATTATCACCCTCTCCTGACTATTTGCCTCCGGTAAACAGTACTTGGGGGATTCGCGTCGGTTGGTATCGGGCTCACGTCCTATTGTTTGTACGAGGACTCACTTAACCGCTCAAGTAGTTGCTCCACTCAGTGGTGATTGATTCGTTGACATTCGAGTGTTTTCGGAAGAGGTCGTAATCCACTTTCGTCTCAGCCTTACATCCTTGTTTTAAGAATACTACGAAAAGGGTCCTGATAGATACTGAATTGTAGCATGTGACAAGGTTTTTTTTATCTTAACTGGTGTGATGTTTCTCTTGTGTTAGTGCGGTCTTGAAATTAGTAATTATTATGATGACTTGCTTCTATTTATTTATTGTTTCGACTTTTCGTACTGCGATTTGACTGACAAAGAATTATAATCTGCATAACTACATTGAGTTCATCCTGTAGCCATAATACATTTTGTCTAACGGGTGCTCATCTAGAACTGGCTTGGCACCCTCGGGAGGCCGCCGTGGTGGGTCGGGTCCGGGCTCGCCAATAAGGCTGATTATTTAGTTGTGTGTGTGAAACAGTACTTGGGGGATTCGCGTCGGTTGGTATCGGGCTCACGTCCTATTGTTTGTACGAGGACTCACTTAACCGCTCAAGTAGTTGCTCCACTCAGTGGTGATTGATTCGTTGACATTCGAGTGTTTTCGGAAGAGGTCGTAATCCACTTTCGTCTCAGCCTTACATCCTTGTTTTAAGAATACTACGAAAAGGGTCCTGATAGATACTGAATTGTAGCATGTGACGAGGTTTTTTTTATCTTAACTCGTGTGATGTTTCTCTTGTGTTAGTGAGGTCTTGAAATTAGTAATTATTATGATGACTTGCTTCTATTTATTTATTGTTTCGACTTTTCGTACTGCGATTTGACTGACAAAGAATTATAATCTGCATAACTACATTCAGTTCATCCTGTAGCCATAATAAATGTTGCCTAACGGGTGCTCATCTAGAACTGGCTTGGCACCCTCGGGAGACCGCCGTGGTGGGTCGGGTCCGGGCTCGCCAATAAGGCTGATTATTTAGTTGTGTGTGTGAAACAGTACTTGGGGGATTCGCGTCGGTTGGTACCGGGCTCATGTCCTATTGTTTGTATGAGGACTCACTTAACCGCTCAAGTAGTTGCTCCACTCAGTGGTGATTGATTCGTTGACATTCGATACGAGTGTTTTCGGAAGAGGTCGTAATCCGAGTTCACCACTTTTGTCTCAGCCTTACATCCTTGTTTTAAGAATACTACGAAAAGGGTCCTGATAGATACTGAATTGCATCATGTGACGGGGTTTTGAAAATGTTAACTGGTGTGATGTTTCTCTTGTGTTAGTGCAGTCTTGAAATTAGTAATTATTGTGATGACTTGCTTCTATATATTTATTAGACAGTTTTTATTCCTCCCGTACGATTTTTCCCCGTCAACGCGAAGAGCAGCGTCTAGAGCAAGCAACTGCCGATGCTCTTCGCATATTTCTACACGTATTTTTACACGTATGTACACGAATAACAAAACACTATCGCCACGCTAAAGTCTCTTCTGTTCTTCAATGTCAATGATTCTCTTGAATTCGAGTTGAAGAAGATTGAATCCAGTTTACATTTACACGCTGCTTTATCAGCAATCTTCACAGTTCACAGTTCTAGTTCAGACCTACGACCTAAGAAAAAAAAAATTGTAATCGCCCTTATGTCATTGAATACTCGTTCTGACTCGTCTGATTCACCAAAGTTGAGCAACGTCGGGCTTGGTTAGTACTTGGATGTGTGACCGTCCGGGAGTGCTGCAATTTCGGCATCTTTTGGGTTATTATTTCCAATAATAAGCCTATGTGATCGTGTAGCAAAATTTTTTATAACCCCCCCTCAAACTTTGTCACCTTACGTTTCAAGGTGCGTTGAATCCAAATTTGAAATGTCCGTCCACCGTTCACCGTCCGCCGTCCGGGCCATAAAAGGCCTAAGAATTTACTTTAAAAACCCGTTCTTTCGCACATAGACTCCATTTGGGGTCTAGTTGGTTCTAACGTTTAATAATCTCGATCGCTTTACTCGCATATATGCTATGGGCCAAAAACGCGCGAAAAAGTGTCTTTTTCATGGCTTTGAGTGTTAGACTTACGCACGCACGCCTGGCACACTCGGCAGGGGGTCACGGTGGGTGGCGAGGGGTGGGTGAGTGGATGGTGGAGTGAGAGGAGGCGCCGCGGCACCTTGTGGTGGCTGGAGTGACCAGGGGCGTTGCAGAGGGGTGTAGGAGAATGGATATATTTATTACTTTTACGTGTTATACCCATATAATACACCGCGGCACCATGAGGTGGGTACGGCGTTCCTTCGAGGCATGAATATATGTTTTTTTCTAGGTCATATTTGTGTGTTAATACCAATGCTTTTCCTACGCTTATTTTAATATCATATCCTCTCGACTTTTCGTACGTACTTAGATAATGATATTATTAAGGCAATAACTATTTGAATAGATAGGAGCTCAAATCGAGAAATATAAACGTGCGTATGTAATTATAAAGTATAGGTTGTGGCAACTCGAAATAGGACACGTCGAGGAGTCTGTACGGGCCTTATGACGTACGCAAGCCAACTAAAACTACGATCATACTCAATTGAAAAAATAATAAACCTTTGTGAAATAATTTGCAGCATTTTACATTTTATAAAATTGAAAAAATTGAAAATCGAAAAAATAATAAACCTTTGTGAAATCATTTGCAGCATTTTTCATTTTATAACTCATTATTCAACTTTCCATCTATCAACATCAAGTTTACTTATTCAGGCCTCGTGTAATAGTTCGTTTTGAGTGCATTAATTCCCTGCTTTATCAAATCGTCGGTCCCACGATCTCAGTGTGTACCTAGCGTGTTATTGAACTGACAACAGCTTTTGTATAAAATCACATTATTTAAACACAAACCTGCTTGTTGTCTGAATCATTATGTTGACAGATTCAACTTTGTTGTACGAAATGTACATGCACATGACTACAAAGAACAGACCCTTGGTAGGTACCTACTTTGAAATCGGAAAAGTATCGACAACTGCATTCACTCCCAAGTAAGTGAACAGGATATCGGGCGGTTGGACTATGTAGGTAGGTAGGTACTTCGTTCACGTGATCAACGGAATTTTATCTAATGGTAGTACAATTATATTTATCATAGGTTTAACTTTAAATGAGAAAAGTTGGGGTCAGAGGGAGAACCAATGCCTATTTTGACATTTTCATGTCTTTGCTTTGGCACATAAACTAAAAAAACGTCACGGAAAATAATTGCTCACGAAAATTGCTCACGAAAATTGCTCACGAAAATTGTCCCAAGTGGCCACAACGATGATTATGACCATCAGAAATGACGTTTTTACCTAATGATCCCACGATTCTGAGATTTGGTATGTGGGCCCTTGAGGGACTTCTGAACACAACTGACCGATTACAGATCAGCTGAGTGGCTCTAGAATCCAGTTTTTTCCCTAATGATCCCACGATTCTGAGATTTGGTATGTAGCCCCTTGAGGGACTTCTGAACACAACTGACCGATCCAAGATCAGCTGAGTGGCTCTAGAATCCAGTTTTTTCCCTAATGATCCCACGATTCTGAGATTTGGTATGTGGGCCCTTGAGGGACTTCTGAACACAACTGACCGATCCCAGATCAGCTGAGTGGCTCTAGAATCCAGTTTTTTCCCTAATGATCCCACGATTCTGAGATTTGGTATGTGGGCCCTTGAGGAACTTCTGAACATAAGTGACCGATCCCAGATCAGCTGAGTGGCTCTAGAATCCAGTTTTTTTCCCTAATGATCCCACGATTCTGAGATTTGGTATGTGGGCCCTTGAGGGACTTCTGAACACAACTGACCGATCCCAGATCAGCTGAGTGGCTCTAGAATCCAGTTTTTTCCCTAATGATCCCACGATTCTGAGATTTGGTATGTAGCCCCTTGAGGGACTTCTGAACACAACTGACCGATCCCAGATCAGCTGAGTGGCTCTAGAATCCATTTTTTTCCCTAATGATCCCACGATTCTGAGATTTGGTATGTAGCCCCTTGAGGGACTTCTGAACGCAACTGACCGATCTCAGATCAGCTGAGTGGCTCTAGAATCCAGTTTTTTCCCTAATGATAAAAAAATAATAAGAAAACACACATGAAAATGTCCCAATGTGTTGCAGACTCGTATGCAAGCATTTAATATACGTTGGTTTCCCTAATGTTTCGTCCAATTTTGATGAAAATTTCATTGAATGTGCAGATTAGGGTGTAGATAGTCCCCAATCAGTTTCATGGTTTCCAAATACAAACAATGAGCCTTACCCAAGTTTAAAATTGTGGTCACCTTTGTGTCAGGTTATGATGACTATGCAGGACAGTATTTCAACGAAAGCATTTTTCCCGCCAACGCGTAGATAGGCCTCTTTCCCGTACACGCGTAGTTCTACGAGTTGACGCTAAGGTTCGCGCATGCGAAGTTGGTATTTCAGTCTTTTCGCGTACACTGGTAGAAAATTACGGGAAGAACAAAAACTCTCTATTGTTTCGACTTTTCGTACTGCGATTTGACTTTGACAAAGAATTAAACCTAATCTGCGTAACTAAACTGAGTTCATCCTGTAGCCATAATAAATTTTGTCCCTCTAGAACTTGCTTGGCACCCTCTGGAGGCCGCCGTGGTGGGTCGGGTCCGGGCTCGCTGATAAGGCTAATTCTTATCAAATACTTCCTTAAATTACCGTCAAATCTATTTAAGCAGTGGGGTTTTCCTTTCTACATACTTAATTAAAATTAGGTAGGTACCTATAACTGCATTGTATATCTTGTATCTATATTGGATAGCCAATTGTTAGTATCTAGTATATACTTTCTTTTCATCAACTAGTGAATCTATTTCCCAACACGAGCAAATGTTGCTCATATGGGGAATTGATTTTCATTCCCAATCATCTAATTACTTTGTACCTTTTAATTGTGTAGAATAATAGGATGTATGTGCATCATCTAGGCTCTTTTTAATCAATGTGAAAATAAATATTTAAAAAAAAGTTAACATAATGTAGTACGATTATTTACGAAAATTCGCTCATACGATCATGCTGCATGACTTGAACTTTTAGGTTTATTATTTCCAATAATAAGCCTATGTGATCGTGTAGCAAAAAATTTCTACAACCCCCCCTCAAACTTTGTCACGTTACGTTTCAAGGTGCGTAGAATTCAAATTTGAAATGTCCGTCCGCCGTTTGCCGTCCGGGCCATAAAACGCCCAAGAATTGACTTAAAAAACCCGTTCTTTCGCACATAGACTCCATTTGGGGTCTAGTTGGTCCTAACGTTTAACCATCCCGATCACTTTACTCGCATAGATGCTATGGGCCAAAAACGGGCGAAAAAGTGTCTTTTTCGACGTGCGCACGCCTGGCACGCTTAGCAGGGGGTCACGGTGGGTGAGAGGGGGAGGGTGAGCGGGGGGGGGGGGGGGGGGGGAGTGAGAGGAGGCGCCGGCGCCGCGGCACCTTGTGGCGGGTACGGCGCCGGCGTTCCTTCGAGGCATGAATATGTTTTTTTCAAGGTCATATTTGTGTGTTAATACCAAAGCTTTTCCTACGCATATTTAATAACATATCCTCTCGACTTCTCGTACGTACTTAGATAATGATATTATTAAGGCAATAACTATTTGAATAGATAGGAGCTCAAATCGAGAATATAAACATGCGTATATAATTATAGAAGTATAGGTTGTGGCAACTCGAAGTAGGACACGCCGAGGAGTCTGGACGGGCCTTATGACGTACGCTAGCCAACTAAAACTACGATCATACTCAATTGAAAAAATAATAAACCTTTGTGAAATAATTTGCAGCGTTTTTCTGTTCAACTTTGATCCCGATAGGTAAAGCCGCCGTGAAACTTCAACTGATGGTTACTAGCAACTATCCTTATCCATTGATTACAAGGCGCAATGTGCGATGTGATCGTGGTCAAAATAATTAAATGATCCGACTGAATCCTATTCGTATCCGCGTAGCGCCGCCGTGCGCCAGGTGGACTCAAATCTACCGTAATAATGACGAGGACCGGCGTTGCAGGTGCAGGCCATTGATTGGGACATGCATTAGGGATAGAGGAATGTCTCATTAGTCCGAGATGCAACCTGCATTCAACCAACGCTGCCACCGTCCAGGAACCCGTGAATCTCAGATTCTAATAACTTTACTACGACAGGAATTGTCGGTTCGCCCGAACTATAACACTTCGTTTCCCGTAATGTTGTAGGGGAAAATATCGCCACCGTAAGCATATTTGTCTATCACAGCCCGGGTTTGCACTTAAGAGCTTCAGATTTTGAAGCAAATGATAAAAAGTCCAGTCATGCAGCATGACCCCATGAGCGAATTTTTGAAGAAATCTTCGACATTTCAGTCGCTATTGATCGTGTTGAGAAATTTAAGTTTATGATTTTGATAGACAAGCATGGAATCAAATTATTAACACATGCACAGAGTAAATCATCAGTTATGATTACATTTTTTTTTTTTTTTTTTTTTTTTTAAGCACCTACTACCTACGTTTTAAACAGCATGGTTCTAGGATTGGTTATACAGGGATACTTCCATAAGAGTAGTTCAATCTGAATTTGGACAATGTTTCATGCAAATATTACCGATTTTTACAACTAGCGAACGGCATTATTGCGATTTTTGACTGATTTTTCAACTTTGAAATTTTTGAAAACTTGATACATATTCTTATAGGAAATTTTACGCTGATTCCGAATATTCCACATGTTAGTATGCTGAAAAAATTATTTCCCACAACAAATCGCAAAAAACAGGCTATTTTGAAATTTTTGACTACATTTTTGAAAATTTCAACCCGAAGATGTAATCCGATCATGCTGGCCAACGAACTTGAACTTTCGTTTTGTGTCCTTAACATTTTAAAATTTGTTTGAAGTTTCTAGCACAATTCTACGGACAGTTATCGTCTGGAATGACACATACATACATATATATACATACATACATATATACATACATACATACATATATACATACATATATACATACATATATACATACATAAAAAAATGCGTTAAACTTCAGAGTATGATTCAGAATAGCCTGAAACGGATTTCTGCATAAAAATTTTTCAAAAATTCACATTCTACAAATTTTGAGGCGAGAGCAATAGCTTAATTTTCTTCAAAAATTCGCTAAAAAACCTCTTCAGTGATGAATTACAACGTTTCGGCTGGTTGTGTAGCAACTTTATATTAGTAAACAACAATTTACGGAACCCTTGTAAATGGCGGTATTACAGCTGGCTGGGGAAATACCGCCACGGGGTTAGGGTAATATCGCCATATTAAAACAAGGGGGAAATGAACAGTCTCATCAGAACATCGGAATAACGTTTTATTGAATTTCAAAAACTCTTCCTGGGAAGCTTCTCACCATATTGGGAACTTACTTGACAAGAAAAGGATTCACTAAAGGTTTACAAACAATTTCCACGTCAGAATAGTAAAATTGGAACAAAATAAATATTGGTAAAATAATGTTGGTTCTTCACAAGAACTGAATTATTGACAAAGTTCAACGCGGAACTCGTTAAAAAAAGAAATATTTTATAGCATTTCATTTTCCCGGCTTATAAAGTTTTTAAATTTGTGCTCTTCTTCAGGTCGCAGCAAAATTCACAAGACTAATAACGTCCATTGTCAAAATCAAAACGGGAGCATGAAGAGTGGAATCTTACCACGATTATGTTAATATAGGAAAGAAGTTAGGTATATAGGTAGGTACTGCACAATTATTCGGTAGATAGGTAGGTTTGTAGATATCTAATAAACCAGGATTAGGTAAATATAGAGGTGCATATTGAGATAAGGTATCTTTTAGCGAATTTTCTTAGAAAATGAAGCTATTGCAATGGCTCCAAAAATTTTAAAATAAAAATTTTCAAAAATTTTCTTCATCGAAATCTGTTTTGAGGCATTCTGAAATGATTCCTGGATTTTAACGCTTTTTTATATGTATATATATATATATGTATATATATATATGTATATATATATGTATGTGTCATTCCAGACGATAACTCTCGATAGAATTGAGATAAAAACTTCGTTCTTTCGCCAAAAAATCAAGCATTTCAAAAGAAAGGATGAGTTCGTTGGACAACCGTTTTTGAGCACATTAAATTGGTCAAATTTCGAAAAATGTACCCAAAAAATCACTAAAAATGGCTAAAAACGGCCAAAAATCGTTAAATTTGTATTTTTTTTGCAGAATTTTAGTCAAAACTAAATTTTCAACGATTAACTAGGGCATTTAAAATTTTTGCTCAAAATTATGATGAAAAATGTACTTAAATGTCATTAAAACTTGCTAAAAAACGTACTTAAACAGCAAAAAAATTTAAAAATCAAAAATCCCTTTTGAATCAGTGGAACTTTATTTAGAATAAGTTTTTTACCATAAAATTGGTTTTTAATCATTTCTATCAACTACAATTGCTTCAATTTCAATGCAATTTAACATACTATAGTACGATAGATAGTTTATGAAAATTCGCTAATACGATCATGCTGCATGACTGGAACTTTTTTATATATAATTCCGAACGGTCTTTGAAATTATGAAGAACTTCGCGGTCCGATTTCAGTGTTAGACGGCTCATTCGAATCAGCACGGCCCCAAGTTTGTTGCAAAAGTGTCGCCGTTCGTCTCTATACCCGCCTTGATCGTGTTCTAGGCGGTCCTTATCAACGAGAGTTGTTTATTAGGCTGTGGCGGTAACAACAGTTGCCATCAATTTACGGTAAGTAAGAAACGTAGTGTAGTTACTAACATCTAGGAGAGTTATTTCTGAACGAAGAAATTGAAACTGAAGAACTTAGCGGACTTTATATATAATTTCGAACGGTCTTTATACATAATTCCGAATCAGCACGGCCCCAGGTGTGGGTAAGTAAGAAACGTAGTGATGGGGTCTTTTATGATCAGCTGAGTGAGCTAAATTCTTTCCTGTTCACTGTAGGAAGTTGAAATTTGATAGGTAGACTCTCTGGGACATTAAGAGACGAGTGAAGTGATGGGGTCTTTTCTGATCAGCTGAGTGAGCTAAATTCTTTCCTGTTCACTGTAGGAAGTTGAAATTTGATAACTCTCTGGAACATTAAGAGACGAGTGAAGTGATGGGGTCTTTTCTGATCAGCTGAGTGAGCTAAATTCTTTCCTGTTCACTGTAGGAAGTTGAAATTTGATAGGGAGACTCTCTGGGACATTAAGAGACGAGTGAAGTGATGAGGTCTTTTCTGATCAGCTGAGTGAGCTAAATCCTTTCCTGTTCACTGTAGGAAGTTGAAATTTGATAGGGAAACTCTCTGGGACATTAAGAGACGAGTGAAGTGATGGAGTCTTTTCTGATCAGCTGAGTGAGCTAAATCCTTTCCTGTTCACTGTAGGAAGTTGAAATTTGATAGGGAGACTCTCTGTTTATTAGGCTGTTTCCACGGTAAGTAAGAAACGTAGTGTAGTTACCAACATCTAGGAGAGATGAACGATCTTTGAAATTGTCGGACCAGAACTTCGCGGACCGATTTCAGTGTTAGACGGCCCCAAGTGTCGCCGTTCGTCTCTGTCCGATCGAACTTGATCGTGTTCTAGATTAGGGCTTTCCAAGCCCTAACAGACCTCTAGTCACAATATAATTCGTCTTTTAAATATTAGTTTATATTTTAATTACTCAGAATCAATAGAAACAGGTAATTATCACTGCTAAAACTTTGAAAAAAATCCAACAAGACTGACGAATGGAGTATTAGGGCAATACCGCCATGGCGTAATTACCCTGGATTTGTGTGGCGGTATTGCCCCAGTGAACTTTTCGAGATAAAAAATCATTAAAACTACAGTTTTTGTTAAAAACATGAAGTAATGGGTGGAAATTAAAGCTGGGGCTTGCCCTCCGGCTGGACGTGGAGGCGAGCGTAGCGAGCCGGAGCGGCTAGTATCTAATAAACCAGGATTAGGTAAATATAGAGGTGCATATTGAGATAAGGTATCACAATATAATTCGTCTTTTAAATATTAATTTATATTTTAATTACTCAGAATCAATAGAAACAGGTGATTATTACTACAAAAAACTTTGAAAAAATCCAACAAGACTGAGGAATGGAGCATTAGGGCAATACCGCCATGGCGTAATTACCCTGGATTTGTGTGGCGGTATTGCCCCAGTGAACTTTTCGAGATAAAAAATCATTAAAACTACAGTTTTTGTTAAAAACATGAAGTAATGGGTGGAAATTAAAGCTAAATGATTTTTCTACGTCGTCATGTTCAACAATTTACATAAACGTATGAAAAACTATTACTTACCACGAAAATTCGACAACAGTAAAACTAGAACGCCAAGCTTCAAAAACTGTGAACTCGCTAACCTTGATAAAAACAAATTAATGACCCCAAACCAACTTTTCCAACATTACTGCTGATCTAAAGATGACGATATTTGGCTGCATGATTTGCCACTCCGGTGGTTGAATAATTATATAGGGTGGCGGTATTCCCCGACGTGGCGGTATTACCCCACTCTCCCCTATACTATTCATTTACAAGTGTAGGTATCCAACTTCTTCAAGTACTACAATGTTTGCTAGGGACAAAATCCCAATCAATGACCAACATACCTATACAAATTTCTGTGTCTCATAATAAATGTGTATTCAGTAACCCTGAATGCTTTCTGCGAAATTCTCAGACCAATCACATACCTTTTTTGACCCGTTGGTCTGTGAGAAAAGTAATGACCTAATCCATCAGTCCCATTTCAACAAATTAGGACTTTCCTTTGAACGTAGCTTCCGCTGGTTTCATTTCGAGGTATTGCTTAATATGAGCAGCTAATTTCGGTAATTAAAGTTCTTGGTGGATTAACGTAGAGTGCACTTTCAATAAACTTATCAGGGAAACATGGGAACCGCTGGAATTCAACATTCAATGCTTTGTGTGAAATTAATGGAATACCTTCCTTTGCAGTGTTGTCGCTATCTCCAATTCATTGCTAGTTTCGTTGAGTAAAGGACAAATTAGTTCCACATTCTGCAATGTTTTGACTCTAATTACTACTGCATGCGTTTACATTACGTACTTTGTCTCTTGCCGCAAGCTAGTTGTGCGATGTATGTACATGGAAAATGGAGAAATAAAAGGAAAAAAATTGCTGTTCAAAATCCCATGCGAGTTTATATCGTTCATTGAATACGGTGAAAATCAGGATTGGAGTTAGCTTCATTTAATTTTACAAAATGGGCAAGCCCAATACAACGTACACAAAATTAGATCATTAAAAGGTTAAATGATAAAAAGGTAAATTCAATAATCGTATTATTGCTAAAATTGTAGGTTGCTAAGCATTGTGGTCAATCGGGTTGCTACTGGCCATACACGTCTTACCCATGGACAACTGCTTAGTGCAGGTGCTCGTGATGTTGTGTGTGGAAGATGTGGGGGTGATCTGTCCATCTGCCACTTTTTAGAGGATTGCCCAGCTCTTATAGTCCTCAGAGTCCTGCATAGACCTCCTCAGTGGGTTGATGTCCTATCTGGGCCAGACATGGTCACAAACTGTGATATTTTAATCTGTGATATATTTATGCCCACCTAGTCATAACTATATTTCACTTAGATTTAATGTAAGCCTATTTATCTTGTCTTAGTTATAGTTTAGAATCGTGTCAGTTTTAGTGTCTCACTTGACACCTCGTGCGATGCCGCTAATGACCCTTCAGGTTGAGATGCGGCTAAATTCTTAAATGAAAAAAATAAAATAAAGGTAATTTCTATGCTTTACACTCTAGGAAGCTGTAATTTCATATGTAGCCTATTTAGGACATTTACTTGAAGATACCCAGGGTTCGGATCAGATGAGTGGCTCTTATAGCTAATTTCTATGCTTTACACTCTGGGAAGCTGTAATTTCGTATGTAGCCTCTTTAGGGCATTTATTTGACGATGCCCAGGGTCCGGATCAGTTGAGTGGCTCTTACAGCTTGCATTCGAGTCTGTAACACATTGGGACATTTTAGTTGAAGACAAGTATGTGTTGTAGACTCGTATGCAAGCTCTAAGAGCCACTCAGCTGATCCGGACCCTGGGCATCGTCAAGTAAATGTCCTAAAGAGGCTAAATACGAAATTACAGCTTCCTAGAGTGTAAAGTATAGAAATTACCTATTAAGATGATTTAGCCACCGCTTCACAAATCAAACCGTTCTCTCAATATTTGGATCACCTGCTATGAATCAAATCATCGAAACACCAGCTCAATGAAATCATCAGAAATTAACAAGCGGTGCCAATCATGTTCACAATATCAATTATTGAGAATGATCACCTGAGTGTACACCATTATTCAAATAACCTTGCTCATAACTCAGCTTGTTGGCCACGCACTTCGCAGTAGTTAAGATAATATGGTTGGATAAATCGAGAGCTTTCGAACGAATGGTCAACGAATTTCGTGGGATGAAAAACGACGAAGTACCATTTCCCTAGCAACGACTCGGTTGCAAGTGGAAATCATCAAAATATTTTCATGAGCAATTTTCCGTGACGTTTTTTTAGTTTATGTGCCTTAGCAAAGACATAAAATATCAAAAAATAGAAAAAGTAGGTAGAGGTAAGAATCAGAATGCAGAGGGACAATGACAGCCTCCCTCCAGGCGGACGGACAGTTACCTGAGGCATCGACAGAATTGCACAGCCTCAAGAGAGTGTGCTTTTCCTCTTGTGGAGGATTAACCAACATTTCATAATGGATCATATTTTTCCCAGGAGCAGTTCTATTTTATTTATTCATTGCTCCATCTAATTCACCCAATATGAATGGTATGTCAATTAAAGGAATGGATGACGGAGTGAGCTGAGTGAGAGGTGCCATTTCAACCTCTGCCTTGTGTCGCCTAAAGTCTTCGGGGTATGCATCATTACTGGACACATGGGCATAATGAGAAGCCAGTGCTTCAGCAACGTGCTTGGGTTCAAGAGCCACAAAACCTTGATGTGTGGTGATAGATGGAATAGTTGGTGGCGGGAGACCCTTCATTGCACGTACCTTTCACCATACATCTTTAGGAGGAGTACTGTCCTTAATTTTACTGAAATATGAGCGAAAGGAGCTGATTTGTGCCTGACGCTTGAGCCGGCGCTCATGCGCTCTGGCTCGCTTAAATAAAACATAATTTTTAGGTGTACGTCCACGGCGGGATCTCATTAGTGCCTGTCGCCTGTGGTGCTGTTAGCTTTGTTGGCTTCTCGAACATCTCTATTCCACATAGTTGCATTCCTTAGTGGGGTTCTGTTTTTGGAATGGCCGCAGGTGCTGCTTCAAGGATGGCAGAGGTGAAGTTTGTAACGTCTTTGTGGGGACCTACCTACAGCAAGATCAGTCAATATTTATTTTATTTTAGTCTTCATTTTTTTAATTTCATTATCTAATTACAACCAGTGACCATGCCGTCATACTGGTAACTAGGATTATTTAAACAATAAAAATTCATTCGCTTCTCAGATCTCGTTCGAGTAATTTTGTCCTAATTTAAAAATCTATTTTATTCTAATTTAATATCATTCTTCTTGTTCCTCAATTTAGATAGTTCTGCGTTCCAAATCTAATTTAAATTTGTGAGGTATCTTTCCACAAAAGTTACTGGAGTGATTCCCCACAGTCTTCCTCAATGTTTCCATTGAGGTAAACATGTACCATCTGCTCCCTACAGAGTGTCTTAGTCAGCATCCTCCAATTTCTGGAGAGTGGAATGGGACTGTGTTGGATATAGTAATTGAAGTATAGAGTTACCAAATGGAAAAACACGATTGGAGGACTTGAGAGAGAACAAAACATCCAAATGGAAGAAATATGCTTCAAGATTGAAAAAATCATAAATAACTTCAAATATATTCAAACATATGTAAAAACCAATTTTAATACATTTTTAAAGCAAACTTATCAAAAATATAAGTACCTAACAATCTTTGTTCTGATTCTCGTTTCTCATCCATACAACCACAACGTACCACAGCGAAGCGTGGCAGGGTGCAGCTAGTTATATATATAAGAAAATTAGATCCAACTGATCATGGCGTCAGTCCTGCGCCGAAAGCTTGTGCTCGATCAAAGCCTTAACAACACAAATCGACTAGATTGGTCCTTCATACCGCACTCATTCACAGCACTAGTCAGGAAAAACGATCATATTCTATAGGTGTTAATCCTAGACATTTTTTAGTAGGTAGCTTAGGTTTTCTGTTTTGTTGAATAACCCCAGAAATGGAGTACATTTCAGTAGAATGGAGGTTGTGGAGGACACAGTCGTAAATGGAGGACATGTCCTCCAAAAGGATACCATTTGGTAACTCTTGATTAGTCTCCTATTGTAGGAATAGCTGTAACAAAGGCCACTCAGGGGACTACTTTTATTTTGAACTTCCCCAAAAAACGATGTACCTGTAATGGAATTGAAAACTTGACGTGGGACAGACGACACGGAAAGGCTACAGATAATTTTTACTCGGGGAAGCGCTGCCCCGCCCCTAATTCCATTACCGAGAAATACGTCGATGATCATTTAGGCTTCAAAATAGGAAAGAAAAGCTTTGACCGGTGAATGTTGTCATTCCTAATTTATCTCCGGGGTCGTTGGAGTAGACGTTCGGGTTCTGAAATATCCAGGAAGAAACTCAAGTGACATGCGTCAATGGGGATTTGACCCTAGCAGCCAACGAGATGTCTACCATATCCCCTGATCCTCCCTTCCCACTCTGCTGCAAGGAATTTCTTAATCATTTCCTATTTTCTACCCAGCCTTCCCCAAGATTCAGTTCTTAATGGCCTTCCTTTTTTCTGCGAATGCGGATAATACAATTGAACTCGAATTTAATTTAGCTTTTTATTAGGAGTTCCCTATTTCAGTTCTTGAGAGACTACTATTCCGATCACCCTCGTGAAATAACGAAGTTTTGAGTTGTCAACGTTAATTTTATATCCCACTCTCAAAATTTACTTATTTCTAGCAACAGATGTAGACGAGTATTCCAAAAAATAATGTATCTTCGATTAGTTATAGGTAGCGGTTTGAACAACGTGAAAATGTTTATAAGCTGCATAAATAGCCGACATATATGCAGTCCTGACGTACATATATATGCTACGTAGGAAACTGGAATAAATAAGTTTGAGGTAGGTATTAGTTTTTTGTTTTTCAAAAAAGTTGTTCTACTCAATCAAAATGTCTTTTGAGATCTCACCAAAATGATTTCATTTTAGTGTCTTAGGTTAAAAGGAAAAGTAATAATTGGAAAAGTTGTGGGTACCCGTACATGAGTGTCCAGAAAGAGAGAAAATACCTAGTCCACCAGCCAATGGAGCCCTGGTGATACGAGTTAGCGCTCCACCAAGGTCCACACGGCTTGCAGCAATGATGGCAACACCCATGAGGTCAGCTCCAAGGTATCACCAAACCTCCAACACAGATTGGACCGGGATGCGTGATTTTCCTATGACAAAGTACTCATCCACCACTTTCACTTTATGTGGTGACGCAATGGGACCAAAGAGACAAACCCACACTTTCCTGGGTTGACCACCAATCCACTCCTGTGGCTAGCTGCTTAGCAAAGGCATTGAGGGCGATCTGAAAGCCTTCATGGGCTTTCTCCGAGTAGGGTGACACCATTGGCAAAAGCCAATGCACCTAATCGCACCGTAGGGACGAGATAAAACCCTTCAGCTAGCAGCTTACCCAAGGCTGTAACCGCAACCAGGTTAAAGAGGAGTGGTGACGGAGAATCCCCCTGGTGTACCCTTCGCCCAATGATAACATCTGCTGATATCTTGTCTGGTGCCTCGAGGGCTCTCACGCCTTCATGGTACAGACCAGCAACCAGGCAACATAATAATCGAGCAGGCGCCCCCAATGCTACAAAGCCTTGTTGGTCAGGGCGAAATGGCTTACAGTGTCAAAAGCCTTAGGAACGTCCAGAGCCGCAAGATTTGAGCTGCTGAGAGGGGGGGGGGGGGGCTTCATTCATACAGAAAAATGTATAAAAAAGAAACGACACTATCGTCATAGGTTATGAACCGTGTTGACGAGATAAGAGCTGTAGCTGCCTACACTTTAAATAGAAATGAAGTCTTGCTAAGATTACCTAGTACAGGGGTTCCCAACACAAATTTTCCAGGGACCCCTAAAAAAATTACAAATTTTTTGAGGACCCCCTACTTATATGTATACATTATGCACGCATTTATGTTGTACCACTAATGCATTTAATATATTAATATATCGGTATACAGTGAAATACGTACTAATTTATATAAAATTACAAAAAGGGAAATTTTATCGTTACAAAAAAATTAGGCCTACCCTTCTAGTTTGGTAAAACTGTAGTTTTTAGTTAATTTTTATACCAGTCTGTTATTATGTATTTTTATATATACAGTTATAGATCACATGGAAAGAGAAACAGGCGACTGTTACAAGTAATCATTTATTTTACATTGAAAGTATATTGCTTAATTGCAGTCACATCAATACAAAAATATAAGGACAAATTTATAACTCTCTTTATCTGAATGGATTTCGAATCCTGTCGTTCTCATGATTAGGCTCTGGGAAATACTCCCGAAATGTAGTAGCCAAGCACTGGAGATGAGACTTGATGTCATCTTTTACTTCATGGGGCACATTCAGTTCCGATGATTCCAAAAACCCTTTCAAATTCGGAAAGTTAGTTAGTAGGTCTTTTTCCACCCTTTTTGCCCAGATCTCACACTTCTTTACCATCGCGCTGATGTTATCTTCGACCCTGAACAAGTCAACATCATTTCCTTGTAATTTTAGGTTCAGAGAATTTAAATGTTCAAACACATCAGACAGGTATGCAAGAGAACAAAGCCAAGAGAAGTTGTTAAGTAGGTTGGAGTACTGTGTTTCAACGAGGAAGACTCGGACTTCATCTTTGAGCTCAAAAAACCTTGTCAAGATTTTACCACGGGAAAGCCAACGAACTTCCGTATGAATGAGAAGCTGTGTATGTTCACTCCCCATATCTTTGCATAACAAAGAGAATAACCTGGATCGCAAAGGTCGAGTCTTGATAAAGTTAATAATTTTAACTATTTCGTTTATTGTTTTTTGCAACCTTTCAGGCAGCCTTTTAGCTACTAGGGCTTCTCTGTGGATGCAACAATGTGTCTATACCACGTTAGGAGCAACCGCTTCAACGCGAGCTTTCAGGCCTATTTTGTGGCCGGCCATAGCTCTTGCCCAATCTGTAGACAAACCTACACATTTTTCCCAACTTATGTTATTTTTATTGAACGAATCATTCAACGCATTGAAAATAGCATCGGCATCAGTATGGAGTAGTTCACAGCTAAACAGAAAATCTTCAAATATTCGACCCTAATAGAGTTCCTAATAAAAAATAGGCTTAAATAATACTCGTATTTTTTTAAAGCAGCTCGCGGACCCCCGGGGGACCACCTGTTGGGAACCCCTGACCTAGTACATAGTTAGCTGGAGAGTAAAAAACTATTTAAATGAAAAAAAAAAAATAATAATAATAATAACCAAAAAAAAAAAAAAAAAAAAATACATGAATAAAAAGATCAATATGACCTTTGAGAAATGACAATATGATCTTTGAGGACGGCGTTAATAAATGTAACTACTTATTATAATTGAATCGACTTTCTCCACGCTCCCATGAAATGATTAATATCTTATAAGCAGGGAGTCTAAGTTTGGCAGGGTCCTTTAACCCTTCTGTCAAAGTCCTAAGAATTATAAAAAGAATATGCAACGGGCTTCTTGTTGTTTGTGGCAGCAAGTTGGATACTGGGGTTGACCACGTTTCCCATTAATTGAAACCTGGTTTGATAGCCAGTAGTTGACAACGGAAACTAAGTATATATTGATTTTTGTAAAAGTTCAACGAAATGGACTTAATAAATAAATGACGTAACGATAGCAATTTAGCCTCTTCAAACACCCGGGTACCTCGGGGGCGGTCCAACATTATCTTTAGGAGAGTTTTTTGAAGGATGGACTGGTGCAATAGCATAATTTGCTTATTATGCATAGGAAACGTAGCAAGTTCTTCAAATTTCAGAGTAAAAGCTTTTGCTTAGCCTTAATGCATAACCACCAAATGCAACATAGACTCTTTATTTGCCTGTATAGGTACCAGTGATTCCTGTAGAAGGTTTATTTAATAAACGCTGCAAATTATTTCAAAAGGTTACTTTTTCAATTGAGTTTGATCGTAAGTAGTTTTAGTTGGCTTGCGTACGTCATAAGGCCCGTCCAGACTCCTCGGCGTGTCGTATTTTGAGTTGCCACAACCTATAATTCTATAACTATATACGCATGTTTATATTTTCCGATTTGAGCTCCTATCTATTCAAATAATTATTGCCTTAATAATATCATTATCTAAGTACGTACGAAAAGTCGAGAGGATAATTATGTTATTAAATATGCGTAGAAAAAGCATTGGTATTAACACACAAATATGACCTAGAAAAAAACATATATTCATCCCTCGAAGGAACGCTGTACCCACCTCATGGTGCCGCGGCGCCTCCTTTCACTCCACCCCCTGCACACCCACCTCACCACCCACCGTGACCCCCTGCCAAGCGTGCCAGGCGTGCGTCTAACACTCAAAGTCTCGAAAAAGACACTTTTTGCCCGTTTTTGGCCCATAGCATCTATGCGAGTAAAGCGATCGGGATGGTTAAACGTTAGGACCAACTACGAGTAGACCCCAAATGGAGTCTATGTGCGAAAGAACGGGTTTTTAAAGAAAATTCTTAGGCCTTTTATGGCCCGGACGGCGGACGGACATTTCAAATTTGGATTCTACGCACCTTGAAACGTAAAGTGACAAAGTTTGAGGGGGGGTTATAAACATTTTTTGCTACACGATCACATAAGCTTATTATTGGAAATAATAAACCAAAACGCTGTAAATTATTTCACAAAGGTTTATTATTTGTTCAATTGAGTATGATCATAGTTTTAGTTGGCTAGCGTACGTCATAAGGCCCGTCCAGACTCCTCGGCGTGTCCTATTTCGAGTTGCCACAACCTTTACTTCTATAATTATATACTCATGTTTATATTTCTCGATTTGAGCTCCTATCTATTCAAATAGTTATTGCCTTAATAATATCATTATCTAAGTACGTACGAAAAGTCGAGAGGATATGTTATTAAATATGCGTAGGAAAAGCTTTGGTATTAACACACAAATATGACCTTGAAAAAAACATGATATATTCATGCCTCGAAGGAACGCCGGCGCCGTACCCACCACAAGGTGCCGCGGCGCCTCCTCTCACTCCACCCCCCGCTCCCCCCCCCTCACCACCCACCGTGACCCCCTGCCAGGCGTGCGCGCGTAGAAAAAGACACTTTTTCGCCCGTTTTTGGCCCATAGCATCTATGCGAGTAAAGCGATCGGGATGGTTAAACGTTAGGACCAACTAGACCCCAAATGGAGTCTATGTGCGAAAGGACGGGTTTTTAAAGTCAATTCTTAGGCCTTTTATGGCCCGAACGGCAGACGGCGGACGGACATTTCAAATTTGGATTCTACGTACCTTGAAACGTAAGGTGACAAAGTTTGAGGGGGGGTTATAAACATTTTTTGCTACACGATCACATAGGCTTATTATTGGAAATAATAAACCAAAAACTGCACAACGCTGATGATGATGATCAAGAAGTCATGTTTGAACATGCTCGCCTCCTCCTACCCCCTCTGCTTCTCTCGCCTCCTCCTGCTTCCCTATTCCTCCCGCCTCCTCCTCTCATCCCGCTTCCTCTGCTCCTCCCGCCTTCCCCTGTTGCTCCTGCCTACTCCGGCGCCTAGTGCTCCTGATACTCCCCTCGCCTCGTATTTAGGTTTGGAAAAAGTTTAATTTGGTTTGGGAAAAGTTTAATTTGGTTTAGAAAAAGTTTATTTTGGTTTAGAAAAAGTTTAATTTGGTCTGGAAAAGGTTTTATTTTGTCTGGAAATGCTATACTTCCGATATATTGGCAAAAAGTATCGATACATTCGATATTTTTTTTAAAATATCGATACTGATATATTGCTATCAAGTATCACAGGGAAGATATCTATACGAATATCGGCATCGATACCAAGATACTCCGATATATCGGTGGTATTGTGCCATCCCTAGCCTCGTCATGAAGCACCGGCGTGCTTTTAATGCAGCGCAAGGAACCCCTGGTGAAAGCTGGGAGTATCACCTGCTCACCTTTTTCTTCGGTTACAAAGGTTCATTATTGAAAATACTGAACCCAAAAGTCTTTATTGTACATTATGTAGTTGCTCACTCAGGTAATTTATACGTGAGTATGATAACAAATATTTTGTTGATGTAATTCTTTCATTTTTGTTTTCAGGACATTTTTTATTTTGCGTACTCAATGATAAATTTTTCAGCCGAAGGATGATTGACATTGTGAACATTTGATAAGAAAACTTTTTTGTAGTGGTTGACCCTATTCTCTAGAGTAAACTATCCATTAAATTTATTCACTAACTGAGGTATTACACTAATGGCTCGTTTATCAATTACAGCGGTAACTTCTAGGCAAACCTCAGGCAGATACCTAGAGGTTACTGCATCCTATCGAGAAAATTTAGTAGGGCGTTCATCAATCAACTCTATGCCCTCAGTTAGCTAACTGATCAGTTAACTTCGTCTGTGGGAAAAAGGCTACAACAATATTTCCCCGCAAAACAGCCTTACAACATTGGTATTTTTAATTCTTCGTGACACGTCCATGGGTAAAAAGTAGATACGTAGATAGACAACACACCAACAACAGTCCTGTCCTTTCAGTTTCATCTCTGATGCCAAGGTATCTCGATTGTCATTTCATGCTACATTATTGTACATTATCAAGTACTCACCAAGATCATCGAATCTGAGCGTAAGGAGAAGTTTTGTGATTGGCGATATGGAGTTATTTCTATCCCTGCAGGCTTCTAATTTCCTTCAATCAACTCCAGCACAAACATCGTCGTTTCATCGATAGTGGGAAATGGGTGTGAAAATCAACACCATCAAGTAAATTAAAATAATCCGAACGTGGACGAACCGTATAAGGTCTTCGTTCGTATTATAGGATTTGAACGATTTCCTCGTCCGAAAAATTTAAATTAATCAAGTCAACTTCGTTGAACAGTATGACTTCATATTATTATAATGTATATTACATTATTATTACTAATACACGTTATAACCTCTCAACTAAACGTCATCCACCAAATAAATTGCTAACTGAGAGAGACGAGCCTCAGACAAGGATATCAAGCAGATAGCGGTATCTTGCAGGTAAATGTGAGTTGATAAATAGCCAACAAGAAGCTATCCGAGGCCGCTAGTTACCTAGAGTTTGCCTGGCCTTTATCTGCGATTGAAGCTGGCTAAGAGTTGAGATATTTTTGGTCATCGTCGATTCGGGCAATGAAAAACGTGTTCCAAGTTAGGTGTAACCCTTAGCCTGGTAGTCATGACATGATTTTTAAGTTCATATATACCTTTGTTAATAGGGAGGATTTCGAATATTTCTTATGATAATTCACGAATTGTGGTGAAGAAATTTGCTGATTTTTCAAATAAGTACCTATCTTGAAAAGAGAAGAAGAATGTTAGGAGGACGTTTACACAGGCGCGTGGGTAACTATAATTCGAAAGAGACTAAATGGACCTTTACACGAGCAACAGAAGTAGTACACTAGAAAAGTTGTACTCAAAACAAGGCAATAACCATTGCCTCGTGTCGCATCTGTTGGGAGCTCGAATGCGAAGTATTTCCCGTCATGGGCACGTTCGTTTCTGTAAGGACGTTTTACCTGCCTAGAACTGTCACGTTTTTCTCATGAACGTGGGAAACGTCGTTTTTCGGCAAAACAAGGCAACCTATATTATCACTGAAGCCGACAGCAGCCTTCGAGAATTGCGTAAGTCGCAGCCACAATAAGTATCCTGCTAAGGGTTTAACATTTCCTTCCTTGGATAAATTCATATTCACACGCCCGCTTTTGGGGAATTACCCAGCCAAAGCCAATTTTCTCATTCGTAACCCGCCTTTAAACTTGTCTCAGTCCTAAGGGATAACAGTATTTTCTTCCTATGGGGGGGTAAGTAGAACCAGAAATATCGGCCAGGATATTGTAGAGTCAGAGGAGCATTAGTATGGAGAAGAATATTTCCTTTAATCATATCAAAACTCGCCGCCCTATTTCGTCCTCACTCAGCTAGCACAATGTTGTAATTAATATCTTTCGGGGAAAACGGAGTACTGTAAAAATAGGGATTTATAGGAAAACATATAGATTCAGATGTGAATGATTCAAAAAAGGAATCACATCAAACGTAAATCCTTGTTTATTTCCTCAGGTACCTACCATTATACGCGAGATACACACCCCAGTACACAATTATCTCTTCTCTGAGGTCCTTAAATAATTTCATCTCACGAACGGGAGAGACTTGTTCCCTACAAAGAGTTAATAGGAGCTTGGATTAAAAATATAGTTTTTTTTCCTTTCAAAATTTCTAAGAAAGTATAACACTCAAGATGTTGCGAGGAATTAATTGCACTGTGTAGTAGGCGCAATAAAGTTGCGCAATAGAAATTGCTCAATTTTTGCGTTTACACTGGCAACAACAATTTGTGCCATGGACGGTGAAGAGGTGGTTGTCGCTACTGCTGCTTACAAAAAAACGCTGCAAATTATTTCACAAAGGTTTATTATTTTTTCAATTGAGTATGATCGTAGTTTTAGTTGGCTTGCGTACGTCATAAGGCCTGACTCATCGGCGTGTCCTATTTCGAGTTGCCACAACTTCTATAATTATATACGCATGTTTATATTTCTCGATTTGAGCTCCTATCTATTCAAATAGTTATTGCCTTAATAATATCATTATCTAAGTACGTACGAAAAGTCGAGAGGATATGTTATTAAATATGCGTAGGAAAAGCTTTGGTATTAACACACAAATATGACCTTGAAAAAAACATATTCATGCCTCGAACGAACGCCGGCGCCGTACCCACCACAAGCCGTGGCGCCGGCGCCTCCTCTCACTCCACCCCCCCGCTCGCCCCCCCCTCTCCACCCACCGTGACCCCCTGCCAAGCGTGCCAGGCGTGCTCGCGTCGAAAAAGACACGTTTTTGCCCGTTTTTGGCCCATAGCATCTATGCGAGTAAAGCGATCGGGATGGTTAAACGTTAGGACCAACTAGACCCCAAATGGAGTCTATGTGCGAAAGAACGGGTTTTTTAAGTCAATTCTTAGGCCTTTTATGGCCCGGACGGCGGACGGCGGACGGCGAACGGCGGACGGCGAACGGCGGACGGCGAACGGACATTTCAAATTTGGATTCTACGTACCTTGAAACGTAAAGTGACAAAGTTTGAGGGGGGGTTATAAAAATTTTTTGCTACACGATCACATAGGCTTATTATTGGAAATAATAAACCAAAAGGGGGGGGGGGGGGGGGGATTTGGCAGCGCCAGTTTCTGAGCCAGAGAGAATGTGGTTTGGCTCTCACCTCTGAAATTCTTTAAATCTATAAACTTCTCGTTTGGCCAGTTCTATTTCACAAGTTGGACAAACGACAAGACGAATGAGAGACACGGGGATAAATGTGACCGAGCAAGGGAAAAGGGAGCTTAACTTGCCAAGGCTTTTTTCCAGGAGAACGAAAAGTTGTTGCTTCAAGGATGGCAGAGGTGAAGTTTGTAACGTCTTCCTCAATCTTTCCATTCAGGTTGACATGCACCATCTGCTCCCTATAGAGTGTCCAGTCAGCATCCTCCATTTTCCAGCGTGGCAGAGGAGTGAAAGGTGTGACAGAGTTCCCGTTGGGATCTCAGAGAATGCGCTGTCGTCGCCCTGTTGGTGAACAACGGGCGTCGCACGCCTTTCCTCGTGTTTTTGAGAAGCTGAGTTTGGCGTTGGATGGGTGATCCAGGTCCCTGGAAACCAATCTACTCCGAACATAGCTCATTAATGCTATTAGTAGGAGTGGTATCTCTCTGACGGGATACTGTCAACCTCCTCTACCTTTTGGTTTATTATTTCCAATAATAAGCCTATGTGATCGTGTAGCAAAAAATTTTTATAACCCCCCCTCAAACTTTGTCACTTTACGTTTCAAGGTGCGTAGAATCCAAATTTGAAATGTCCGTCCGCCGTCCGCCGTCCGCCGTTCGCCGTCCGGGCCATAGAAGGCCTAAGAATTGACTTAAAAAACCCGTTCTTTCGCAAATAGACTCCATTTGGGGTCTAGTTGGTCCTAACGTTTAACCATCCCGATCGCTTTACTCGCATAGATGCTATGGGCCAAAAACGGGCAAAAAAGTGTCTTTTTCGACGCGCGCACGCCTGGCACGCTTGGCAGGGGGTCACGGTGGGCGGTGAGGGGAGTGAGAGGAGGCGCCGGCGCCGCGGCACCTTGTGGTCGGTACGGCGCCGGCGTTCCTTCGAGGCATGAATATATGTTTTAGCGAATTTTTGAAGAAAATTAAGCTATTGCTCTCGCCTCAAAATTTGTAGAAAGTGAATTTTTGAAAAAATTTTATGCAGAAATCCGTTTCAGGCTATTCTGAATCATATTCTGAAGTTTAACGCATTTTTTTATGTATGTATGTATATATGTATGTATGTATGTGTCATTCCAGACGATAACTGTCCGTAGAATTGTACTAGAAACTTCAAACAAATTTTAAAATGTTAAGGACACAAAACGAAAGTTCAAGTTCGTTGGCCAGCATGATCGGATTACATCTTCGGGTTGAAATTTTCAAAAATGTAGTCAAAATTTTCAAAATAGCCTGTTTTTTGCGATTTGTTGTGCGAAATAATTTTTTCAGTATACTAACATGTGGTATATTCGGAATCAGCGTAAAATTTCCTATAAGAATATGTATCAAGTTTTCAAAAATTTCAAAGTTGAAAAATCAGTCAAAAATCGAAATAATGCCGTTCGCTAGTTGTAAAAATCGGTAAGTAATATTTGCATGAAACATTGTCCAAATTCAGATTGAACTACTCTTATGGAAGTAACCCTTCTATAACCAATCCTAGAACCATGCTGTTTAAAACGTAGGTGCTTGTTAAAAAAAAATGTAATCACAACTGATGAGTTTACTCTGTGAAATATTCCGTCCTCCGATTCTCTCGGTCGCTCTCTTTAATGTTTTACGCTCAACTGTTTTAGGACTTGATGTAGCTTTAATACTGACTGTGGCTTAGAAAATATCAGCCATGAAATTATGAAGAAGTTCTATTTATGTACGTACTAGCACGCAGACCCAAGGCCTCGCTCCGCTCGGCCGTCAGTAACGTAAATTCCTAAGCCTCGCTCTGCTTGGCCAAATTCAACGTAGCGCACGTTTGCGCATGAGCAGATCAAAAGTGGCGGGTGATCTGGACGCAAAATTGAACGCAGAATCCGATTCCGGAATAAAAATTGGGGGTCATCGGTCAAAAAAAAAAACTTGCCCTTCGCGCATGCGCACTTTCATATGACGTCGGTATGTTATTTTATTTTATGTCAAGATTTGATGATGTTATGATAGGATACTGTTAAGATTTCAACTGCCTTCAATACTGACCACATTGGACATCGAAATCTATGAATATTTACCTACATTTGTCTTTAAATCTACAAGATTAGTTTAATAATGATGAAGTATCATGCTGCATGACTGGACTTTTTTTGCGTTTACACTGGCAACAACAATTTGTGCCATGGACGGTGAAGAGGTGGTCGTCGTTACTGCTGCTTACAAAAAAAAGGGGGGGGGGGGGGAGATAAAGTATGAGTACCTCCTAATTATTGTTAATAATTTGATTCCATGTTTTTCTATCAAAATCATAAACTAAAATTTCTCTACACGATCAATAGCGACTGAAATGTCGAAGATTTCTTCAAAAATTCGCTCATGAGGTCATGCTGCATGACTGGACTTTTTTTTTTCAAGGTCATATTTGTGTGTTAATACCAAAGCTTTTCCTACGCATATTTAATAACATATCCTCTCGACTTTTAGGAGCTTACGATAGGAGCTCAAATCGAGAAATATAAACATGCGTATATAATTATAGAAGTATAGGTTGTGGCAACTCGAAATAGGACACGCCGAGGAGTCTGGACGGGCCTTATGACGTACGCTAGCCAACTAAAACTATGATCATACTCAATTGAAAAAATAATAAACCTTTGTGAAATAATTTGCAGCGTTTTTGAATTGTAAGGCTAGCTTGTTTGTGAATAAGTGTTCGTAGAAAACGTATTTTGTATTATCTTGATGAAAACTAGTCTAAAATCATTAAAAACGTCAATTATTATGATGACAACACAATTTGTAAATTAATTTTATGCAATATTTTCAACAGAGACACAATCCTTGGGAGCTGTTTGTCTTTGGAATATCTAACCAAATATGACGATTTACGAACTTATTTAGGCCACAATTCTCGTCCGCTTTTTGTGATTATTATTATTTTTTTTTTTTCAACTATGAATTTGGTCTAGTTTTGGATCTTATATCAGGGATTTCAAATTTGATTATGATAAAGGGTGAATGGAGGGGGTGACAGTAAAATATCATGATGTTTTAACTAATATCGTCAAATTTTTGTGATTCTTTTTTGTTCAACTAAGAATTTCGTCTCTAGTTTTGGAAGGTATATTAGGTAGGAGTTTCAAATTTCATTATGGACGAGGAAGATTGGAGGAGGTAATAGTAATAAATCATGATGTTTCAACTATTCAAGTCAGATTTTCGAGATCGTTTTTAGCGAATTTTTGAAAAAAATTAAGCTATTGCTCTCGCCTCAAAATTTGTAGAATGTGAATTTTTGAAAAAAATTTATGCAGAAATCATATTCTGAAGTTTAACGCATTTTTTTTATGTATGTATGTATGTATGTATATATGAATGTATGTATATATGTATGTATGTATGTATGTGTCATTCCAGACGATAACTGTCCGTAGAATTGTGCTAGAAACTTCAAACAAATTTTAAAATGTTAAGGACACAAAACGAAAGTTCAAGTTCGTTGGCCAGCATGATCGGATTACGTCTTCGGGTTGAAATTTTCAAAAATGTAGTCAAAAATTTCAAAATAGCCTGTTTTTTGCGATTTGTTGTGCGAAATAATTTTTTCAGCATACTAACATGTGGTATATTCGGAATCAGCGTAAAATAACCTATAAGAATATGTATCAAGTTTTCAAAAATTTCAACGTTGAAAAATCAGTCAAAAATCGAAATAATGCCGTTCGCTGGTTGTAAAAATCGGTAATATTTGCATGAAACATTGTCCAAATTCAGATTGAACTACTCTTATGGAAGTATCCCTGTATAACTAATCCTAGAACCATGCTGTTTAAAACGTAGGTAGTAGGTGCTTTAGAAAAAAAAAAAAAAAAAAAAAAAGTAATCTCAACTGATGAGTTTACTCTGTGCATGTGTTAATAATTTGATTCCATGTTTGTCTATCAAAATCATAAAATAAAATTTCTCAACACGATCAATAGCGACTGAAATGTCGGAGATTTCTTCAAAAATTCGCTCATGGGGTCATGCTGCATGACTGGACTTTATTATGATGAAATTAATTGGTTTATTCTATTTGAGAATGCCCAATTTGATTTTACTATTGTAATCACTCCAACATGACAAGGCTGTATAGTTTCCTTGCTAATGCCAAATAAAATGAAACAAAAATCAAAAAACCCTGGCGAGGGTCGCCAACTAGCATGAGTCGCCTTTCAGGTAAAGAAGTTGGACGGCCTTAGTAGCGTGGGTCTAAACTCTGGGTATTCTCTTGATATGAACATGACATGCCTTCTTAACAAAAGAGCTTCCAAGAAATGTGGAAGAACGGTGAAGGGGAAAAAAACTCTATCCAGGTTCTACTGGTTTAAACTTAAACTGGTTTGTGGCGTGGAGCCATTTTTCAAGGAATCTTATTGGCCAGTTCCCCATCACCCAACCTCCTGGCAGGTACAGGGTCCAATACACGGAAATTCTTTTGTTTGCTCTCTTGTGTGACAGTCAGTCCTGCTCACTTTCTCGGAACCAAATAGTAACACGTGTTGTTCTGGCGCAGCTCTAGGTTTTCAGTTTCGAAGAACTTAGCAGACATGCGCAGTTACAGAAGAGATAAGGGTACAACAAGAAAATTATCCCCAGTCTTCGCCAATCGTGGCTAGTGTCTAGGTCGTTGTGTGCGCCTGTGTGCTGGCTCTCCAACAAGATGAAGAATCTTCGGCGCCGGTATATTGTTAGTTGAATTTGCTTCGTACTCGGTACGCGTTTCCGCGATCGGCTGTGTAGGTGAAAGGCAATCGTTTGACCGTAGTGAAAAAAGTGTAGTGTTTCATTGCATCAGCGCATCTTCACCTGCGTCTCGCCTACAGCATTCGTCAATCAACATCCATTTTCAAGGTACCTGCATGAATGCATGATCATAATATCGAATAAATATTCATTGAAATAATTCTGTTGAACTTACATGCATGTTTTGCTTACGTGTACTCCATTATACACGGATTTGTGTAAAAAATATTGGGTACACAATCCATTTTATATACCTAGGTTTAAATATGATTGCTGATGACCGAGCTGCAGAATAAAATACTGTGGCCCAGCACCGAATAATTTTACTTAATCAGGGTTTGAAATGGATGATTAATTCTTTTTTTTGTTGGAATGAATCAAATCATGATCATTTATCTAATCTAATCTATCTAATCTATCTATCTAATCTAATCTAATCTTATCCATGTGAGAAAATTATTTTTTGATTTTTATCAAATATTGATTTTTATTAATAATCAAATCATGATTTAATCAAAACTGATCTAATTATTTAAATCGGAGAATAATGATTATTTCGTGCAAGTATGTACTCAGATGAAAGCTTATGAGAAGGTAATTTCGAATAATAAAAATAACAAAAGAAAAAAGTCCAGTCGTGCAGCATGACCCCATGAGCGAATTTTTGAAGAAATCTTCGACGTTTCAGTCGCTATTGATCGTGTAGAGAAATTTTAGTTTATGATTTTGATAGACAAACATGGAATCAAATTCTATCTAGCCTTAAACAGCATGGTTCTAGGATTGGTTATACAGGGATACTTCCATAAGAGTAGGTAGTTCAATCTGAATTTGGACAATGTTTTATGCAAATATTACCGATTTTTACAACTAGCGAACGGCATTATTTCAATTTTTGACTGATTTTTCAACTTTGAAATTTTTGAAAACTTGATACATATTCTTATAGGAAATTTTACGCTGATTCCGAATATACCACATGTTAGTATGCTGAAAAAATTATTTCGCACAACAAATCGCAAAAAACAGGCTATTTTGAAATTTTTGACTACATTTTTGAAAATTTCAACCCGAAGATGTAATCCGATCATACTGGCCAACGAACTTGAACTTTCGTTTTGTGTCCTTAACATTTTAAAATTTGTTTGAAGTTTCTAGCACAATTCTAGGGACAGTTATCGTCTGGAATATAACAAAATACAATATATAATGTATATAATATATACATACATACATTTTTTTTTTTTTTTTTTTTTTTTTTTTTTTTTTTTTTTTTTTTTTTTTTACAAAACTCCCCTCAAAGGCGGAGGGGGCACACCATTAAATTGTAAAATAAACAAATAAAATTAAAAAGTGGGGAGGACGCCCAGGTTTACCCGACGCCGGCTCTAGGGATATGGGAGGTTTCAGGACGAGGAGGAAGAATGGGATGAAAGGAAGTGCCCCTATAAAACGACCACCAGTTCAAGTAAGAACCCCTCAGTACGCGGGTGGTGATACCACGGAGTACTCCCGCCGAGATGCCCAACTCGAGTAACTCCGTGGCGCTTTTCCCGCACCACACCCCGCGCCATGACAAGGTCGCAGCCATGACCTTGATGTTATTGGTCGCCACTCCTTTTAGCTCGGAAATCGCTTGCCGCAGGTCATTTCTGTCGTACTTATTTATTTTAGCCCGCCAGGTCTGCTCCATGTCCATGCTGCCACTGACAACCTGGACATCCAGGATTATGGCAGACCCATCGGGCTTGACGGCAACGATATCCGGCTTCTTGCCCCGGTCACTCGGCATATGATATAGTCTCTCTCTTTCAACATCCCAACCGCTAGATGACAAAGCGCCTGCTATCTGCTTGGCGACCGCATCGTGACGGAGTATGCGGCCACCGTGAGTACGAGGACACTGCTGCACCACATGATAGAGATTCTCATTTTTACCCCGACAGGCACGGCAAAGGGTGTCTACTGTCCCACGACTACTCCGTGAACACCTCACCGAGGTGGCTAGTGTAGCCACTCGGACGGCATGAAAATGGCGATAGTCGCGGGCCCCAATGCCCTCTGAAGCCCATTCCACCCACTGGGAAGAAATGGGGGATTCAGAGCACTGTCGGAGTTCTTTACCATCTACTGAATCATGTAGTGCAGCAGCGAACTCAGCAGATGAGCTGGGTTTTGGAGCAGTTGGTGTTGCTCGATCGCACCACAACAACTGCTGCCTGACGAAGTCCAGGTCAGCAGCAGTGCGGGCGACCTCCCAGCTCGAGCCCCTAAGGGCAAGCAGGCGCTGGCGGCGTAAAGATGGGATGCTGGCCGAAAGAGAGACAATACCGAGCCCACCGGCCTTGACCGGTGCGTGGATATAGGCACTTGGGACACCAGGTGGAAAGCCTAGCCAAGAGCGCACAGCAGAGCGAACTTCGCGATCTAACTCTAGCAGCCTCCCCGCAGTAAGCCTACCAAAGACTAGCCCATAGGTTAGCTTTGGCAGTAAGTACGTGCGAAGGAGGCGCAGCTTCTGCTGTGGCTTCAATGGAGCCTTGGTGATACGAGCTAGTGCCCCACCAAGGTCCACACGGCTTGCAGCAATGGTGGCCACACCCATGAAGTCAACTCCAAGGTACCGCCAAACCTCCAGCACGGATCGGGTGGGGATGGGTGACTGTCCTATGACAAAACACTCCTCATCCACCACCTTCACCTGATGCTGGCGACCCGACGGGACCAAGGAGACTGACCCACACTTATCTGGGTTAACCACCAAACCACACCTGGCTAGCTGCTCAGCAAAGGCATTGAGGGCGACCTGCAAGCCCTCACGGGTTTCGGCGAGTAGAATTACATCATCGGCAAAAGCCAGTGCACCTACTCGCACCCCAGGGGCGAGATCGAACCCTATTTCAGCTGGCAGCTTACCCAAGGCCGTGTCCACGACCAGGTTAAAGAGGAGTGGCGACAGAGGATCCCCCTGGCGTACCCCGCGCCCAATGACAACATCCCCTGACATCTCACCTCGTGCCTCGAGGACCGTCACGCCTTCGTGGTACAGGCGAGCAACATACTCAATTAAACGAGTAGGTGCCCCGACACCACGAAGACAATCGGTCAGGGCAAAGTGGCTAACTGTGTCAAAGGCCTTAGCGACGTCCAGAGCGGCAAGATGGAGCTGCCGTTTCTTGATACGGGCCAGCGAAATGACAGTTTGGAGAACTGTTAGGTTCTCCGCTGTGCCATCAGCTGGCCGAAATGCTCTCTGGACGTCACCTATGACACCAGCCACTTGGAGGCGAGATGCCAGAACCTTTTGGAAGTGGCGGAAGATCACCGACGAAATAGATATTGGGCGGTAACCTCCAGGCCCACTTAACCCTTTTTTTGGGATGAAAACTGTCCTGGCGCGGGTCAACGCTTTCGGGGGTCTTCCTGATAGAAGCAGCAGGTTGAGGATGAGCAGCTTGACTGTTTTTGGTGTCTTGTTCCAACGTCGGGCAGAAACACCATCAGGTCCAGCAGAGGTGGAGTTCTTGACACGGCACTTATGTGCCTCGTCATGAAGCACCGGTGTGCACATGATGCTGCGCAAGGAATCCCTGGTGGAAGCTGGGGGTACCACCGGCTCACCAGGGTTGTGGCTAGGAGCACTCAAGAGTGGCTCCCAATAGTCCACAAACTCCTGGAGAGGGGGTAAAACTTGCTCATCCCCAGCTCCTTCCAGTACCTCTGCAGCCACACGAGCCGGATGCTTCCTCCACAACTTCTGGACCCGCTGATATTCCCGCCTTCTCGCTTGTTTTGCTGCTCTGCGACCTCCACGAGGCACCAAAGTAGGAGGAACGGCTCCCTGATGCCCCGTCACGGTCACTTCCTCAACCCCTGGGAAGATCCTCTGTATATAGGCTGCAACCTCGTCCTCCAAGCCTTCATGCCTCTCAACAGCCCGCCTCGCCAGGTCCTGCAGGTAGGCACTCTCATAACCATTAATACGGCCTACCTGCTCCCCGAGCCTCAACACTTCAGTCTTCAAGTCTTCAAGAAGACCGGAGGTCCCGGGGGAGGATTGCTGAACGGCGGGCTGTTGCCCCACGCCTGTAGGAGATGCGGGAGAGGCCCCACGGCTATTTGCCAGGATCGCATCCTGGACAAGCTGCTTGTAGTGGGGCCTCAGGCGAAGAGATTGGATGGCAGAAAGCGTGCGCATGGGAAAACGGGCTTGAAGGAATACATTAATATTTCGTACCCCATTACGCACAGCCTCTGCCTCCTCTGCTGCCATTCGCCGCAAATCCTCAGAAGCATACCTCGGCCGCTCTCGCTCTATATCAATTGCAGCGTTGGCCTCATACATACATACATATATACATACATACATACATACATAAAAAAATGCGTTAAACTTCAGAATATGATTCAGAATACCCTAAAACGGATTTCTGCATAACAATTTTTCAAAAATTCACATTCTACAAATTTTGAGGCGAGAGCAATAGCTTAATTTTCTTCAAAAATTCGCTAAAATCATGAAATAATCGTTAATCTCTGATCAGAAAAAGAACCATAAATCTTTAATTTGTATTCTTTTGATTAAAAAGTTAATGATTAATAGTTAATTTATATGATCCACCAATTAAAAATTAATAATTAATCATTACCTATTTCCTGATTTTTTCGGAAAGCTTGATTTCTATTTCAAATCCTGGTGTTAATATCTTTGTTATCTGCTGATTATTTAGATTCTTGAGATCGTAAAGTTGTATTGAATTTTGGAAGGTACCTAATTGGGTACTGTTTACTCCTAGCCAAGTAAACAAGAGGATGTTGTGGTTGACAATAACATTCAGTAAAACAAAACCGAACATATATTTCACAAAAGGTGACATCAGAAAAATGAGTAGTTAAAGATAAAAACACAAGCCGAGATTGCCGCGCACTCCACGCTCACTTCGGAAACCGATAAGATCAAAATCACCATCGCGTAGGAACAACTTGACTCCCCATCCCCAGTGTTGCCCCAGACACTATACAGGGTGTCACCCTAACTCGAGGACCAAACTTCAAGGATCGATTTTACAACTAATTTGCAAACTTTTTTGTCTCTTGACATTTTTTTTTTAAACGCTTTAAAATTATACTTTTTTCACTTTTAAGATTTTTTTCGTGTTTTCGACCTTGAGCCATTAAAACGGCCATAACTCCCTCAATTTACTAGATAAACTCAAATATGAGTATACCGTTGGAAAGAGCGTTAAATTTCCTATCAGTTCATTAGGACACAAAACCTTTTTAAGCCTTTCGTATAGGTGAATAAATTGGTCAAAGTCAGAAATTTAAAACTTTTTCGAAAATCACCATTTTTCAGGCTGACTCTTCTTATGTAATAAACAGCCGTATCGTCGGGCACTCAACGGAAAAAACTTGCCCAGAATCTCAGCTTTCCAACGGTGTATCATTTTTACCTTTAATTTTGAATACACTCCATAAAATTACGTTTTAAAGTGAAAAATAGGGATTTCTCGTTAAGGAGAGACTTGTAGGCTTGGCGGGCTGGCGAGCTATCTTCCATTCTTCCCTCACTCAATCAAAACTCGCTTTGCCTCCAACTCCCAAATACAAATTTGTATCTCAGTCAAATATGAACATAACCAATCAGCAGATACTAGAGACAAATCATATCGGCCTCATAGAAGCCGAATTACTGGGTGTTGATCTTTAACCGGATTGTAATCAATTTTTCCCCTTTCGGAACCAAAATCTTTTGAATGGCTTTGAATTCTAATCTGTGAATCAAAAAGTTACGTGTGATCACCCTATGAGTTTGGCGAAAGAAGGAGAGTATTTCTGTGATTGTAGAAGTTTACCTTTCGATAATCTTCCCTCTGGGCAAAGGTAAGTAGGAACCTAAATCTTTTGATTTCCAACTCGAGTGCTCAATGACTGAACAAGTGCGATAAGAATGAGTTCATGACCTACCTACTACTAAACCTCGGTCGTCAGACAGGACCAAAGGTCAGAAACTCAATGTTTTGGTTTCTAACTCTTAAGTTCACAATAACAGAATGTTGTTGTTGATGAAATGCGTACAGGACGAATCTCACACGATCATCATGAGTTCAAGACCTACTACTATTTTTCGGTCGTCAGATAGGCTCAGTCAGTCTGTTTCCATTAATAAACATGGAGTCATTTTCAGTTATCGAACTCGCAGATATGGTGTTCGTGTATGGTTTCTGTGATGGAAACGGTCATGGGGCCGCCCGTGAGTATGCCAGGCGGTTCCCTGACAGACGTCACCCGACCAGAAGAACCATAGAGAGGGTGTTTGGAAGGCTAAGGGAGACTGGTTCTTCAACTGTCGACCGCACTGGGATTGGGAGAATCCCCAATGATCCATCCCCACATGTGGAGGAAATTCTCGCTCTAGTTAGAGACTGACTGAGCCTATCTGACGACCGAAAAATAGTAGTAGGTCTTGAACTCATGATGATCGTGTGAGATTCGTCCTGTACGCATTTCATCAACAACAACATTCTGTTATTGTGAACTTAAGAGTTAGAAACCAAAACATTGAGTTTCTTACCTTTGGTCCTGTCTGACGACCGAGGTTTAGTAGTAGGTAGGTCATGAACTCATTCTTATCGCACTTGTTCAGTCATTGAGCACTCGAGTTGGAAATCAAAAGATTTAGGTTCCTACTTACCTTTGCCCAGAGGGAAGATTATCGAAAGGTAAACTTCTACAATCACAGAAATACTCTCCTTCTTTCGCCAAACTCATAGGGTGATCACACGTAACTTTTTGATTCACAGATTAGAATTCAAAGCCATTCAAAAGATTTTGGTTCCGAAAGGGGAAAAATTGATTACAATCCGGTTAAAGATCAACACCCAGTAATTCGGCTTCTATGAGGCCGATATGATTTGTCTCTAGTATCTGCTGATTGGTTATGTTCATATTTGACTGAGATACAAATTTGTATTTGGGAGTTGGAGGCAAAGCGAGTTTTGATTGAGTGAGGGAAGAATGGAAGATAGCTCGCCAGCCCGCCAGGCCTACAAGTCTCTCCTTAACGAGAAATCCCTATTTTTCACTTTAAAACGTAATTTTATGGAGTGTATTCAAAATTAAAGGTAAAAATGATACACCGTTGGAAAGCTGAGATTCTGGGCAAGTTTTTTCCGTTGAGTGCCCGACGATACGGCTGTTTATTACATAAGAAGAGTCAGCCTGAAAAATGGTGATTTTCGAAAAAGTTTTAAATTTCTGACTTTGACCAATTTATTCACCTATACGAAAGGCTTAAAAAGGTTTTGTGTCCTAATGAACTGATAGGAAATTTAACGCTCTTTCCAACGGTATACTCATATTTGAGTTTATCTAGTAAATTGAGGGAGTTATGGCCGTTTTAATGGCTCAAGGTCGAAAACACGAAAAAAATCTTAAAAGTGAAAAAAGTATAATTTTAAAGCGTTTAAAAAAAAAATGTCAAGAGACAAAAAAGTTTGCAAATTAGTTGTAAAATCGATCCTTGAAGTTTGGTCCTCGAGTTAGGGTGACACCCTGTATAGCTATGGTGACCATATTTATCTTAAGCAAAATCGGGACGGATAGAACTATCAAGGGGGTCTGAGGGGTATAGAATACCCTCCATGGGGAGGAGGGTCCGGGGGTCCACCCCCGTAAAAGTTTGAATTTTTTACCCTTTAAAAGTTTGTTTTTAAGCCTATTTCATCCATTCAAACATTGGTTTATTAAGAGCTTCGTATCAAACTAAAAATATGTAATATTCATTAAAGAATGTGGCACTAAGAATTACATAACAAAATAATTTCAAGAAGTTTATTACATACACAGAAAAAATATGTACCTTTTGCACGAACAAACTGAACTTCACGAACAACAGGTAAGTTTTCATAGTCAAATAAACAAACATTAATTTTCCAAAAAATAAAAAAATAAAAGTTAACAGAGCAGTCTGTTAACATCATTGTTCTTCTTTTATTTTTTCACTAGGGCCCCCCTGGCGTTGAGGAAAGTGCTCTCAGCAAGGAGTCGTCTTTTCTTATTTTGTCGTACATTTCAACACACGACAAAGAACTGTTCATTTGGACAATTAGTAATGCTTTAACACAGTCTAGTGCCATTGAAGATTTTTCTGTCCAAAAGTTGTTTATCAATGAGAAAGCTCGCTCGACTGAAGCATTTGTTCCTGGTAAAGAAAGAGCAAATTCTACCAGAGTTTTGAGATTAGGAACGCTTATTTCGTTTTTCTGCAAGTCCTGAAATAAAGTCAGCCACCGTTGCTCAGTTGATAGTTTTTGTTCTTTCCATTCAGTCAGGACGACATCAGGAAGCTGTGTGTTCAGCACACTAAGCTCATTGAACAAATCATCAAGCGAGAGAGGTGGCCTATCTTGAAACAAATCCCAACTTTCCTCTAGTTCTTCCCACTTCAGCTGCTTCTTTAAGTCTATCCGAGACAGTTGACTCAAGCTGTCAACGTTTGATTTCCAAACATCAAAATAAGTAATGCAGTGGTCATAAAAAGTTCCTACTGTATTTTTCACCTCTTGTAAATCGCATGCATTTCCTGCAGCAACACTGTTTCTTTGAAGTTCCTTTACTTTCATGGGTAGAAATAAAGACTGTGACTATGATACACTCCTATTACGGTATAATAGTTATGTTGTGTGCGGTGTAAAGAAATTCCACGGTACTAATCATTCATTTTAAAATAAAGCTAATAACTTTTCATGATGATTTAATTTGAAAAATCTTTATTGGTGAAAATCGGGACATTTATTTCCCGATTCGGGACCCCGGGACACAGGCTTTAAAATCGGGACTGTCCCGATAAAATCGGGACTGTCCCTATAAAATCGGGACGTATGGTCACCGTATATATAGCTAACCTTAACATGGATGGTGAATAGTTGTTATTTAATATTTATCTTAGGTCGAATAAAATAGATACATTCAGAAACAAAAAAGTCCAGTCATGCAGCATGACCCCATGAGCGAATTTTTGAAGAAATCTTCGACATTTCAGTCGCTATTGATCGTGTAGAGAAATTTTAGTTTATGATTTTGATAGACAAATATGGAATCAAATTATTAAAAATAATTAGGAGGTACTCATACTTTATTATTATTAAACTAATCTTGTAGATTTAAAGACAAATGTAGGTAAATATTCATAGATTTCGATGTCCAATGTGGTCAGTATTGAAGGCAGTTGAAATCTTAACAGTATCCTATCATAACATCATCAAATCTTGACATAAAATAAAATAACATACCGTCGTCATATGAAAGTTCTAGGATTGGTTATACAGGGATACTTCCATAAGAGTAGTTCAATCTGAATTTGGACAATGTTTCATGCAAATATTACCGATTTTTACAACTAGCGAACGGCATTATTTCGATTTTTGACTGATTTTCCAACTTTGAAATGTTTGAAAACTTGATACATATTCTTATAGGAAATTTCACGCTGATTCCGAATATACCACATGTTAGTATGCTGAAAAAATTATTTCGCACAACAAATCGCAAAAAACAGGCTATTTTGAAATTTTTTACTACATTTTTGAAAATTTCAACCCGAAGATGTAATCCGATCATACTGGCCGACGAACTTGAACTTTTGTTTTGTGTCTTTAACATTTTAAAATTTGTTTGAAGTTTCTAGCAAAATTCTACGGACAGTTATCGTCTGGAATGACACATACATATATACATACATATATACATACATACATATATACATACATACATACATACATACATACATAAAAAAATGCGTTAAACTTCAGAATATGATTCAGAATAGCCTAAAACGGATTTCTGCATTAAAGTTTTTCAAAAATTCACATTCTACAAATTTTGAGGCGAGAGCAATAGCTTAATTTTCTTCAAAAATTCGCTAAAAGAGATAAGCAACAAATACATATATAAAAGAGTAGAAAGGAGAGAGAGTGGCTAGCTACTAACTAGGTAGGTAGGTAGGTACTCGATCGAACAGGTACCCAGGGAGATGGATTTAAGTACGTGCCGCCATTAGTCATTATTCTGAGTGCCTCCTGTAGTAAATCTTGTTTCTTTTCTTTATTCTTCTTTGTTATTAAATACTCAACATTCTTAATATACAGAAAATCTCAACTTTTTTTCTTGCATCAACTTTATTATATTTTTGACAACTCGAAAACGTAGCTTCATATCAGTCTGACATAATAAATTATGACAATAATAATTCTTGGAGTAGTTATAACATAAGTACATACATTTAGATCGAATCGTATGCCAAACAGGAATGTTGAACACATTCACTGCCCATGCCCAATCTTGGGTTTACGGAGTTTGCCCACTGGTTCCTAACCTCAACAACACTTGTGACTCACACTGTGCGTCATGGGCGTCCCTAGCCCGGTTTTCAGTTTTTCTGGTTCAACATTGCCCATGACGCACAGTGTGCGTCAATTTAGAAATAGGTAGAAGAAGTAATAACTGTCATATTATTTAAACATTTATTATATTTATGCAAATAAGTAATTTAAAAAATACTGAAACAATATATAATAAAAGAACTGCCATCAACATATTATGGGAATATATTAAAAAAATATGATAAAATTACATCAATCATGATGCAAAAATACAACATATATCAAATAAAATACATAAATTCACTTTTCACTGTAAATTTTGATGATATTCTCGGAAGCAAGGTTTCAAACACAATCCTGGTTTGTCTGGACAGTCTGGACAAAAGTAGTTTGAATCTTTACGAATTCCATTTTTGTAACACTGCTTACAACGTTTACGTTTTGCCACTTTACGTTTTCCCTTGTCAACCTTTTCCACTTCATCTGGAACGTTCATGTCACAACTCAAAGGCCTCATAGGAGGTGGCTTGTAAGGAAGAAGGGCTTCGCAAATTGTCAATCTGAAGTCGTATCCGTTGATTTTAGGTCCAAATTCGTTCGTTGCGGTCATGACTTACGTCTTCCTCGTCCTCCAAATACTCAACATCATCTTCCGAATCTTCTTCCAAAATTCGTAATAGTTCTTCATCACTCAATACAGTCTTTTTTTTATAATCCATGATCACTTTGAATCGAAAAAACCGAGAAAATAACCCGAAACTACGAAGAACAAGCGGCCCGATCGAGTGACAACAAACAACTGAAAAGGAGAGGCTAGAAACGCTTGAACTTTGAACCAACACTTCATTTCCGTACAAGAGACTGTCCCAAACACGTTGCATTATTGGAAAACAACCTACTTGCCATGCTCTTCGTTGTAAACTCTCTTTGAAAATCGTAGAGTATTTGACTCACACTGTGAGTCATGGGCTCTGTTGGCCAGGCCGCTCATGACGCACACGTGTGCGTCATGGGCAGTGAATGTGTGAATCAAAATAAATCCAGATTCGCGACACTCCGCGGAGAGACGTTCATCTCAATCCTTCTCGAGGCCAAAATTGCTCATGATGATCCGTTTCCTTTATCTTCCTATGCATATCATTAAAATCAGAGCAATCAATTCCTCGGAGCCTAATACCATCAATTTCAAACTTATCTTCTCCTTCAGAATTCAAAGTTCCACGATTGTATCATCTTCCAAGTGATTTGATACCGGTGTTCACTTTTGTTTGAAATTCTCGCTCTTGTGTTTATTTCAAAAACTTTGGTCCAGTTAGTAGGTAGTTTTGAAGAAAAGCTCTAAACGGCCGGCGGACGGATGGTTTTTTTTTTTCCAATTTGAAATTTCTAATTTTAGAATTTACGCATCTTAAACCGTAAACCAACAAATTTCGAGGGGGGAGGGGGTTAAAATTTTATTTTCCTGGTCGATTACGAAGGTTCTTTATAAAAAATAAAATAAATAAATAAACCAAAAGTGCGAAAGAACTGTGTGATTAGGACACAGGTCTTTGAAGACTTGCTACAAAGTAGGGATGTGAAAAAATCGATTTTCCCCCTTTTCGATTTAATTGATTTTTTTGGACAAAAAATCGATTTAAATCGATTAAAATCGTATGAAATTTAACCTCTTTAATTCAATGGCTCAATTTGATTTTTTAAAGTAATTCTGAAGAGCACTTCATGGTATGCCCATGGATGAACCCTGGTATGCCCAGTAACACCTCTACTGTCTGGGCAAATAAGGCAAGGTGAATAAAAAGGCACTCATAAAAAATGAAAATTTATAAAAATGTTAATAGGTATAAAATGTATTTAAAAAAAATTGTACCATTCGAAAACTTAAAAATTTTATACATATAGAGGAACTTCTAAACGGTAGTACTTTTTGAGGGTTGAGAGTTTCGCAGTAGGCTTCTCAAATTTTTAAAATGTTTTATTGCTAAGCGCTTCCGCCATTATCGGCCTCGTCAGAGCTTATATTTAGTGATTCAGTACTTCCGAACTTTCGTTTTTTGCCTTTTTTGTGGCCTCTTCAACATCCCAAAGGGTACCTTAGAGATTGGAATGTTTCGTCGTATTTGTTAATATGAAACTGTGGAAATCTGGTTGATTTATCACTCATTGTCTTGTGAATGTGTCCTTATATGTTTAAGGGCGTCAATATTGTCAATTTAAATTGAGAAAGAGAAAGGATGACGAAAAATTTCACTATTAACATTGATAAAAAAAAGAAAAGTTTTTTCGGCTGAGGAGTCGAAGGTAACGACAGACGCAATAAATTGCTACGGCAACATTTTGAATTAGATACCATCGACGAAAAGGAAGAGTACTGGCGAATGCGTGAAGAAGTTGGATGGAAATCCTTCAGCAGATTAGTTCACAAGTATTTTAACTTGTGAACTTTAAAAAACTTCTTTTTTTTTAAATCAATGTTTATAGTGAAATTTTTCGTCATCCTTTCTCTTTCTCAATTTAAATTTGAATTGACAATATTGACGCCCTTAAACATATAAGGACACATTCACAAGACAATGAGTGATAAATCAACCAGATTTCCACAGTATCATATTAACAAATACGACGAAACATTCCAATCTCTAAGGTACCCTTTGGGATGTTGAAGAGGCCCCAAAAAAAGCAAAAAACGAAGTACAAGTTCGCGTCATCTCGTTCGATCATGAGTTTAACATCTCGTTTCTTCGACAAATCGTAAGGAAAAAATGTACGATTAGTTTGTACGATAAAATCTAAAATGTGGCTTAAAACAGTACCACCCAAAAAGTCCGATTATTAATCGATGTTTTTCCCAAAAATCGATTCTTTTGATTTTCCCAAAAAATCGATTTAATCGATTCTAACATAGATTTTTTCACACCCCTACTACAAAGAAACAAAGGGAAAAGCTGACGACAACAAAGAATCAAAAGTAGGTACTTCTAGGAGGACGTGACAAGTTTGGAGTCAACATATTTTATGCGGTTCTCAACCAACTACGTAAAATCAGAGTTGCAAAAGCCTCAAAACGGATTTCGATGAAGACGTTTTTAATTTTTAATTTTTCGGAGAAACAAAAATTCTGATTGTTTAGAATAATCTTAATAATAATCTTAAAATAAAGCAATAGCTTCGTTATTTACAAAAATCCGCTAAAACTTGTCTTTTAGTTCCCCATATTGTATATGCGTTTTTCCGCTTTTGCAACTCAACATCCGTCCGCCGGCCGTTTTAGAGCTTTTCTTCAAAACTACCTACCAACTGGACCAAAGTTTTTGAAATTTGGCTGAAAAATCATACATCGGCCGGGGATGTGCCAGTAACATCGGCATCAATTTTGATCAACTCTAAAGGGTAGTAATTAAGGGCTAAAATATTGAAAAATCGAGAAATCGAAAACATTCAAAGTGCCATAATATTTTTTATTTCTATTTATTGTTCCGAATATTAATCATGGCAATCAATGATCACTCGACTGAGTTTAATATGTATGTCGCCGCATTCTCGTAATAAAAACGTTGAAATGACAAACTATACACATCATTCTGACCTATTTAATCAACTAATCTGAATCTTCACTAAGGGATTGACTATTTGATGTTATGTATTTTTCAGATGCGAGCTTGCGAGCATCCAGATTACAAAACTATTTACATAATTCTTATTACGTTGGCGGCATAATTCTTGTTCCGTTGCTCGCTGTTCTTCATTGAATTTCTTCATCGAAATGTTAACTAGCAGCTCGTCAAGTTCGGAAAGCGATAGTTTCGATGATGGTGGTGAAGTTTCATGGTTTGTGGACGATGAGGACGAGATTGAAATTGTAGTTGGATCTTGTCTACATCCACGAAACTCGGATTTTTTCGACGAAATTGTGCAAAGGTTCGACGACGAAGAGTTTGTTTACCATTTTAGAATAAGCCGTGAGCTCTCGGAGCCGTTAGCTTACCGTTGTCAGGCCAGTTGAGTGAGGTTACAAAGTCACAGGTTATTCCACTTCCAAGTTCAGATATCGTTCGCAGCGCAGAACGTGGTTCCACAAGTTATAGCTACAGTATACCTAACTACTACCTCTATTTTAACACAGAATGTGTTTTAGCCATGGACTAACTAGCCGAAAATGGAACGCGGGATGGGAACGAAATGTGTGACGGATGATTTTCACGTACAACCGAGCCGTTGGTAGGGAAATGGAATTTCCGCCATTTTAAACGCACAGAAATCGTTCACCATTCGTTGGAAAGCTCTTGATTTATCACGAATTTATTTCGTATTTTTTTTTTCGTAGTTTCATACTATAACTATATAAATTGATGTTATAAATGAATAGTAAACAATGACGCTTGTTTGGTTGTCACTTGGTTGCGCGACAACGCAATTTTCGTAGTTTCATACTATCTTTATATATAATTCCGAACGGTCTTTGAAATTGTGAAGAACTTCGCGGTCCGATTTTAGTGTTAGACTGCTCATTCGAATCAGCACGGCCCCAAGTTTGTTGCAAAAGTGTCGCCGTTCGTCAATATACCCGCCTTGATCGTGTTCTAAGCGGTCCTTATCAACGAGAGCTGTTTATTAGGCTGTGTCGGTAACAACAGTTGCCATCAATTCACGGCAACTAAGAAACTTAGTGTAGTTAATAACATCTAGGAGAGTTATTTCTGAACGAAGAAATTGAAACTGAAGAACTTAGCGACTTTACATATAATTCCGAACGGTCTTATTAGGGCTTTCCAAGCCCTAACAGGCCTCTTGTAACTATATAAATTGATGTTATAAATGAATAGTAAACAATGACGCTTGTTTGGTTGTCACTTGGTTGCGCGACAACGCAAACACATTCTGTGTTTCAATAATTTCGTCCGAAGTATGTAAATAGAGGTAACCGGGGGTCCAGGGGGCTTGCCCCCTGGCGAGGCGCGGAGCGCCGAGTTTTCATTACTTCCTGTATCTAAACTTGGATTAGGAAATGTGCTGCATACTTTACGTGATTCAGTATCTTCTTCAATGATATTGAGTAAGCGGGAGAAAATTGTTAGGTTATAGCATTTTATGTACAGCTACCTGCACGAAAACTACGAATTATCTATGATCCCACTGGGAGGAGAGAGCGAAGTAAATGGAGATCCTAGATGTCTACAGATTTGTACATATCAGGATTTTTCTACAGTTTAGAATTTCTTTTAGGGTGGAGGGGCCAGTGTTCGACACCATAAGAGAAATTTTGTCTTTGACAAGCAATTAAGTTGTTTTTTGATTTGTTCAAACTGGAATCTTACATCTACTGCTGCATCAGGGTGGCCTCAAACTGCTCAGTAATGGAAAAATCACTAATTCAAGCCAGAAAACATCATAAATTCGTTTTTTTAAATAAATTTTTGACCCAGTATTTGACAGCCCAATTTTCGGTTGCATTTGTGATTGGCACCCCATGATTGTCACATCATTTCTTATGCAATAAATGAATTGAATTTGTAAAAGTGTGAATTGAATTTGTAAAAGGTTGAATTGAATTTGTAAAAGGTTTGAATGAATTTGTAAAAGGTTGATATTAATCTGTAAAAGGTTGAATTAAATCTGTAAATGCATAAATATAAAAAATAAAGAACGATTGCAAGAAAAAATAGAGATCCATACTGACAGCACTGTCAATTACTGAGGGTAGCATCAGGTTGGGGACTAGCAATTGAAATTTGCAGTTTCACATGTTATCTTTGTTTATTTCCAAAAAATGATATCATAAATGCAATCTACACAAAAAACTGATTGAGAAAAACCATAGGAACAATCGAATTTGAAAATGTGGAGGGCATGGTGAAGCAAAATATAACACTTACTCCCTTAGCAAAATCACAAGAAACAGCACCAAAGAAAAATTAATACGAGGTTCTGTTGGGTAAACTTCTCCAGATTTCACAAAAACCCGCCTGAAACCTTTGACCGCCTTTATACTTCTTCGGGAAGGTATTTTGTCTCAACATTCAAAAGGATCAAGCCAGTACTTTTATGCCTTATTATTTAAACTTTTTTTGTGAGTTGTCAATCATCATGGGTCCTTGTCAAACACTGGTCCCTCCACCCTAGGGACTTCCACAAAACATTTTGAACATTTCATCACTACCGTGATGAATGTTGTGGAATCAACATCGTGGCACCACAGTGAATCCGGAAGAAGTGGATCTCAGGTGATGATATGTTGGAGTTCCAGGATGGAGCTGCTCTTTCGTTGGGAATGCAGTTGTGAACTGAGAGCATTTAGCTTACAAGAAATGACTAGGGATGGGTATCGATGTATCGATGTTTCAAAAACATCGATGTTTTCCCCCCAAACATCGATGTTTACTCTTCGATGTTTTTTAAACATCGATGTTTTTCCCCAGACATCGATGTTTTTTTTTTTTTTTTTTTTTCAAATGTGTTTTTTTGTCGTTAATGTAAAAATGATGGTTCTTTTATACCTGAACAATAATTATTCTTGTTTTATAAATGCTTACTTGGTCGTTTATTATTCTTCTATAAAAATAATACTGTACAGATTCAAGAAACATCGATGTGTTTGAATCAAATCGTACTACGGTAATGTCGATTTGTTATCACATATTGTTATCAGTGTTTGTATCATTCATTATCATGAAATTCGTTGTCTCGCCTTTCCGCTGTTAGTGAGTTGTAAAACAAACATTTAATTTTTTACAACTTCTTTACAATTTTTCAGTGTTTTAATGAGAACATTTTCTTTCTACTTTTCTACGATTTTACTTATGTAGGTACTATTATTAAAATTGTTGAAAAGAACTACTTTTTTTCGCAAATTTTCTAAGAAAATTAGTTTTTTCTAAAAACCATCGATGTGTCGAAACATCGATGTTTTTTCTCCGATGTTTTTTAGACATCGATGTTCCTTGAAAAAAATCGATGTGCAAACATCGATGTTTTGTTCATCGATACCCATCCCTAGAAATGACTAGTCGCAGTAGGTGAAAATGGGGTAATACCGCCACCTTGAGCATATTTGTCCATCACAGCACAGGTTTGCACAAATTAGCTTCAGATTTTGAAGCAAATTATAAAAAAATATATATATACCTCCAGTAGTGAATTGAAACGTTTTTGCTGGTTGTGTAGCAATTTTATATTAGTAAATAACAATTTACGAGATCCTTGTAAATGGCAGTATTACACCAGCTAGCTGGAGAAATACCGCCAAGGATAATACCGCCATATCAAAACAAGGAAGAGATGAACATTAGAACATCGGAATAACGATTTATCGAATTTCAAAAACTCTTCCTGGGTAGTTTTTCACCATATTTGGGAACCAAGTTGACAAGAAAAGGATTCACTCAAGGTTGACAAAAAATATCCACCTTAGAATAGTAAAATCGGAACAAAATAAATCGCACCCCGGCAAGAAAAGTGACACTTCTCAAAAAATCCGGTTTTGGGTTAGCACTTTCATTGCGTGCTCCAGACTGATATCTACCAGAGGAAAAAGTTGTTTTGGCTGTAGTAACAACACTGGCCGTGGGAAGTCGCTAGTGTCAGTTTTCCTCGCACCTGTTTTGGGCCAACTCCCAGCAAGAAAAGTGACACTTTGAGAAAATGTTTCCCAGTTTTATAATCTCTAGGGTTTGGCACAGCAAACTGGAACTAATTATAGTGAAGCCGTTAATGGAAAGTCAATTAAAATCACAGACCTAAGGGTTATGAAGGCTCAAAAATCGACTCAAGGGGTTCTGTTTCTTTTAAAAATCTGGTTTCAAAGATGGTTTTCGGAAGTGGTTGTCAAAAATACTCGAGCCTCTTCAAGGCGTGCTTCTTCGTCCCATCCTTGCGAGCTCAGTCTTTCCCCTGCTTACTCAAGCAAGATACCACTAGCAGATGGTAAGAAATCAGATATTAATGATTTGATTGCTGACAACCTGATTCCTCAATTTTATGAATCCTACTATCGCGCCTTATTTAACTGACTGCGAATGACTTATATGTGACACCGAATTTCCTAGTCCTAGCTCTAATGGTTCAACACTACTGCGTGCCAAACTCTTTTCAATTAGTTTCTACAGTGTCAGTTGTTGGTGCTTTAGGTATTACAAATAGCCTTAGGTCCTACCTATCTCTTTTGGTTTATTATTCTTTAATAAACCATTGTAATCTCTTCAGAAACAACTTTTTTTTATTAAATGTTCCTTGGTTTTATGAACCATTTTTTCTTAAATGCGTGTACTTCTTTGCAGACTGAAGTTGTTTTTTAAATGGATGTATAAGTTAGTATTGTGTTGCGTTCTCTAGTTCTTTAAATAATTAATTTAGTTTGAGAATAGTGACATTTATCTGGGAAATTTCAAGACTAAGTACCTAATCAAGTGCCACCCAAAAGTGCCTAACTTTTTCAAGTGCTGTGATTAAGGTTCACTGTTCCTTCTGTTCTATTAAAATGTTGCTGTTACAAGCTTTTTGTTGTTTCACACCCTTTTTTTCAATTTAAAAAAATGGAAGTGTCGTTTTGCATAGCTAGTTACAATTCAATTTACTAGCACCTTTTGAACTATTCCGGCAAGAAAAGTGACACATCTACGAAATTCGCCTTTTGTTGGCCGAATAATCAATTCCTGATGACATTAACAAAACAATTATTAAGATATCTGTTATCTGAATTGCTTCTTCCGTACAATCAGTTAAAATGGCAGTCCCAAGTAGCAGCGTTTGGACGTAATCATCATTATTGTGTTACTGATTTCGGTTTTTTGGCTTTCCTGAAAAGTGAGGTTTTTTAAAAGTGTCACTTTTCATGCTGGGGTGCGAAATACTGGTGAAATAATGTTGGTCCTTCGAACAGGAACTGAATTATTGAAAACTTTCAACGCGGAACTTGTTAAAAAAAGAAAGATTATATGACATTCCATCTTTCCAGAATTTTAAGTTTTAAATTTGTGCTCTCCTTCAGGTCGCAGCAAAATTCACAAGACTAACGTCCATTGTCAAAATCAAAATGGGAGCATGAAGAGTGGAATCTTACAACGATTATGTTAATTTAGGAAGGCAGTTAGGTCGATGCCTACTGTACAATTATTCATTAGATTGGTAGGTAGGTGAACATCTAATAAATCATGATTAGGTAAATATAGAGGTGCTTATGGAGATAAGCTATCAGAATATAATTTGTATTTTGAATATTAATTTATATTTTAATTACTCAGAATCAATAAAAATAGATGATTATTACAACAAAAAACTTCCACCAAGACTGATGATTGGAGCAATGGGGCAATACCGCCATAGCGGAATTACTCTGAATTCGGTGTGGCAATATTGCCCCAGTAAACTCTTGAGATGAAAAATCATTAAAAACTAGAGTTTTCGTAAAAAATCATGAAATACTGGGTGGAAATTCAAGCTAAATGATTTTTCTACGTCGTCATGCTCAACAATTTACATAAACGTATGAAAAACTATTACTTACTACGAAAATTCGACAACAGTAAAACTAGAACACCAAGTTTCAAAAACTGTGAACTCACTTATCTTTGATAAAAACAAATGAATGATCCCAAACCGACTTTTTCCAACATTACTGCTGATCTAAAGGTGACGGTATTTGGCTACAAGATTTGTCACAAAGGTGGTTAAATAATTATATGCGGTGGCGGTATTCCCCAAATTGGCAGTATTATGCCACTCTCCCCTATTGGAATTTTTTAGTTTTGACTTCCCTACGCTTCACTGGTCCATATATCGCACCCATCCTAGAATAAGGGTACAACTCAAAAATTGTCATTTTCGGCAAATCGCATTCAAAGTTTTCCTTCCACACCATTGGCTACCCGTTCTTTGGAACACGATGAACATAATTTATCTTTGCGAAACTTGTTTCCTACATTATTACTCTAACGCCCCATGGTGAATAAATAGTTTTTTTGCCGGTGGGAATGGAGTGGGGGGAACGGTTTTGTTGATTTTTTAAGAATTTTTGAGTTGTTCCAACTCAAACACTGAAGTCTCACCAGTCAGGATCCAAAATGTTCAGAAAAGAAAGACACAAGTTAAAATTGTCCACACAAAAAGGAAACAACTCAAAACGAGACACAGACTGCGTGAACTCAACTGAGTTGTGTCTTTCTTCCTAGGACGTGAATTGGTTACTCCCTCCATAGAAGAAAGACACACGCACTCTCTAGCGGAATTAGAGTGTCCTACACATATCTCCCCCTTCTACAGACAAACTAGACCGTTTCTACTTTTCAGAACCACAACTAACTCAAAAAGCGCGATTTTTGAGTTGTACCCTTATTGTAGGACGGGTGCGATGTATCGTTTTCAAAAATTTCAAAGTTGAAAAATCAGTCAAAAATCGAAATAATGCCGTTCCCTAGTTGTAAAAATCGGTATATAGCGACTGAAATGTGGAAGATTTCTTCAAAAATTCGCTCATGGGGTCATGCTGCATGACTGGACTTTTAAATTTGATTACAAGGGGGGGGGGGGGGGGGGGGGGGTTTCGAGAAGTCATGATATATTTGTTTTTTCTCTTATTTTAACTCTCACCAAATATGTATAAAATCCATTCATAGGGACGTCAGTGTAATGTATGCATTACTTACTGTAGTGGCAATATGATTTCATCTAGTTTTGCGTAGTGGCGATATTGTACTTTTCATACCGTACTTATAATAGTTAGGGCATAAGTTAGTTAGGTATTTTAAAGTGAAAGATCCTTCCATTATTCAAAAGCAATTAACTCAGAACCATTCTTCCAAAGTAACAGAAGAATCGCTCTGCATTTCAATATTGAGACAATATTTTGGACATAAGACACAGTTTTACAAACACCATGGGTTCACCTGGATGGGGCAAGGAGTATGATCAGAGGAGCTGAACAATTGAATAAATGAATAAACTACTTCATGGCACTTTCTACGTTATTATATTATTTTCATTTTACATACAATTTCATATAATTCTGTCAATACAATACAATACAATAGTACAATACAATGTCAATACAAAAAACAGTTTCATAGAATTCTCTCAATTTCTTCTTTAAAGGAAATCTGTGGAAAAAACAAAACAAAATTTAGATTATTCTGAAACTTTGTAGCTCATGCATATTGATAAGTTAGTAAAAAGGAAATTATTATCAACTACAATAGGTAGGTACTGCGTTACCACATCAAGCGGCCTACAACGGACCAAAATAATCTTTAGGAAATCGTGAAAATCAATACTTACTTGTGAAGAGAGAGTGTGCAGTCTTCAGTTTTGCGATTTATGCAGTTGAATGCCGCACACACTTCAACCATTGTGCATTATCAAAGAAATTTCATGAGTAGAGATGAACTAGGTATAGTAATTGTTGTGATCCTCACTCTGTGTTCACAGTTTTATAGTGTATTCATATCTCGATAGATGCCGTCATGATCGCCTCCCACTTAATTGTTTACCTAACCTGAATAAATTACCAGTCATGATTGTTCTCTCGTCTCCATTATTTCACCCTCGTAGTTTTCATCTAAAAACATCGTCTAATATATGAAACATGGTGTCAGAAGATAAATGTGAGTAATATCGCAAAGACGCGGATTGTTAATTAATTAGTATACAGTGTTTAATTAATAGTATACAGTGTTTCGTCGACGCGTATTTCGGCAGTTAACAACCAAGACAACCGTCGTCATTAACCACGGTGCAGCCATAGAAAACGGGACGGCATGTCTGATGCACGGCCACCGCAACAATTCAATTTTGAGGCTAGCGATTTGAAGAAGGAGTGGACGGACTGGTTGCAAGCTTTTGGTTTTTTCCTAGTTGCTTCCAAGAAAAAGGCGGAGAAGGACGAAGTGAAAATAGCCGTTCTTCTGAACCAACTCGGATCCAAAGGCATAGAAATCTACAACACGCTCAAGGCCGATCGTGAAGCAACTTCCAAAGCAGATGATGCGACTGCGACGAAAACTGCTTTAAGTACATACCAAGAAACGGTAGACGCCTTCTCAGAATATTTTTCCCCAAAGAGGAACGTGTTGTACGAGCGTTTTAAGTTCAACACCCTATCGCTACAACATGGACAGCCCCTCCATGAATTTATTACCCAGTTAAAAACGGCCGCCGCCTCCTGTGATTATAAAGAGAGGGACAATATGATACGGGATAGACTGATTTCGCAAGTAACCGACGAGGGACTACTAAGCAGATTGCTGGATAAAGGGGACGAATTAACCCTGGAGGAAGCAACCAACATTTGCAAGCTGCACGGAACCAGGAAAGTGGAGATACAAGATATCACCGGTGGACATACCCAGAAGGAAGTAGATGCCATAAGAAAAGGTACAGCTAAGAAACTAAGAATAAAACATAAAACTAGAAATCGATCGAATGATAACAATAGAGATAGCAATAATAAGAATCCAACTTACCATTGTAAAAAATGTGGAAATACACATGAACCTAGAAATTGTCCTGCTTACGGAAAAATCTGTAGTTTCTGTAACAAATATAACCATTTCGAAGTAGGTTGTTTTAAGAAAAATAACAAAGATACTAAGAAAACATATAACAAGAATAAGAAATTTACTAGGGCCATCAATGTGAATAATGAAAGCGACAGTGATGAATCGCTGTATATTGATTATATAAAAGTGGACAACGTAAAAGATAATAATCAAAACGATAATATCTGGGAGGAAAAAGGCATAATAAGCGATACTAAAATAAAATTCAAGTTGGATACGGGAAGCCAAGTTGATATATTGCCTCTAAGAATCTTTAAAATAATAAATAATAAAAATAAAATGAATTTAAACAAAAGCAATGTAAAATTATCTGCCTATAATGGTAGTTCTTTAATAGTGATGGGTGAAGTAGTGTTACTCACCAAAATAAACGATAATTACTCTAAGATTAAATTTCTAATTGTAGACACTAACGATAAACCAATACTAGGTTTACGCACTTGTGTGAAATTAAAATTGGTACAACGTGTAGCATCCATTAGAAACACGAACGTCGAATCCAGAGAAGTGGTAATAAAAACATATAAGAAAGCTTTCACAGGTCTAGGATCATTCCCTGGAAAGCCGTATGAATTAAAATTAAAAGATAATTCCAAGCCTATGTCACATGCACCACGTAGAGTGGCTAAGCATTTACTAAACAGATTAAAAAATAAATTAGCTGAATTAGAAGAAATAGGGGTAATAAAACAAGTAACTGAACCCTCTGAATGGTTAAATCCTCTCGTCATAGTGGAGAAACCCAATGGCTCGTTAAGGCTTTGCCTAGATCCCAAATATTTAAATGATCAGCTAGTTAATGATAAGTTTCAGATTCCCACACAAGACGAGATCTTGAGTGATCTAAATGGTAAACGATTTTTCAGTTGTTTAGACCTCAAAGATGGTTTTTACCAGATCCCTATTAGCGAAAGATCCTCAGAACTCACTTGCTTTGGCACACCGTTTGGACGTTATAAATTTACCCGGTTACCGTTTGGGATAAAAACGTCGGCTGAGGTGTTCCAGAAAAAGAATAGTGAAATATTTGGTGAGATAAAAGGAGTAAATATATATATAGACGATCTTATAATTTCAGCCGAGACAGTTGAACAACATGATCAGATATTGATAAATGTACTTGAAATAGCAATAAAAAATGGGATCACTTTTAACCCAACAAAATTCAATTTTCGACAGCAGCGCCTAAAAATTTTAGGTCACATAATTTCCCATAAAGGTTTAGAAATAGACCCTGAGAGAATAAAAGCTATAACTGAGATACCGTTACCAACAGATAAGAAAGCACTACTAAGATTTCTAGGAGTAATTAAATACCTAGGAAAATTCATTCCTAAACTTTCGGAACTAACAGCCCCTTTAAGGGAACTTACGAGGAACGACGTCGTATGGTCATGGTCGGAAAAACACACTAATGCAGTAAACCATTTAAAATCTATATTAACTTCAAGCCCAGTTCTCTCCCATTACGATGAAAATAAACCCCTACTAATTCAAACTGATGCATGCAAGGATGGTTTAGGCTGCGTTTTACTGCAAAAGGGGAAACCAATAGCGTTTGCGTCACGCTCTCTGACTAAAACAGAGAAACACTACGCTATGATCGAGAAGGAGATGTTAGGCATATGTTTCGCATTAGAGCACTTTCATTATTACACTTACGGTCATGAGATCCAGATCCAAACTGATCATAAGCCCCTGATAAATATTGTACAGCGGAATATAGAGAAAGTACCGAGTCGTTTACAAAGGATGATGCTGAAGCTTACTAAATATAATTATAAACTATCTTACCTTCCGGGAAATCAAATGATACTCGCCGACACATTATCAAGAGCGACAGTAGGTCCGATGCCAAAAGATGATGAAGAACTTAGTTACGTAATACATACGTTAATAGCAAATACAATGTCAACAAATAAACAAACAACCTTTAAAAATGAAACAAAAAACGACCCCGTATTAAACAAACTAAATACATTTTTGAATAGCAATTGGCCAAAACTAATAAATGCCGAATTAAAACCCTACTATCAGATCAGGGATGAGTTGCTATTTGAAGATGGTTTACTGATGTTTGGAGATAGAATATTGGTTCCACTAAATCTACGTAAAGAAATTCTGAAGCTGCTTCATGAGGGACACATAGGGATAGGAAAAGCTAAAGCAAAAGCTCGCCAAAAATTCTATTGGCCTAATATGTCGAAAGAAATAGAAAATTACATAAATCACTGCCAGATATGTTTACTAAATAGGCCAAAAAACCCAAGTGAACCAATGATTCCAACTAATATTCCGGCTCTCCCATGGATAAAACTAGCCATGGACATTCTCGAATTTGAGAACAAAAGTTATTTAGTTACGATCGATTATTTTTCCAAATGGATCGAGTTAAATAAACTCAAATCAAAATCCGTAAACGACATAAAAAAAGTATGTATACAAATATTTTCCACCCATGGCTACCCTCAGGAGATTGTCACTGACAATAATCCTTTCGGTGGTCGAGAGTTTGCTACCTTTTTGTCTGAATTAGGGACAGAGCTGACCACTAGTAGCCCTCATCACCCAAAAGGTCATGCTCTGGCCGAGTCAGCGGTAAAGATATGCAAATCAATACTTAGAAAATCCAAAATATCAGGCCAAGACCCTTACACTTTACTATTCCATTATCGGAATACCGCAATCCCGTCTATCAATAATTACTCCCCAAGTCAACTCCTATTTAATAGGGCACTCAGGGATAAAATGACGATAATTGATAAGGAACTTCAACCCCAAATACCTACCTAATAGAAATATCCTAAAAAAGTGTTTCCAAAAATCTCAGCATAATCAAAAATGTCAACAAGACAAACGATCGAAACAATTGAGTGACGTTAACGTAGGTCAGCATATTGTATATCGTCATAACAATAGATGGGTACAAGGAGAAGTTGTTGAGAAAGCGAAAACACCCAGATCATATTGGGTAAGGGATAAAGAAAACAGAAACTATCTTAGAAATAGGAAGGATATAATACCATGCAAAGAAGAAACGAATGAAAATGTGAAAAGTACTGATAGACGAAAATACGATTTACGAAACAGAGAAAATTTGAAGGCACCAAAAAGATTTATGGAATAGACATTGATTAGGAGAAAGATGTAAACAATTTATTTGATATACATACACACATATAGGTATAAGAAGATTGTACATAGCTAATTAATAACATAACGTACCCAGAGGTATACTCAAATTAGAGGTATTAAGTATCACCTAAACTTTGTATTGAATTATTCACACTATGTATAACCCGTTATTCATAATAATAATCCTAATCACTGCACTTTTGTTGAATTAATTAACACTGGTCAAATTTGGTAATGTAAAAGTATAAATTACCGCATTGTCACGAAGCTTAACAATATAACCTTACTAAACTGCGAAAACGGCGAGGCGCCGCCATTTGTTATCAATGCCTGGTAGATTACTATTGCCGTGGCGATTATCAATCATACCAACTTACTTAAAGAGGAATGATGTTGTGATCCTCACTCTGTGTTCACAGTTTTATAGTGTATTCATATCTCGATAGATGCCGTCATGATCGCCTCCCACTTAATTGTTTACCTAACCTGAATAAATTACCAGTCATGATTGTTCTCTCGTCTCCATTATTTCACCCTCGTAGTTTTCATCTAAAAACATCGTCTAATATATGAAACAGTAATACAATCTTCATTGCACATAAATAAACGATGTTGCCCCCAATATGGCCGACTACACACCGTTCAATTTGCAACGCGACACTAGCGCTACGTGTGGGTCAGGTTTACTATTACAATGTCTTTGGGCAGCGTATTCATGTTTGATTTCCCCAACGGTGGTTCCCTGGAGACCTGTTGAACCAACAATTAAGCGAAATGGCGGAATGAGGAGAAAGTACAATTTCTGTCCGTTTAGGTTAGAATTTCAACAGGATGTTCCCAAGATCTGTCACTAAGAGTTAAATGCGCTAGAACCGTAATAATAAAAATTTTCTTCAACAAATCAAAAAATACTTAACTGCGAACTTCTACCCCCACCTTCCCTAGTGAATATTATTTATAACATTATAACATTCACTTTTTCCTCAAAATAGATCAGGTATTCAGTATAGAGTTGGACAGATTTCAATGGTAAAGCTATCAGTAGCAAACCGTTTCTAAATGTGATGGAGAAGTTGTTGTTGCTGATGTTTCCAGTCGAAAACGACCTGAAATCAAATGTTGACTCATTAATTTTGCAAAAATGTCTGACTTTTCACCATATATCCGTGATATGTGAAATCCTAATAATTCTATACTAGATACAAGACTTTACTATGGAACTCCTAAGATTCAATGCTTCAGTAGAGGAGGCGCCGCGGCACCTTGTGGTGGCTGGGGTGACCAGGGGCGTAGCAGAGGGGTGTAGGAGAATGGATATTTATTACTTTTAAGTGTTATACCCATTTAATACACCGCGGCACCATGAGGTGGGTACAGGGTTCCTTCGAGGCATGAATATATGTTTTTTTCTAGGTCATATTTGTGTGTTAATACCAATGCTTTTCCTACGCATATTTAATAACATATCCTATCGACTTTTCGTACGCACTTTTCATACCAATTTCATACCTATGGTATACCTGGCGTTTGCCATTTTTATTATTATTCTTTATACCCAGGCTTGGTTCCCATTTATTCAAGGGCATTGTTCCCATTTATTCAAGGGCATTGTTCCTAATTATTCAATTTCCAGGGCTCATACCCAATTCAAGTCCCCAATGTTGGGCATATTAATTTATATCTATTTTATTTTCCTTAAGGTATAGGGCTCCATAGTTGAGCCACCGTTTTGCCCCGATTGTTCCAATCTTTGATTGGGGGTTAATTACCTAATGAATACTTCCTATGAAGATTCATTGACAATCCATCCAGTTTTAATTTCTCTTTTCCCATCCTCAATCGCCAATGCAGCTATTTATTAATGAGCATCAGTTCTCAGCCAGTAACTATTCCACCTAGTTAACATACTTGATCTTCAATCAAGTATGTCTTTAAGTGGGGGAGTGTGACAGAGTTCCCGTCATAGAGTTCCCGTCGGGATCTCAGAGAATGCGCTGTCGTCGCCCCGTTGGTGAACAACGGGCGTCGCACGCCTTTTCTCGTGTTTTTGAGAAGCTGAGTTTGGCGTTGGATGGGTGATCCAGGTCCCTGGAAACCAATCTACTCCGAACATAGCTCATTAATGCTATTAGTAGGAGTGGTATCTCTCTGACGGGATACTGTCAACCTTCTTTACCTTTTTATCGAGGATTTAGGCCCCCATTGCACCTCTGGGGGGGGGGGGGGGGGGGGGGTACCTAGATCCCTGATAAAGGGGACTACCGATTTTCCATGTCAATTTTGATAGGAAAGTTGTTTGAGTGATGAAGGTCTGGCAATGGATTCTAAGCCAATGTAGCTCCCGTAGAAGGAGAGCATATTGCAAGGGTAATTGCCGACATTGTACCACGGATAGGCGACAAGTTGGGCGGCCTTCATTCAGGAGGAGGAGATCCAATTCCCTGAACGTGGCTTCGGCATTGGCGTCTTGTGGTTGCGTTACAGCCCCACAAGGTGTTATTGATGTTGAAAACTTCAAGTACTAGCACAGGGCTAGGAACCTGACGAATGAGGTAAAAAAAAGCGCCCTCATCCCAAACTCCATCAGAGAGGTTAGATGGAGACTATAGTCAGGGGGTTAGGGACTGCAACTCAGGCAGCCACTAAGATGTATTATTTCTGTATTGGTTAGTCCTTCCACGCAGAAAACCTGTATGATAATTATACGAAGTCTATTATACATTAGTTTTCTAAATATATAAATATGTTTGTATAGGTTTAGACGCCTACCGAAGAGAAATTAATTAAATTGAATAGCACACCTACACTTTCCAAGTATTTAACACAAATTGACTCTCAACTTCAAATCAATTATATAGTTAGTTAGTTCCTAAGCTTCATCAGTCATCTGTCATTCTCCAACCAGAAGTGAACGGAGCTTCCGCTACGTGGGTTATTTTGGGAGGAAATACATTATGTATTAACATATGGAAAGTCACATCATTTTTACCTGGCGACGCAGTACACAATCCACTCGTCATTATTCAACCTGAGCTCAAGCTAATAGCACAGATTTATTGCGGCAGCCAAGAAGGCCTCTTCAAGAGCTATCCAGGTAGATCCCACCATAATTCTGACAGCCCTTTCGTTTGAAACCTTGCTCCCCACTTAACTTGCACGTCACCTTCTCTGCCGTCTCAACAATCCTCCTTTTTTATTCTTTCAACAGAAGGCAGAAAATGCTTCGCACGTCCACATCACTTTTCCTTCCATTTCCTTTGGCTAACAATGTTCCCATCTCGGTCAGCACGTACTTTTTGGAGCGTTCTCCTCTTTTTTGGTTTCACCGCAGTAACACCGGTCATTCCATCGCAAAATCATAAGGTAATCTTAAATCAAACTAGTTGGTTAAAATTATATGACTTAACTTGTAACGTACTAATTACAATGATTTTAGTGCTGATTAAAAATAACTATGGGAATTGTGTAAAAACGTCTGGCGAATTGGGTGGGCAGTAGCTTCCTAACATATTGTTAAATGGAAAAGAACAATATTAGTTGAAGAACAATACGAGTCGAAATGGTTGAATGCAAATTTTTAATAGTTACCTATTATTCAAGCAAATGCGATAAAATACAAAGGGCATCATCCTGGGCCCAGCGATCTCCCGAGTTCGGACGAAATCGGACCAACAAATGATGATAACTACGTTATAAGAAATTAACGTTTGCACATGCGCACAAACTACTATTGATCCAGCAGCAATATAATTTACGATCGTATATATAATATTTATGATCGTCTAGGAGCTGAACCCGCACAATTCCTGAAATTTTCGTAAAAATCGGTCCATTAGTCTTGGAGTTTTGTCTGGATCTGGCCACAAAGTGAAGTAGGAGCTAATGGATCTGAAACCTGTCTCATTTCGTCTATTCAGTCACTAAAAGATAGTGCGGAATGATCGGCTGAGCGAATTTTTCCAAAATTATCGCATTAAATTGTTAAATTTATGAAATATAATATAAATATTTATGAAATATAAGTACATTATTCAGCATAATTTTGTAGGTACATAAATTTTTTAGTGTTCTAGTTCATTGCTAATGTATTTTTTAAACTACAATTTTGCCAAATAATATAAATGTAACGACTTTTAGCCGTTTTTAGTGATTTTTTTGTATATTTTTTGAAATTTGACTAATTGAGTGTGCTCGAAAAGTGCTTATATATATATTTATGTTCAAATATAGCATTCGCACTTTGAATTAAACCTTTCGCGAATTGAATTAAACTTTCCGCGAATTGAATTAGACTTTCCGCAAAATGAATTAAACGTTTCCCAAAATGAATTAAACTTTTCGCAAAATGAATTAAACTTTTCGCAAATTGAATTAAACTTTCTGCAAATTGACCTTAGGCGAATCTGTTGTTTTAATCAAGACAAAATGTAAAACTTCAAGAAAATGTATAGCATTCGCACTTTGAATTAAACCTTTCGCGAATTGAATTAAACTTTCCGCGAATTGAATTAGACTTTCCCTAAATGAATTAAACTTTTCGCAAATTGAATTAAACTTTTCGCAAATTGAATTAAACTTTCCGCAAATTGAATTAAACCTACATACGTGAAAAGCTCAATAACATTTTAAGAAACCCTTCCGGTTGAGACGCGGCTTAAATTTAAAAGAAAAAACATCAAGGAAGGAACACTGATCCCTCCCTGTTGCTAGGTACTAAAGTTATCCTCATAGGACGGCTCAGCATTTGTGCAAACGTGATGGATATGTTTCTGCTGCTCCCAACTGCTGCTCTTGGACGACCTCTCCATCACCTTTTGCTTTTAGAAGTCTTCTTGCTAATGCCTATAAATTACATAAAATGTCAACTATAAATGAATACGTTGCGAGCTCAGTTTTGTTATTAATAAATAAATAATTTACCTTCAGATTAACTTCATGAGGTGCTGGGTTAGGTTTAATCTACAATTTTTGTGCTCGTTCCATCACTTGCACGAATTGTTAAAATATATCCATATAGTACCCACCAATATATACATTTTGTCTTGATTAAACCAACAGATTCGCCTAAGGTCAATTTGCAGAAAGTTTAATTCACTTTGCAAAAAGCTTAATTCAATTTGCGAAAAGTTTAATTCATTTTGGGAAAAGTTTAATTCATTTTGCGGAAAGTCTAATTCAATTCGTGGAAAGTTTAATTCAATTCGCGAAAGGTTTACTTCAAAGTGCGAATGCTATATATATAGGTATACAATTTTTGAAAAATGTCTTCATTAAAATCCGTTTTGAGCCATTCTTAAACAAATTCCAGAGTTTAACGACGTATCATATACCTATATATATATACATATATATATATATAATATATATATATATATATATATATATATATATATATATACATGTGTATATATACATGTGTGTGTGTGTGTGTGTGTGTGTGTGTGCGCGCGCGCGCGTGCGTGCGTGCGTGTAACTCCAGACAACTATTCTTAGGATTTAGATGAAAATACCGTTCTTACGCCAAAAAATCAAGCTTTCCAAGTGAAAGGATGAGTTCGTTGGCCTGCACTTTTTGAGCACATTCAATTAATAAAATTTCAAAAACGTTCTTAATAAATCACTAAAAGTGCCTTACAATAAAATTGTTAAATTTATTAATTTTAGCAGAATTTTAGTCGGAAAACTATTTTTATTTAGTATGATTGTGTTTGCCATTAAATTTTTTTTTACGATTTCCTTGTAGGTACTCAAATTGCTCAAATTTCGATACAATTTAACATACCTATTATAATTTGATAGGTAATTTAAGAAAATTCGCTCATACGGTCATGCTGCATGAGGGACGTTTTTTTTTTAGTTCATAAACTTTTTTTTTTTTTTTTTTTTTTTTTCGTGATTTATTTATTGCAACTGAAACATATACATCTCATCTAGCAATATTACATTTCATGTTAGGCTCACTAAGGGTACAGCAAAACCTGGCCCATACTTGTATCAAGTACAGTTAAAAGAACACTGGATTACACTTGCACTATTTGCACAGCACAATTAGGTCCAGAGGTTTATTTCTCTTGAGTCGCCGAAGTTCTCCTTCGTTGTTTAAAACGTTGAGCATCTCCAGGTTCTCGTGTTTGTGGAGGCGATGTTCGTGCTTCCTTGCTTATTTGGCGATAATTTCGGTGACCGTTTCTACCCTCAAGTCTCGATGAATATCATCATTCCGCATGAACCAGGGGGCCTGAACTATACTTCTCAGTATTATATTTTGTCGGGTTTGGATTGTTTTAATATTTGATTTTTTCGCACAACCCCAAAGCTGAATCCCATAGGTCCAGATAGGGCGCAGTATCTGTTTGTATATGAGTAATTTATTGTGTAGTGAGAGATGGGAGTTCCTTCCCATCAACCAGTACATCTTTCTGAACTTGATTTTTAGTTCCTGATTCTTTTTTTCAATGTGATATTTCCAGTTAAGTTTGGAATCAAGGTGCATCCCTAAGTATTTTACAGTGTCAGAGTATGGAATTTTATTTGAGTTGATCTCAACTTCTGGGGCTTTGATTTTTCTATTAGTAAAGTTGATATGCACTGACTTTGTTTCATTTAGTTTCATTCTCCACATCTTGGTCCAATTGACAACCTTGTTAGTGGACGTCTGTAGATTGCGAGTTGCAGTTTCAGCGTCATATATATATATATATACGTGCGTGTGTGTGTGTGTGTGTGTGCGCGCGCGCGTGCGTGCGTGCGTGTGCGTGTAACTCCAGACAACTATTCTTAGGATTTAGATGAAAATACCGTTCTTACGCCAAAAAATCAAGCTTTCCAAGTGAAAGGATGAGTTCGTTGGCCAGTGCTTTTTATGCACATTAAATTAATAAAATTTCTGAAATGTTCATAATAAATCACTAAAAGCGCCTTACAATAATATTGTTAAATTTATTAATTTTAGCAGAATTTTAGTCGAAAAACAATTTTTATTTAGTATGATTGTGTTTGCCATTAAATTTTTTTTGACAATTTCCTTCTAGGTACTCAAATTGCTCAAATTTCGATACAATTTAACATACCTATTATAATTTGATAGGTAATTTAAGAAAATTCGCTCATACGGTCATGCTGCATGAGGGACGTTTTTTTAGTTCATAAACTAATCACGAAAACGAAACCGGGTTCGTTAGGTAATGTTGTTACCTACCGCCTACATGACACACAAACACAAATGAAGATAGCATCCGTGAACATTCATCCGTGTATAATCAATCTTGAATTTAGGTAAACAACAATTATTATCATTTAATAATGATTAACAAGACGTTTCCATTTGTTTTCGTCCGTCACGAGCGTCACGTCACGGTGGGGTTTTCTATTGATTTTCACGTACAACCAATGCGTTACTAGGGAAGTGTAACTCCCTTAGTTTTCATAGCAGGAAAATCGTTAGCCACTTTTTGGAATGCTCTCATTTTATCACAGCATCTCATAATCCCTAAGCCTCTGTAGTGTCAAGGAAAGCTGATTTATTACGCTCAGTTATAAACTAATATTGCTAAGTAACCATAATGAACCAATAATGTGTAAAATTAATCATTATTAAATGATCTGACTGTAGAACCGTAGGTCTACCGTAAGTTTTTATTATAGTAAAATTTCGGTTTTTAATAAATTCATGAATTTTAATTCTTCTGCGTTGATGACATCCTGACAGAGGGGTAGGTAGCACGACCTATTGTCTTTCAAGCGAGGAACAGGTGGAGCCCCAGATGATCATTTCCACGAACGAGACACATTTTCGTCCCTTTGCTGAAAAGGGGACATTTACATCCTCAAGGGAAAACGAGACAGGTTGACAACGGGAATGTCCCCTTCAACAGGGAACGAATGGACCCCTTAAACCTTCTTCAGCCTTGACTTTCAGACCCAAAAACATCACAAGAGAACTTTAAAAATATCATCTAGAGAATACCGTCACTAGTTCAACATTTCATTGCAACCGAAGTGCTCGAATTTCAGAACCACTTAATATAAATTTAATACGGTAACTTTCGAAAATTTGCTCATACGCTCATGTTTTTCCATCTGTTCCCTTCGTACATTACAAGTTAAAATAAAATTGTACTACATAAATTGTACACGAACAAGCTACATGTATGTGTAGCTATACATCAATACTACATATCTGTATGTATGTAGCTATTTAAGAAAAGAAAGACATAGGAAATACTCGTAGAAATAGGAATTTGTAAGTCTTGAAAACTCGACGTTTTCAATGCGAGCCTCGAGTCTGTTTTGCCACACGCTGCTTTTGAAATTTATTTCAATTATTGTCGGCAAAAAACTGTCACATCAGCGTTTTGACAAACACACTGCATTGTCGAGAGATGAAATATTGATTCCCTCCAAAATCATAATTTCCACTCGCAATTTTCATTTTAGACCGTTCTGAACAACTTTCGTTCCTTGTCTGTCTGTCTGTCCTGGATGTCCAGGTTGTCAGTGGCAGCGTGGACATGGAGCAGACCTGGCGGGCTAAAATACATAAATGTGATAGTAATGATCTGCGGCAAGCGATATCTGAGCTAAAAGGAGTGGCAACCAATAAAATCAAGGTCATGGCCGCGACCGTGTCATGATGCGGGTTGTGGTGCGGGAAAAGTGCCACGGAGTTACTCGAGCTGGGCATCTTAGCAGGAGTGCTCCGTGGTATCACGACTCGCGTCCGAAGGGGCTCTTACCTCAACTGGTGATCATTTTATAGGGGCACTTCCTTTCATCCCCCTCTTCTTCCTCCTCCTCCTGCAACTTCCTTCATCCCTGGAGCCGGCGTTGGGTACACCTGAGTGAGCATTCTAAGTGGTATTGGTATCCCTCACAACTGTTGAAGGTAAGGAACCCATGTAGGCACTAATTGATTCATGTATCTTTTTACAAATCGGCCACGATCCTGCTGAACAATATAATGGCGTGTACCCAACTTCTGCTTGATCACTCCAAACTGCCATATCTCTAGGTTTTGCACGTATCCTCGCGATTGGACTCTCCCCCACAGAAAGACTACGAACAGGGACTGGAGTAACTTGATGCTTCATTGGCTTGTTTGGGAAAATCGCGTCCAACCGAATCCTCATTCTTCTACCAAGATATAGTCCGGCTGGTGACTTCCCAGGTGCGAGAGGTGTAGCTCGATATCGAAAAACGAGCCTTTGCACTTTCTCAGTCATTGTGCCAGGCAATTGTGCAATACCTGGTCGCTTGTACCGGACAAATATTGTCGCCCAGTCGCTTTCCGAAGTTCTCCCCTCACTGATCTTACTGTGGTTTAAACTCAAACGTATTCCACATTTTGTATAGAAAACATGGCAATAAAAGTTCCAGTCATGCAGCATGATAGTATGAGCGAATTTTGCGTTAAATTATCGTATTGTATAATGTTACATTACTTTCATATTTGAGCTTTTTGAGTGCAAGGAAATTGTTACTACATATTAATTTTATGGCAAAAAACGTATTCTAAATAGTAATCCGTTATTCAGAAAGTGGTTTTGGATTTATAGCTTTTTTTTAGATTTTTAACTGTTTTTATCGATTTTTTAGTCACAAATGAGACACATTTTTATGAACGAGAAAATCAGAAGGAACTATATTTTTCGGGGACTGGCGATTCCTTCCCGACCTCCAAAAAGCATGGCGATTCCTTCCCCTCTAAGTGTTGGCGATTAGCTGGCCATACACGGACGTTCTTTCCTCTCGAAAATCGCGGAGTGTGGAAACGCCGAAGGAAAACGGGGAAGGAAAGAACGGGAAGGGAAAGTGTGGTGAACAAAATGCGAAAAGTTTGTTCCCTTGGTAAATCGTGGCGCGTGGATAGGGCAGAGGGTTCGGGAAGGGATTCGTGGTAGGAAAGAGCGGGAAGGGAAAACTGGGCCGAACTCTTGAAAATTTTTGAAACGAAAGGATTTGGCAAATGATCGACTGGCGCGTTATCATTTGAGAGGAAAAAGCGTTAGTTAGTGGGGAAACCCCCTCATTTATCATGGCGTTTATCCTGGAGCGTTGTCATGTTTGAAATTCGTACAGGATCGAAGGAAAATCGAGAGGATTTTCAGTCTGATGTTGGAGTTCTTTTCGAATTTTTTCAACTCCTTGCGAAACGAGCCCCGCAAGGATTGAATTTTTTTAGAGACCAAGTCGCGATCAGCATCCGGGTCTACCTTTTTATACAGCTCGATAAGCGCATCGTACCCAACATTCTTTAAATTGCGGTTTACATACTCTTTGGACTTTGTTTTCCAAAGAGCTGGATGCTCCCGGTATATTGAAATGAATTCGGTCATGAATTCTTTCGTTGTATGGCGAATGTCCGTCATAACGAAGTAGTATGACACAAGACACACAAGAAACACAAGATGATCGAAGCAACGTGAGCAACTATCGAAGCAGTGAACTACTGGCGCGGGCTCGGGGTAAATCCCCTCTCATTTCCCCTCCAGTACGAACATCCACTAACACAGATGATTCTTGGAATGATCATTCCACGAATCGTCTGCACAACACTTCCATTTCATCATCAAATCCCCTCCCAATTCCTCTCACGAACAACAACCACTAACGCAGATGATTCTCAAAAAGATCATTCCACGAATCGTGTGCAAAATAACTCCCCGTTTTTTCATGGCGCGTCTCAGCGCCCACTCACACACGTGATTTTCAAGATGAAATGATTACGAGCCATGATTTTCGAGAGGAAAGAACGTCCGTGTATGGCCAGCTATTCCTTCCGATTTCAATTCCTTCCACCGTGCAATCGGCGATTCCTTCCCGTTACTCAATTGCTTCCCAGCCAGGTGTTGGTTAGTTTTGAAGCAAAAATTAACTCTTTATAGGACTAAACCCTTAATTGAACAATTAAGTACTTAAAACCCAAATCAAAGTATCACAATCACCAAGTATTAAAATCACAATAATCACAAAATAAAAAATCCGTCGTAAAGCTCACGTCTCAATTTCAATGCTCGAAAATTCCCCCAAATTTAACACTGACCCTTTTAACAAATTGGTAAGGGTCATTGTCGGGAGTTTGCCAAGCGATGGGTCGCCGGTTTTTTTTTTTTTTTTTTTTTTTTTTTACTCGGGAGTAGGTATGTTGGTCAATGTTATAGGTCTTAATGTAGATTTCGGTTTGAAAAGCTATTAAACCATCTACGAAACTAAAAATGTGGGGTTGAGGTGAATGAAAGTTTCATTTTCACCTTGTAGGTTTCATTCACCACTAACAAGAAGTCCTCTCCTTTGATATTCACTGTAGGAAGAGTAGACAACAACTCATCAATGGACTTCGGAAGGGGTGAGTCCTGAGCGACAGAACACCAAATTTCTTCAGAAACATTGATAAAATAACTACATAAATGCGATTTTTTAAATAAATAGATATCAAAATATTATTAAATCCTCCTGAAGGGCCTTATCACTTTGAAATTATAGGGGAAGGAATTGCCGAACCACGGCTCACTGGCCGGCCTCACAGCGGTAGGAATCGCCATCTCCCACGGGTCGCAAGGTCCAACTTTCACTTTAACGGGAAGGAATCGCCGGTTCCCCATATTTTTAATCTACCCGACAGAATAACAATAATTCCATTCTCATGTTTACGGAACATATGAAGCCATGTGTTTGAACGATCACAACATTACCACAGTTGACATAATTATGTAAACATTATTATCCTCATTTGCGATTAAAATTAATTTTTACTCTAATCCAACCTGCCTCTCGCGTTCTGCGGGTTGAAGTATGAAAGTGAAACTGTACAAGATACATGAACATCATGAACCTAATTAGTTTATGGCGTTTTAATAGATATATATCATGAGCAGACCCAACGTTGCCCCTTAAGTGCCTAAACGAAGAAACAAAGTTGTCCTGCAAAACCCGTTTTTCTTCGCAGGAGCAAATGAATTCTCTGCTAACGAGTTTAAGAAAAGATTGTCGACATTAAGAAAATATTATTAAGTTCATTCTTAAAAACGACATTAAGAAAATATTGTCGCCCAGTCGCTTTCCGAAGTTCCCCCCTCACTGATCTTACTGTGGCTTAAACTCAAACGTATTCCACATTTTGTATAGAGAACATGACAATAAAAGTTCCAGTCATGCAGCATGATAGTACGAACGAATTTTGCGTTAAATTATCATATTGTATAATGTTACATTACTATCAAATTTGAGCTTTTTGAGTGCAAGGAAATTGTTACTACATATTAATTTAATGAAAATAAACGTATTCTAAATAATAATCCGTTATTCAGAAAGTGGTTTTGGATTTTTAGCTTTTTTAGATTTTTAATTGTTTTTATAGATTTTTTAGCCACAAATAAGACAAATTTGTATGAACGAGAAAATCAGAAGAAACTATATTTTTAATCTGCACGACAGAATAACAATAATTCCATTCTCATGGTAACGGAACATATGAAGCCATGTGTTTGAACGATCACAACATACTACACTTGACGTAATAAATTATGTAAATATTATTATTCTCATCATAACATCCGCGATTACAATTAATTTTTACTCCAGTCCAACCAGCCTCTCGCGTTCTGCGGGTTGAAATATGAAAGTGAAACTGTACAAGATACATGAACATCATGAACCTAATTAGTTTATGGCGTTTTAATAGATATATATCATGAGAAGACCCAACGTTGCCCCTTAAGTGCCTAAAAGAAGAAACAAAGTTGTCCTGCAAAACCCGTTTTTCTTCGCAGGAGCAAATGAATTCTCTGCTAACGAGTTTAAGAAAAGATTGTCGACATTAAGAAAATATTATTAAGTTCATTCTTAAAAACGACATTAAGAAAAGATTGTCGCCCAGTCGCTTTTCGAAGTTCCCCCCTCACTGATCTTACTGTGGCTTAAACTCAAACGTATTCCACATTTTGTATAGAGAACATGACAATAAAAGTTCCAGTCATGCAGCATGATAGTACGAACGAATTTTGCGTTAAGTTATCATATTGTATAATGTTACATTACTATCAAATTTCAGCTTTTTGAGTGCAAGGAAATTGTTACTACATATTAATTTTATGGCAAAAAACGTATTCTAAATAGTAATCCGTTATTCAGAAAGTGGTTTTGGATTTATAGCTTTTTTTTAGATTTTCAACTGTTTTTATCGATTTTTTAGCCACAAATGAGACACATTTGTATCAACGAGACAATCAGAAGAAACTATATTTTTAATCTGCCCGACAGAATAACAATAATTCCATTCTCATGGTAACGGAACATATGAAGCCATGTGTTTGAACGATCACAACATACTACACTTGACGTAATAAATTATGTAAATATTATTATTCTCATCATAACATCCGCGATTACAATTAATTTTTACTTTAGTCCAACCAGCCTCTCGCGATCTGCGGGTTGAAATATGAAAGTGAAAGTGTACAAGATACATGAACATCATGAACCTAATTAGTTTATGGCGTTTTAATAGATATATATCATGAGCAGACCCAACGTGGCCCCTTAAGTGCCTAAAAGAAGAAACAAGGTTGTCCTGCGAAACCCGTTTTTCTTTGCAGGAGCAAATGAATTCTCTGCTAACGAGTTAGGGAAAAAATTACGTACAATAAAATGGGAAGAAGAAAAAAGAGGAGGGAGTGAGGTAAAAGGAAGAAGTGGTTGTTGATTAGACTGTTTGCAAGAAAGGGGTTGAAGAGGCAGAAAGGAGGTAGCCTAACTATGTTAGTGTTTCACAGAGCTCAGGGGTTTGTTACCCTGGAGAGCCACCCTACTGTCGACCTAATCTATTGAATTAAGCGGGGCTAACTGATAAGGTACATAGTCGTCTCTCCTTCGGGGTAAATACATTACTCCCCGCGACGGTAAATTGTAACCTGTCACGGTTTAAACATAACAGAAACAGCGAGGAATTTCCTTCTTATTTAAATCTGGGCGGACGCAGGCGGAAGGTGGTTAGAAGAACATGCTTGCTCTCTACGCAAAATAACTTACTCAACATCTAGCGTTGGCGGGTCTACCGGGTGTTTCATCATCTTTTTCACTTTATAAATCCGCGTACTCGTGTAATAACAGTACGTATTAAATAAAAATGTTGTCCATTTCTTCGAAGAAAAGAGTCACAATGTTGAAGCGATTTGAACATTTTTTAATTCAGCAATAAACAAAGAGAAACTAGTTAATGACTAGTGTTATAATTTTTTACTGATGATGGCTGCAATCTAATGTAAAAAAGTTTACGTTCCTTTTTTCGTGAATGTGCTATTTTAAATCCGTCTCCCTCCGTAATATATATATATATATATATATATATATATATATATATGTATATATATATATATATATATATATATATATATATATATTAGAGATGAGTCGATACCAAAATTTATCGATTCCCGATACCGATACCTAAAAAATCGATTCCCGATTCTCGATACCGATACCACCGGCGCATAATACCTAACTTACCTACAGGTGAAAAACAGAAATTCCTCTTGCAAAAAAGTTTTTGTTTAAAAAGACCAACATTTTAATTCTGTCTGGGTCCAGACGATTTCTCTTCTGGTTGCAGATGTTTTGTCTAATGCTTCTGTTGTCACAAACAAATTAAGGACATTCAGATGCCTACAAATGCTAAACTTGCATCTTTTGACGTGGTTAGACTGTTTACCAATATCGATATGCAAAGATGTGGGATGCACGCTGATTCACGATTCTAAACTTAATACTTTCGAAGAGGACGAATTGTTTAATTTGATGTCTATTTGTATGGATCAAAATTAACAGAAAACAGCGAGGAATTTCCTTCTTATTTAAATCTGGGCGGACGCAGGCGGAAGGTGGTTAGAAGAACATGCTTGCTCTCTACGCAAAATAACTTACTCAACATCTAGTGTTGGCGGGTCTACCGGGTGTTTCATCATCTTTTTCACTTTATAAATCCGCGTACTCGTGTAATAACAGTACGATTTAAATAAAAATGTTGTCCATTTCTTCGAAGAAAAGAAGTCACAATGTTGAAGCGATTTGAACATTTTTTAACTCAGCAATAAACAAAGAACAACTAGTTAATGACTACTTAGTGTTATAATTTTTTACTGCTGATGGCTGCAATCTAATGTAAAAAACGCTGCAAATTATTACACAAAGGTTTATTATTTATGTATTATACAGTCCTTCTACGTAGATCTCTGGTCCATAATTATTATACTCCGCTTATAGTATATTTAGTATCGGAACTCGGAGCTTCGGACCTCACAAATGGGTTCAATCCATTACAGCAGCGGAATCTCACAATTTTACGCTTTTTAATATAGTTGATAAACATAACAATTTATTACCAAGTCATCTTTCCAACACATAAAAGTGTCACCTATACTGTATATTGATATAATTTAATTGGTCAAATATTTTGTTTTCACTCATAACTCTCCAATTTCTATACAACTTGAAATATACAAATAAAAAGACACTTTTTCACCTATTTTTGGCTCATAGCACCCATGGGTGTGGAGCGATCGAGCTGGCGAGAAGTTAGGACCAACTAGACCCCAAGTGCAGTCTATGTGCGAAAGAACAGATTTTTTAAGTCAATTCTAAGGCCCGGACGGCGAACGGCGGACGGCGGACGGACATTTCAAATTTGGATTCTACGTACCCTTGAAACGTAAGGTGACAAAGTTTGAGGGGGGTTTATAAAAATTTTTTGCTATACGATCACATAGGCTTATTATTGAAAATAATAAACCATAAGTTAACGATCCTTTTTTCGTGAATGTGCTATTTTAAATCCATCTCCCTCCGTAATATATATATATACATATAGGGTGTATTTCCCGACGATAACTTCCTTTACAAACGGCGCAAAAATTCGTTTCAACCCAGAAAAATCCGTCTTTGCAAAAGACAGGTCAAGTTCGTTAGCCAGCGATATCGCTCTAGAATTAAAGGCTCAAATTTACAATTTAATGAGCCAAAATATGCTTTAAAAAAATATGTTTTTTGACAACAGGGCATGTGGGGAGTGAAAGCCGAAGTATTTTATAGGGCTGAGACTATTGCAACCACTCCCAGATTTCGAAGATTTATAAATAAGTTCAAAAAATAGATTGTTAGTTGACAAATGCTCAAAATTGACCAAATTTACGAGTTTAACAGAGTATCTAAAATTTTCTTTGTTATCTCGACACGCGGCTGTCCCCTCAGTTTAATTCAGGAAATGGTTGGGCTCAATGATCAAAATTTACGTGCCTAATTCAATGTTATCCACAACTTTTCTTTAAAAATTCGCTCAACTAGTCTTGCTGCAAGACTTAGTACCTTTTTTTGTCAAAGCGGCCGTTAGTGTTTGGTAATGTCAATGAAATAGGCTGACAATTCTTCTACGTACTTCACGATCAATATTCACTAGAGTATTCGATAGGCTTTTCGATAAAGATAACCGATGGACGATGTTCAAGGGCCCCTGCAAAACGATTGTATGAACATTCGGCGATCCGTGAAATTAGATGATTTCATTTCAGTTGATTTCCCTTTCTGTTTCTCCCGAGGTCTCGAGTCCCTGCATCACTAAACCCTTTCTCTTCTGCCTCCACAACATCCTTCCGCCCTTGTGAGCAAATCTGCCACCTATGCCATCGGGGTATAATACGTACTCGGGTATAATGCGTATCCTTGCAACCCTTAACAGAAACCCCCTGGTTTTAAGGCTGATTGTATTCGTCGTTACTGAGAATTTCCACTATTCGTTTCTCTTCTATAATTAACAAAATACGTCTAATCAAACTACACATGTTCTATTCGTTTTAACTGTTAAAGTTATCCATCTTCTGACTGGAATGCAAAAAAAAAGCTTATCATCCTGGCACATATGAGATGTCCATTCCGAATCCAGGACCCAGCGATTACTTTTTGGAAATACTGAATAACAATCATCGTTATACTCACAAGGCGAGGACACAGTCATGGGATCGTGGATTTCAACCGAACTTTTCCCGTGTATTCTACTTCCCCAAGAAATACCCCATCTATGTTCCTTATTCTGAATGGGGCCTTAGAACCCCAAAACCACAAAATATGTGTCCGAGTTTGACCTTTTTTGTTGAATTATTCATTTTTTTCCTATTACATCTTTTAGGACATTAGAGTAGTATTTTTTTAGATTACAAATAAAATGCTTGCAACCCGCTGAAATAACCACGCCTTGGATTCATAACAGACACTTAAGCGGTAAAATGTCTGGCTATAACATAAAGTAAACCTAGTTTTGATCAAAAACTTGATTTTCGCACGATTTTTTATAGGTACGTTTTAACTGTTGAAGTTATCCATTTTCTGACTGGAATGCAACAGAAAGCTTGTCATCCTGGCACATTATGAGATGTGCAGTCCGAATCCAGGACCAAGCGATTACTTTTTGGGGATACAGAATAACAATAATTGTAATCGTTGTCTACTACTAGAGCAGCGTTATTGAACTTCACTTAGTGATATCGTCCTCTGCGTGGGAAGAAACGAGCTATTTATGTTTTCTTATTTGGCATTCAAAACAAATTAATGGTGACTTATATTAAATACACGGCCAAGGAAATGGCACATGAGCTTCCTCGTGAACTTCACAGTACGTCACCATTAAATTCCAGAAAACTAGAAACGACCGGTTCTGGCATCAGGGAATTAATAAGGTGGGAAATTGGAAGCTGAATGGTACATATAATAAATGCAATTAATAAGGAAAATTTTGATTTTAATATGGGACCCTCCAGGATGTAGTCCGCATGTTCCCTGAAAATGTCGTCTAAATGACGGAACTGATAGGGGACCATGTAGAGCTATACAGCACGATCCCTAAAAATTTTAAGAAAATCGCATCAAAATTGTGGAAATTACGGCTGTTGCAAGGGCCGTAACAAGAATATTTCGTTCAGGCATGCGCAGAGCGTACCGCTAATGCAATTATGATGATTGTCTTATGGGACCTCAAGGGACCTTACCCACATCATCCCTGAAAATCTGACCGAAATCCGTTCAACATTGACCGAGTTATGACCGTCACAAGGAATTCACGTTAGCGCCTGCGCAGAAGCTACTGTTGATTCGATCATAATGAAGTTGATAGGGGACCATCTAGAGCTTAACCCGCACGATCCCTGAAAATGTGGTTAAAATCGGATCAAAATTGTGGAAGTTATGGCTGTTACAAGGAAATGTGGACGGACAGATAGACAGACACGGAACCAAATTTGTTCAGGAGGCTATGAAACGCAAAATGCGAGTGGAAATTTTGATTTTGGAGCACAAACTTTTGTTTTTCATTTCGAAAGTGAAAACAAAGCTTCCGCTGCCTTGCAGACTCGGAAGCAAAATATATATAAGTAAATTTTACTTCCGGGCCTAGCATGCTTTCAAAGGAGGGCACACACAAACACACACACACACACATACATTTGGAAAAGTGCAATCTTCAGGAATCGTTCGGAATGCCGCAAAACGGAGTTGAATGAAGAAACTTTTCAAAAATGTTGATTTTGAAATTTTCCGAGCTATTGCAATAGCTTCATTTTTTACAAAAGTTCCCTAAAATGAAGCCTTCACAAAGGGGGGCGTGTCAACTGGGAGAAAAGTGACTGAAGCACAATCTAACTGGGGGAACTTTTGCAATCTAACTGGGTGATGGCGAAGATAAGAACGCGACTTAACTGGGGCCAGATGTCATTCTTTTAACATAAAGTAGCAAAATATCAATTACAAAATGTCTAATCTAAGTCTAAAGTCTGAAATCTAAAGCTTACTTCAACCAAAATTTGACAATGAAGCTGATAGGGGAATATCTACCCACTAACCCGTTCATTCCCTGAACATTTTATAAAAATCTGTTGAAAATTGTGGAAATTAAGCTTGTTATAAGGTCTAGCGGACACACGACAGACACGGAAAAGTTGTTCAGAGTGGTGTAAAAAGTAAAATGTGAGTAGAAATTTTGATTTTGGAGACAAAAAACTTGTCTTCTCCCGAAAGTGAAAACAAAGCTTCCGCTACCTATAAGCAGACTCGTAAGCAAGAACAGTAGTCTTTACGGCCAATGGCAACCTGTCTTACTCACAGACTCCTGCTTAGTGCAGAAGCTCGAGATGTTGTGTGTCGGAGGTGTGGGGGTGATCTGTCCATTCGCCACTTTCTGGAGAACTGCCCAGCTCTTGAGGACCTCCGAGTCCTAAGTCCAGCATCCCCTCTGCGGGTTGACGTTTTATCCGGACCAGACAAGGTCTGATCCCTGTTGCTGTTTCCGAGAGCCGCTGAGCTCTACTTCGAACTGTGGTATCTGATCTGTGATATATTTATATACATCTAGGGTCATTCTAATTTCTTTTGCCGCTTTCATGTCTCCGACGAAGAATTCTCACAATTCTTGACCAGAACTAGTGATTTTGGGGAAAAAAAGGTAGTATAAGTTGGGAGATCAACGAAGTAATAATTTGACTGCCCAAAATGCCCTTTAACCAATACACAGTGATGACGAATGAAACCTGAAATCCTGGAAACTCATGAGTGTTACTGCCCCCTCCTGCCTAACACCTGAGTAGAAGATAGGTAGTTACGAAACAATGACAATCTAGAACTGGCCAGGGTTACTAGCTGCAGTAAGTTGGTTCCTCTTTATTTAGAGTAAGGATTTACATTTTTAAGATTTTTCCCAACCCGTGAAAAACTAGTTTTTCAGCCAGTCCCCCATATCTCTTCTCAAAGGGACCTCAGGAGTGTTATCATTTTTGCGATCAAGAAAGCTGATGGAAAATGGCGGGAAACAGTCAGATGTGAAGGTGATATTGTCCAGTTGAAGATGTGAGACTGTAGTGGAGTGCTTGGAGTTGCAGCAGTTTTTACAGAGAAATAAGCCTAAAAACATGTTGAGTATTTTTATTTTCAATCATGAGTGTTACACAAATTACGAGTGTTGTTGGTGCTTAAACAAAATAATCCTATATCAACAACCATACTGCTTGGTGACAGGTTTCAAACAGTAGCCATCCCCGAGTTTTGACACTTCATCATCCTGTGTGACACCATTTTTATCGGAAATTCTCATGAGTGTTACCTCTCAGGAGTGTGACCAAGGATGGGTAACACTCCTGATATTACGGTAACACTCCTGAGATTTAAGCTCAATTACACTGCCTTCAACATGAATTCCGTGAAATCTGAATATTACGTTTGAACGTAATTCTTTTGTACTTACTTGAGCCCCGACAACAATTTTGCCAAATCATCCATTTTACAGAAATCAATTTTTGAAATCTGGTAACACTCATGAGTTGGATATCCTGTTTTTTAATACAAAAAAACATATAAAATACATCAATGAAAAACTCACTGTTCATCTATGGAACACAAATCTGCAATGTACAATGAGTAGTATTTGCTGATCTAACCTCATTTTCGAGCACTTTCATATCTCACGTCACTGAGGTTCTCAAACGCCCCAAAGCGGCAAATGAAATGAGAATGACCCTCTAGTCGTAGTTTTATTTCACTTCGCTGATTGTATATAATAGCATGTGTATAGTTAGTTCCCTATATTACATCCAATGGAGTCCATGATGGCGCTCCTTTTTAGTCAAGGATGCCAACATGGCTCCCCTTAGAATCGTGCCTCTCAGTGTCCCTTTGGACACCTTGTTCAATGCCGCTAATGACCCTTCTGGTTGAGATGCGGCTTAATCCTTAATAAAAAAAGAAAAAAGGAGTCTTGATCTCGCAGATCCAGCGCCTCCAAAGGAGTGTTAAATGTAATTAATCTGGTCCAACAGAATTAAAAACCAAAATACTGCCTCTCTCCTCCCTTCTCACGCCTACTTTGTCTACTTAAAGCCTAACGACCCTCTAAATCTTTCGAAATTATGAAACATAGGACACGGTTAAGCCTCAAGGCTTATTAAGCTGAGTTGATCGGTTCCAATTATCTCATTCTTACGAATCAGTCATAGTGACAAGCGTCTGTTAAGCGCTGGTAAGAGGGCCTTCGTGCCTCGTAAATGGTATCGGGTGTCCCGCAATTATTGCTGCATAAAAATTTAAACAACGTAGGTCGAATAAGAAAGAAAATAGCTTCATAGATCATTCAGAAGATCGATTCCTGAAATTGAAGGTGTCCCGGAGTAGCTCTATTACATAATTTAAAATATCTTCATGAATAGTAGAGATAGGTTCCTATCGCTATTTCCTTCCCGGTTTCAAGCAGGGTGTCAGTCGCTTTTTTCTGGCGCAAATTTTAGGACTAAAGGCTGAATTCATGCAGAATTTCCTTAGACCTACAGATTATGAAAAAACGCTGCAAATTATTTCACAAAAGTTTATTATTTTTTCAATTGAGTTTGATCGTAGTTTTAGTTGGCTTGCGTACGTCATAAGGCCCGTCCAGACTTCTAGGCGTGTCCTATTTCGAGTTGCCACAACCTGTACTTCTATAATTATATGCGCATGTTTATATTTCTCGATTTGAGCTCCTACCTATTCAAATAGTTATTGCCTCAATAATATCGTTATCTAACCACGTACGAAATGTCGAGAGGATATGTTATTAAATATGCGTAGGAAAAGCATTGGTATTAACACACAAATATGACCTAGAAAAAAACATATTCATGCCTCGAAGGAACGCCGTACCCACCTCATGGTGCCGCGGTGTATTATATGGGTATAACACGTAAAAGTAATAAATATCCATTCTCCTACACCCCTCTGCTACGCCCCTGGTCACCCCAGACACCACAAGGTGCCGCGGCGCCTCCTCTCACTCCACCCCCCGCTCACCCCCCCTCACCACCAACCGTGACCCCCTGCCAAGCGTGCCAGGCGTGCGTGCGTGCGTAAGTCTAACACTCAAACCTCGAAAAAGACACTTTTTCGCCCGTTTTTGGCCCATAGCATCTATGCGAGTGAAGCGATCGGGATGGTTAAACGTTAGGACCAACTAGACCTCAAATGGAGTCTATGTGCGAAAGAAAGGGTTTTTCAAGTAAATTCTTCGGCCCTTTATGGCCCGGACGGCGGACGGCGAACGGCGAACAGCAGACGGACATTTCAAATTTTGATTCTACGCACCTTGACACGTAAAGTGACAAAGTTTGAGGGAGGGTTATTTTTTGCTACACGATCACATAGGCTTATTATTGGAAATAATAAAGCAAAATGAGCTCCATCATGAACTCCACTGGCTTATCTGAGGGGGGGGGGGGGGGGGGGAGGGGCGGGGGGGTGAAGAGTACAGTGATATCCACTGTTTAGCCCCTCAAGAGGATAAAAAACCATAAATAAAATAATACAACTAAGACTGGATGTAAAATATGCTAATAAATATATACTACATGCTTCTATGTACACGTAAAAGTAATAAATATCCATTCTCCTACACCCCGCTGCTACGCCCCTGGTCACTCCAGCCACCACAAGGTGCCACGGCGCCTCCTCTCACTCCACCCCCCGTTCACACCCCTCACAACCCATCATGACCCCCTGCCAAGCGTGCCAGGCGTGCGTCTAACACGTCTAACACTCCAACTCTCGAAAAAGACACTTTTTCGCCCGTTTTCGGCCCATAGCATCTATGCGAGTTAAGCGATCAGGATGGTTAAACGTTAGGACCAACTAGACCCTTAATTGAGTCTATGTGCGAAAGAACAGGGTTTTAAAGTCAATTCTTAGGCCTTTTATGGCCCGGACGGCGGACGGCAAACGGCTGACGGACATTTCAAATTTGGATTCTACGCACCTTGAAACGTAAAATGATAAAGTTTGAGTGGAGGTCATAAAAATTTTTTGCTTTACGATCACATAGGCTTATTTATTGGAAATAATAAACCAAAGGTGATCATTCGGAGGATTTGACAAAATTTACTTTTCAGATTGATTTTCACCAATTGAACCATCTTCAAAAACGTTCATAGTACATTAGGGAGATGAGAAATTCTACAATATTTCCAACGGTATAATCAGATTTGACTTTTCTTAGATAATTAAGGGAGGTATGGCCGTTTTAGTGAGTTATGGTCAAAAACACGAAAAAATTCTTAGAAATTGAATAACTCGAAAACAAGGTGAGTATCTCTAGTAGGAACTTTTGATCGGAAATTACTTGCATATTACGTGGTTGAAGTTTGCCGGATATAAGACTTCAATGAGGAAAATTTTTGAAAATTTTTGAGTCATTGCAACAGCTTTATTTTCTACAAAAACACGCTAAAAAATCCCGCCGACCCGCCTCTTCCTCATTAAGAGACAAACAGTAAGAAACACATGAGCGTGACACAAAGTGCGGAGAATAATTCAATTACCGTCGTCACCGCTCTTTCTTCCAACGAAAATTCCGTTGGGATCGACGTTCATCCACCGGCCAGGACTCATTGCCGGCTGGACCGAGCCAACAAAATGCACTCCTCCGCCCCGAAGAATAATAGAAGAAAAAAAAAGTGCGTGTACTGTGGGGTCCCGGTTCATTAGTTGGGCGTTGATAAGGTTATTGCGGGTCCATTTGTCAACTTGGGCGAGGGCTCCGTGTACGGACCCTATTTTCTCCTCCCCTTCAGGTTTCAACGCCAAATAAAACGCACACCTGACCATTCTTTGTTCTCGTGCCGTTGTAGGCGAAGGCGAGGGGAGACCATTTATTCTAATTCAACAACTTCAGGAGGTCAGATCCCCTTGATTGTTCTCCCGTTTTTTCGGGCTAACTTCCAAAAATGCTGATGAATATCTGCCGGGTACGGGTGTGGTCTTCTTTCTCCTCTTTTTCAAACCTCAGCACCCCAACTCAAACGTGACCCTCCACTCCGACCTCAAATCGCTGAAAAATTACAGCGTCGTCTCTCTTTTTATCGTTTCCTCTTGTTCTTCTCATTTATAATAAAACGAGTGAAGTTGGATTTTAAAAACGGTTGGATCGCTACCGAATTTCAAGCGGAGCAATTCAGTGAGCAGGGAAGCTTGCATAAATTCAGACACATATCAGTGCGGGAATAAGAAACAAAATAGATGAAACTATAAAGTTCCAGTCATGCAGCAAGATCGTATGAGCGAACTTTCGTAAATCATCGTATTTTATAATATTAGATTGTTTTGAAATTTGAGCTTTTTGAGTTCAAGTAAATTGTTAACTATTAATTTTATGGCAAAAAACGTATTCTAAATAATAATCTCCTATTCAAATAAAGGTTGTGAACTTTAGCTTTTTTGCAGTTTTAATCGATTTTTTTTAAGCAAATTTTAATGAGTTTTAAGTACATTTTTCAGCATGATTTTATACATAAAATTTTCAATGTTCTTTATATAGTTAATAAACTTTATTTGAGCAATATTCTACCAGGAAATATGAATTAAACGATTTTTAGCCGTTTTTAGCTATTTTTAGTAATTTTTTTTAGTACATTTTTTAAAATTTGACCAATTTAATGTGCTCAAAAATTGCTGTCCAACAAACGCATCCTTTCTTTTGAAATGCTTGATTTTTTGGAGCAAGAACGAAGTTTTTATCTCTATTCAATCGAGAGTTATCGTCTGGAATGACACACACACACACACACACACACACACACACACACACACACACACACACACACACACACACACACATATATATATATATATATATATATATATATATATATATAAATTGCTATGCAATTCTTAGGCCGACCCCCAATAATTTTTTTTGTGATGTCCGTAACGAAATTAACGATGACTTTCACGTACAACCGAGTACCTAGTTGCTATAGATTGTGTCACAATTTCAGTGTTTTTCACGTACAACCCAGCCGTTGTTAGGGGAATGAAACTTCCGCAGTTATCATCGCACAAAAATCGTTCGCCACTCGTCCCTCTCCTTACGTACCTGGCTACATTCCAAAACTAAGTTGATTCAGGCTAAGAATTGCATAGCAAATTATCCTCGTTTTCTACGCAGTAGAAAAGAGAAAAGATCCGGCGAGGCGCGAAGCGCCGAGTATAGATTAAGGGGGTCCAGGGGGGCGAAGCCCCCCGTTGAGGCGCGAAAATTGATATTCAGAGGCGTGTTAATTCTATCAGCGACCTGAGGGAAAAACTAGTGAGTGTGAGCAGAGCCGGCCCGAGCCATTTTTGTTACCCATGCGGAATGGCTGCCATGAGTTGAGCAGATAGTGAATAACACGATGTGATCGAGGAGTGGTCATGTAGAATGAGCTTGCTGTTTTTTTTTTTTTTTTTTTAAACAGAAAAATACCAGAAAACATATAGATATGTAAATAAATTCAATCCATTCCATAATTAACACAAAAACCGGACGGTAGACCTACGGTTCTACAGTCAGATTATTTAATAATGATTAATTTTACACATTATTAGTTCATTATGGTTACTCAGCAATTTTATTTTATAACTGAGCGTAATAAATCAGTTTTCCTTGACACTACAGAGGCTTAGGGATTATGAGATGCTGTGATAAAATGAGAGCATTCCAAAAAGTGGCTAACGATTTTCCTGCTATGAAAACTAAGGGAGTTACACTTCCCTAGTAACGCATTGGTTGTACGTGAAAATCAATAGAAAACCCCACCGTGACGTGACACTCGAGACGTGAGCAAAACAAATGGAAACGTCCTGTTAATCGTTATCTTTATATATAATTCCGAACGGTCTTTGAGATTGTGAAGAACTTCGTGGTCCGATTTTAGTGTTAGACTGCTCATTTGAATCAGCACGGCCCCAAGTTTGTTGCAAACGTATCGCCGTTCGTCTCTATACCCGCCTTGATCGTGTTCTAGGCGGTCCTTATCAACGAGAGTTGTTTATTAGGCTGTGACGGTAACAACAGTTGCCATCAATTCACGGTAAGTAAGAAGTGCGTTGCAAGTAATTCGCTGGAGTGGTTATTTCGTAGATATTTGGCGAATGAATCGATCATCGAAGAGCACGTCCTTGGCCGAATGGAAATGATTAAATTCTGTTAGGCTAGATTAGGGCTTTCCAAGCCCTAACAGGCCTCTAGTTAAATGATAAAAATAAACCAATTTATTCTTCTGTCCAGCGCCCCCATCTGTCCGGCGCCCTAAGCGGCCGCATGGTTCGCATGCGCCTAGGACCGGCTCTGAGTGTGAGATGGATTTGGTGTACTGTGCCACTGACTTTTCCACTTACCCAATGCCAATCTGTAGCCGACTGCCTCGATATCGACTGTACTAACCATAACTATAATTATTTCCCCGCTTATTTCGAGCAACCCTTCCATTCTCCCCCCCCCCCCACCCCCCCCCCACCCCCTTTACCGCTTTTTGAAAGCCCCGGGAGTGTCATGGATAGCAGTAGTTCCTCCTAATCGATTCTCGCAACTGTTACATCTAAGGGCCTCCTGGCCTAATTAGCGTCCAGGATATCCTCTGGGTGTAGCACGTTAATTAATCGCCTCTCCCCTTGTAAGGAGTAAACTGCTCAATAGCCATCACCACCTTGTCACAGTGTGTCTATAAAGAAGTGTTACAACTCTGGAACAATTCAGAATGCCTCAAAACGGATTTTCATGAAGATAGGCAATTTTTAGTTTAAAACATTTTTTAGCCATTTATTCAAAAATTCGCCTAAAAAGGATTTGCGGTCTTTCAAGTACACTAAAATATTTCAGATTATCTGAATGGACAAATTAATTATATAGATTCATTTCAAGAGCTCACACGTGAATACCATGTTTAGCCATTTTAATAGGTAAATAAGGGCTGTCAATCAGCAATTGTAAACTCTATTATATTCGTTATCGTAGCCTTCGAAAATTATCAAGCAGCTAGAAACTGCTAAATCTCCGTAAAATAGTTGCCAAACAAAGTTGATTATGCAGTGAAGGGAGAATAAGTAGGTATACGTGCCTGGTAAAAGCTTGACAGCGAAGAAGTTGAGCCGTTCACTGCGGAGCACCTCAGGATAACATTGTGTTGTACAACATGTGCATGATTTATGCACTTTCAGGCACCCTTGATTCGGTAAACCATTACGTATGCTTGCCTCGAATAAATTGCTCTCTCGACTGGCGTGTTGCGGAGGGCGGTGAAGCTCGTCACGCGAAGTTGCCAACCAATTTTGAAGAAACTTCCTACATACCGAGGAGCTATCATGAATGCACAGATGATCTCCTCGAGAATCTACGTAAAGGAACCAACAAGTTTCGAGGGCATGTACAAGTACATCGATAAAAAAACAGGTAGGTAATAACAAACTTCTTCACAGTTTAGGTACCTACCTACATTATACAGGGTGTCCCATCTAAACGGGCCTATCGGGAAATTACAGTCTTACGGATATCGAAAAATTGAACTGGACCTTTTTTTTATAGTATTTTAACTCAGGTTCACGACGGAAGTCCAATTTTTATTTTTCCATGTTTTAGGGTCTCAAATCATTGATTGAAATTTACGGTTTCCTCTTGACCCCCCTTTTTTATTGCTTTTTTCGATTTCAGGTTGAATTTGGAACAGAAAATGCCTCCATGAAATTTTCTTTTTGGGGCTTCGTTTCTTAGTTATTCCACTTTTTGCGAAATACAGAAAATAGCCGATTTCTTTCAGACATTACCAACACTTTCTTACTATTTTTATCTTCAATTTTTGAGATGTTCACCACACTTTTGATATCAGCATTAAACTATCTATCATCAAACCCTAGCTTCCATGATCAACAATAACCATCAGGGGGATGACATTACACTTGAACCGCTTACGATTTAAAAACAGTTTTCCAAATCGTCCTTTGGGGAAAAAAAAAAAAACACTCAAACTGTTCAGTACACACAGAATCACTGTTCAGAATACTGTTTAAAAAATGTACCACAAGGAGACTAACAGTCAGTTGTGTTGTGATAAATCGGAAATGCCACCTGCTCCTTCGGCAGCCTCTGCTCCTTCTCCTGCAAACTGTATTCAAGGGCCAAGAAAACAACAGCTTCTTGATACTTATTGTTCAGTCTACATACACTATGATCTTTATTATTTAAAGAACCTTACATTAGTCCAGAGTACGGCGTCTCATACGTTCTTCTAATAAATGAGTAATAGTACTGAAGAGTTTGAGGGTTTTTTTTAAACGAAGATTTGGAAAACTTTTTTAAAATCGTAAGCGGTTCAAGTGTAATGTCATCCCCGTGATGGTGATTTTTGATTATGGACGCTGGGGTCTGATGATAGATAGTTTAATGCTGATTTCAAAAGTGTGGTGAACATCTCACAAATTGAAGATAAAAATAGTAAGAAAGTGTTGGTAATATCTAAAAGAAATCGGCGATTTTCTGTATTTCACAAAAAGTGGAATAACTCAGAAACGAAGCCCCAAAAAGAAAATTTCATGGAGGCATTTTCTGTTCCAAATTCAACCTAGAATCGGAAAAAGCAATAAAAAATGGGGGTCAAGAGGAAACCGTAAGTTTCAATAAATGATTTGAGACCCTAAAACATGGAAAAGTAAAAATTGGACTTCCGCATCGTGAAGCTGAGTTGAAATACTATAAAAAAGGTCCAGTTCAATTTTTCGATAGCTCGCACCGAAAGGCTGTAATTTCCCGATGGGCCCGTTTAGATGGGACACCCTGTATATGAACGGTATATCATTCAATGGACCAGCTATATAGTAAAAAGAAGGAAGTAGAAAGATAATGAATATTATATTAATGATTGATGATTAATGATTATCACATGGGCTACAAATTACAAGAAGTTATCATCATCATTCAGATTTATAAGTTGCATGGATTTGATTACATCATGTAGCAGAGTAATTGCCTGAAGCTGAATCATTACAGAACTACTTGGATGAGAAATACGAAGAGCACAGGAGTCGACTTAACGGGTCGACCCCTTCAGGTCGAATGAAAGACAAGTCGGTACTTCAGGTGCACCCAGTTTCGAAATTTTTTGAATTTTGGCACGGTACCTTGTATGAAAACTAAATCTACCTTGATTGACTTGGAATCCATCTATTAAGGCTAGTCGAACATTATAAACTCATAAAAAAAGTGCTATTGTATTCACTTACATACTTAGTCCGTTAATGTATATCTTTATCCTTGTAAAAGCGGTTTAACTCCAGAACGACTGGACTAAACTTGACGCGATGGGTCGCAATCATCACCTCGTCATTCAAAATAATGTGGTTGTAATAATCGTCATTGATAATCATCATTACAAAATCCAATTTCAAAGCTATCTATCCTACGAACCTGAAATTATTGGAAATTCTCTTTGGGCCTAATAGGATAGGTGATAGGATTTTGACTTGCTGAATTACCCCAAACAGCTGAGTGAGCTCTTCACTAATTATATACATGAAGTTGAATTTTTTCAGCCATTCTTAGCCATTTTCAGAGAAGTTTTGAGCTCGTTTTTAAATTTGACCAATTTAATGTGCTCAAAAAGTGTTGGCCAACAAACTCATCCTTTGATTTGGGAAGCTTGATTTACTGGCGCAAGAATCATTTCAATTCAATCCTAAGGAGTGTTATCGACTGGAATGGTATATATATATATATATATATATATATATTCTTTCAGAATGCCTCAAAACAGATTTAAATGATACAAATTTCGGATTATTATCATTTTTTTTTTTTTTTTTTTTCAATTTGTGGAGCCATTGCAATAGCTTCATTTTCTTCGAAAGTTCGATTCAAGATTCACCATTGAAAATCATTACCCTAACTACAAAATCTATCTGATGGTTTGGTTACATTAAGTACCTACTGTTTAGCGAAAGATTCAGTTATTTTTTGCAAGTCGTCGCTATGATTAGAATCCGATGAATGGAGAAGGTTCATACACCCATTTCATCATTATCTTCCTTAGCCACATGGAATCTGTTCTTGAGTATTAAATTCTTCACAAATCATTGTTCTCGCTCGAGTCCCAGTACCAGTAGGTGGATTTTAGTGGCTTATGTTCCAAATACTCAACTAATTAGGAACTGAGTAACAGTATTTATTTATTTATACTCGGGAAATTGCCCAATTTGCATTAAAAATCCAATGGAAATACAGTACTTGTATCGATAACAATTATTCAATTCATCAACACAAAATAGAAGATTAACTAAGCCCCAAGGCTTACAATAAATATAATATTGCAAAAAGAAAACGAAAAATGGATGCAATAAATTCAACATAATATTACTAAAGAATTTTGGTACGTTTCTTGAAAAACGCATCACGATCCCCCATCCAGTGTTGGGCATAATCTTATCGTTGAATACGAATTCGATTGTAATCGCAATAATTATTCGTTGATTCTGAGTCAACAGCGATTATATTCGTGTTCGGGTAATCGTAGTCGTCAACCCATAAAAATGCGGCATGGTTATCAATTTCAATAGGGCGTCCCTCCTATAATATGCGAAGCCTTGCTAATATTACCTAGCTTCAGAGGAACGTCCTATTAAAATCGATATGAGACAAATGCGCTGGGCTCCAATTGTTGAATTCGTTTTAAGGATGTCCCTCTGAAGCTAGGTAATATTTAGCAAGGCTTCCCATATTATAGGAGGGACGCCCTATTGAAATTGATGACCGTGACGCATTTTTATGGGTTGTATTCGTGTAATCGCCGACAGACGAGTACAATTACACGAATACGAATATAATCGCTGTTGACTCAGAATCAACGAATAATTATCGCGATTACAATCGTATTCGTATTTGACGATAACATTATGCCCAATACTTCCCCCATCATGTCCACATCATCTGATACACTCACAGGGTGATTGAACACTCTTTGCGCCCGCTTCAGAGAATCGTTCAACAGATAGTTCGTCTGAACAATTCGGGAGAAAAATACCTGACTGCATCATCAGTATTATCAGTAACAGTGTGCACTCAGGTCAGCCGGGTTCGAACAAAAACATCCCCACTCCACTGCCAGTGCTGCAGGAACTCCCGTGAAGTGGCGGTGGTAATCATCCGACTCAATGTTCACATCTATATTAGCTGTCAGTTGCCTCTCTCAGCACGCTGACGGCCGAGCTTGCTTATGAATAGAGTGCTCCGTCAGAAACAGAAAGTGGATTAGGAGCAGATATTGAGCGCAAGTGAATCGAATATTTTTTCTAGCTTCTTTTGGGTGCAGGAGTTCGTGCCGTCAACGCGTCATATTTCGTACGGAGTTAAATGCATATCAACGCGTAAAATACCTGTCTCTCGTTAATGGATGTTTAAAGTTTCTGTTACGCACGGATCCTTTACGTATCGCTTATGCCGATAATCATGTTTAAGCATGACTGGCGGTTGTTATAGGAGTTACAATAAACAGAAACTTAAGCTCTCTTGTCAAGCAGCCGTTATGTAAACTGAATGGTGGCCAGAGAATTCATGTTCACTACACTACTGTCACATAAATATAAATAAATATAAACATATGAGTTTACAATATCAAGCGAGATGATGCTGGGGGTCACGGAAAGGTCATCGCTTTTCCATTGTGGGAGAGTGCGGGTGGGCTTAATATATTAATGATACTACCATTATTGTATTTTAATAAAAAAAAAAAAAAACACAACACACACACACACACACACAATCTCTCTCACACCCGCGAGCGTGTGCACACACACACTCAAAACTATAATAGTGTATGAATTGCTTATAGAAATTGGCTAGAAATATCACGATATTTCATCGGAAATTTTACTCTCTTTCCAACCGTGTAGTCACATTTTAACACCTTGTTCTGCGGTTTTGAGCTAGAAAGAGAGACAAAAGGCGTAAACACGAACAAAGGATGCTAATAGAAAAACAATAGTTGAAATTCAAAAATGGTTTTAAAATACTCTAAAACGAAATAATATTATGAAATCAATGTGTATGAATGCGCAGGGTTTTTAATAATAAGAATTTTTTCTGTATTCAGATGACCAAATATCCTGTATTGAGAAGTAGGTACTTATTGCTCACCTTCATTTTTAAAAACCGTTTAAATACATTTTAAACTCGTAGTAATGTTGCTAAATACCAAATTTCCTCTTCCTCCGTCTATTAAGAGTTATTGGGAGTTGGAAATTATGTGATTTGTAACGATTCACTGAGTACCATCGAGGCGATTAGAGACTCGTTTATTGATAATCCGCTAATACGAAGCCTACGTGTTGCCACGACATTGGGCTCAACCATAACTTTTATGTGGGTACCGAGCCATGTGGGTATTCATGGCAATGAGTGTGCGGATAATGTTATTTATTATGAGTGTGCAGATGATGTTATTTATTATGATTGTGCAGATAACGGTATTTATTATTCATATTAAATATAATTAAGTCAGGTCAGGTAATGAGCTGTTCCTGCATCAAGTTTTGTGTTAATTAGGTACATAACATGCCTAGTGTTATATTATTTATTCACAATAGTTATTAAAAAAAAAAAAAAAACCTATTACAACTCTACAGTCTTCTATTACAAGTTTAACTTCAAAACTGCTGCTTTTGGACTGTATTCCATTAAGTTCAATGCAAAGAAGTGTCTAATGTCACGAGTGGTTGTACCTGGTGTGATATAGAGAGGTACATGGAGGGTCTGTTTACTATCAATGGTGGTTTCAATTGTACAAATATCTTCAACACGATCATGTGCAGTAGAAATACGCTTCACAGTAATTTTTCCTTTATTAAATTTCAATGGTCAGTAGGCACAGTTGAAAGTTTTAGCTTCATAGGACAAACAGCATTGAAATTAGGGACCTCAGCAGACTAGGTTGGTTCCGCACTATGAAATTCTATTCTACCTGTCTCATAGAGGCTCTGTTTCAAATTTCAGCTTCAGAGATTAAATACCATAGAAATCAGCTTTATGAGCCAATCAGCTGTTCAGAGGTCTGTGCATCGTCTAGTACCTACTGCTTACAAGTACCAACTAATCAATAGTTCCTACCATGTATAGTGCCTTCTTTTCGCATTATTAGTTCACTATAGCTACTTAGCAATATTAGTTTTTATAACGTAACCGTAATAAATCAGCTTTCCTTCACACCACAGCGGTTATGGGTTCATAAGATATTATAAAAAAAATGAGAGCATTCCAAAAAGTGGCGAGCGATTTCCCTGAAATAAGAACTACGGGAGTTACATTTCTCTAGCAACATATTGGTTGTAAGGAAAAATCAATATAAATCATGTCGGTTCGCGCTGAATTTCGCTTCATTTTCAAGTAAATCTAGCGTAAAACATGATACATGGTAAATGCAGTTCAGTATTATTGGTACCCATTTTCAGTCTCCAAATAGCTTATAGTAAATTCCTACCAAAACAAGAATGTAAATTTAGGTGTTGATCTGCCATGGGTAGCTTTAGCCTTATTTGCTTAGTCGTCATCGACCGTAGCATCCTTCAATCCGAGGCAACTAAATTTGCGCCTTGCTCCCTGTAAACGCATCCCTTTAGCTCAAATCATTAAATATTCGGCTGGTTTTTTTTCAACTTTTATCCATCCTAGAGTATGAGAGAAAGATCTTGATCATTTTGCTGAAAGTGTTGCAGCCAATCTTCGCCCGAAGCTTTAGCACCTCGTGTCCATTTGTTATTATCAATGTGATTTTGCCTTGCTTCATCAACCCGCAACTTTTTTCTTGCAATTTTTGAAAGTGTTGCAGCCAATCTTCGCACACCTCGTGTCCATGTCATACGTCGCACGTCCATCGCGTATCCGCATCCATCACAATTTCCTGAGAGCCCATTGAGTTAGCGTTCATAACTTAAAGCTAATGCATCCTTTGCTGAAAGATCGAAGGAGTGAGATGCAAGAGGAACAACTGTCAGCCATTGAGACCGGCGTTGACCGGCAGAAAGAGTTTCAATTACTTCAGAACTTAATTCTGTTCTTTCTCAACACGCAGCTTTCTGACATCCATTTGTGTGGGAATGTTCGAGTCAAAACTTTCCAAAAAGGCCTTTGAACACAGAAAGGCCTTATTTGTAGAGTTTTGAAATAATTTTAACTGTCCGAATAAAGAAACGATGGTATTCAATGGCATCCAGTGACGTGCCGGTTTTAATAGCATCACAGAGTTTGAGGGATGTTGCTTTTGATGTAGTGAATGCGGCGTTGGCAACATGTATTGGGTTGTTTATACCTAGCTCTTCTAATCGATCTGGTAGCCTTTTGTATTATTGGTTCAGTTAAATACGTAGGCTCCTGTACGAATCGCACTTTCCGCACCGTCTTGTCAAATTTTTCCAACATTGAAAATCACTGATTAAACAAGAAAAAGACCCGTGAAAAGAATCGGATGAGATGAACGTAGCACTGGAATTTATCCTCTTCTGTTCATATCTGAGCCACCGTAAAACAAGTTCCAGCTTTACAAAAGTAACAATGCCAGATGAAGTCTCTCAGGATCCCTTTCGGCCGAAGAAGAAATAATTAGGTTTCATAGAATATTCATGAGAGATAAAAGTAAGCTCACCCCCTACCAGCCTTACACTTTTATATGGGTTAGTAATTATTGATGACGGCGATTAGCTCTGAGCGGCGCATAAATATTTTAAACAAAGTGTGGACTTTTTCCCGACGAGAAAATAGCTAAGTAGTGGGTTGTAGGTCATACATTCTCACATCCTTTAATGTTGTAAAACCTTTTCCGTGCTGCCAAGCGTTAGCTTAATCAATTCTTTATCGATGAGACAAGAGCGTTGTAGCGCATCAACAGATTACCCCGTTGATGAATAAATGAAAAGGAGCGCGAGGGATGTAAAAATTGGGTGTGATAGGGGGTTGGGCGGGGGTGGCGGACGGTGGCGCGCCTAGTGGCGGCCCGGGTCTCTACGTAACCCGCAGTTGGTATCAGGAGTCCTCCGAGGCCTCAAGTTTCCACCCCTTGAACTAACCCGGTGTCCCGTTGGAGTTGTCAAAAATTCCACCCCAGACTCAACAGTGCCGTTCTCATTCCTCAACGCCGCCGCTGTCAATTATGTGAAGGACAGTTCGGAGGGAATTTTTTTTCCGTCGTTTTTTAATTTCAAACCGCGTTATTCGCGGCTTCGTCCGCCTTCCGTCTAATATAAAAAGAGCCAGCTCCGCGAACCTCCCTCCTGCAATTGCAAAACGCCTCTATTCCCGCGTCTGATGGGGTAGTGGGGAACATTGTTTATTCCCAGTTGCAGACCCAGACGCCGCGAAACCGCGACAATCGCTCTGCAGTCTCCGAACTCGTGACATGTGTGTCCAAGTGTGAAAGTGTAAAATTGTGTCCTGCACCATGCATATGATCTACTCGTCGTTCCTGCTCTTCACGCTGCTCATCATCTTCTCAAATTCAGGTACCATACCACCCTAATACTTAATACCTTCAATGTTATTCTGAAATTGCAATAAATCAAAAATATCAGCAAAAATTCAGGTAAACATGCAGTTTTTGGCAATCTCCTTCATGTAAATATATTTTTATACATTTCAATCAATGTTTAGAATACATACCCTTTATCTATGTCCCGTTATCAGTATTGCCTTCAATATTACAAGCCCCAGGACTAATCAAACCACCCCATTAACTATACGCAGTACCGTACCTGAACAACACACCTAGTCACTCTCCAGCCACGAATTGCTTTTGACGAAGATGTATCGTGTTATCTTTTTCATCACCAACCGCAGAAGAGGTGGGCGAAAAAGGGGGGTCTTTCATCTCATCCATCATCTCGCAAAAAGTGTGACTGTGATTATTTCGGTTGAACGGCCACAGAAGTTCTGTTGAACTTTACTTTCGAAAGAGATTTGGTGATACCAAAATATCATTAGAGGGTTTCTTCTTACAAGGCAGACAGTTTGTTTTTCGAAGAATATGAGCGAGAAAAGATTAAAAGAATAACGGAACGGGAGGAGAAGAAAGAGAATGAAAAAAAAAATCAGACGAGAGAAAAATTATGTTTCAAGAGCCGGGGTTTTCTTAATTTAGTTGACTTGAACTTTCCCCTTTTGAGATGGAAAATAACTAAAAGAAAAAAATGGGGTTTCATAATTGCAACCGCTTAAGAAGTTGATTGAACCCAGAAGCATAGTGGTGGTTATTTGGATTTGTCTGATGATTACACTCGGAAAATGAGAAAATCATACTGCCTATTACAGTAAACGATTGGTGTAAGTTATTTTTGATTAAGGCCGCCTCTGCATGATGAATTGAAAACGTGAAGAAACGGGGTGTAGCAAGCCCTAAACGAAACATTGATACAACATCCGTCAATTCCACGACCCGACGGTAAATAGCCAGAACAAGATTAAAATTGGAGTAGCCGGAGCGAGGAGATCAGGATAAAAGTCCATTGTCTCTATTGTCACAACTCCATTCCTACAGAGCTGGCCTGAATTTCTTCCCTCCCTTAGTTCTCTCTCCAGTTTAACGTGCCGCGACGGCCAGTTTTTTTTCTTCTTCTTTTAGTTTATCTGGGACATCTCAATGCCGCAACCTCAGCAGTAATTCCATACCGGGTTCTCCGTTCTTAGAATCCTAATGTTAGTTCGAACAAGGACAACTATTATAGATATTGTATTGTTTTTCGCAAATTTGAACGGGCTTGTCTGTTTGTGTAGTATTACAAACTAGTTATGAGTTTAAAAGAAATCACGTTTTTCTTATATTGTCAGAAACACTTATTAATACAAATTATACCAGAGTTTAGTATAACGCTAGGTAACGCTATGTATTCTTGCACATAAATAAACCAAACTGACCCTGCCCTTATAATGGTAAAATACCGTTTATCAAACGTTGTTATACATATATGCTGTGGCTTATATTGCAGTGTGTATCTTCAGAGAGGTAATACACATTTGAAAAATGGTATTTTCCTCGGTGTGAAGTGAATGTTTGAAGTATTTAGATGGTATTCTTTAATTCACGTAAAAGCGCGTGGGACTTAGGGTGGAGTCGCGGCGTGACCTCTCCATCGCTCTTCCTGCCCTGGAAACGCGAACCGTCGGGAATTGTATTTCACGACGAAAAAGAGGCTTAAACTCTCCAACTCGTCTTGTGACGAATAAAGCCTTCATTTTTTTTCGATGTAACTCGACCATTTCTTTATTTTCCCCTTCTCCGTTTTTTTCAACAACTTGTTGATAACCGCTTGGGGCGCCCCCTCAGGTCGGCCTTCGGAAGCCGCCCTCTTGAGCGGCATTTTGGCACCATTGCGCAGCTTTTTCTCACCCTGTTTTTAGAGGACAAGTTCACGGGTCGTCACCCAGACAAAGCGAAACATTGCAATATCAATCAACTACAAATATTTCATAACCTTCAATTTCAGATTAGATCACATTCATCTATACCCAAGTCTGCTCTACTATTACCTCTGGTTACAGAGTGATTAATAAACATCTGCTACAAGATTTCACCCTCATTTTGTAGCACAATTTGAATAATTGCCAATGGCGTTTTGACGTGTAATGCCATGCGGATTCGAACCCTTTTATATTGCTAATTAAGTGGCTGAAAGCATATATATTTACAGTTTCATTGATGCCAGGTATGGTTACAAGGATTCATTTGTACCCACATTAGCAATAACTTATATGTTCAATCACAATGTTTAGATGAATTTGAGAGATGAACTTTGAAAACCCATCGAAACCGACGTTTTTTCACCGTTGATATCGGGGGTTCGGAAGTAAAATCATCTCGCCGATAAATCCGCCAACGCCAGGAGACTGGAGACACTTCCATGTTTTGCACATCATCACACATGCACACCGTCATCTTCCCTGGTGTAGCTGATTTATCGGCAAGCTGAAGTAGGATTTAATTAAATTAATTTAATTTTGATTTTTTTTTTTTAAACGTCATTTACCTAGAAAGATTACCTATAGCAAAAAATAAATAAATACAAAATCTTGCGCCCGAAGACTAAAGTGCGTAGAATACGTTTTCTCGTTTTCGACGTAAAAATGTGGTATTAGTAGGTAGAATAGCAAAAAAATTAGCTCCGGAGTTCACTCAGCTGCTCTAAGGGGCATCAGACCTTATGATTTGTTTCTATTTGGGCTATAGACATCAAGATTCATTTCTAGACGTCCTAAAGTTTCTCCATTTTATATTACAGCTTCGTATGATGAATAGCAAAGAAATTTGCCCTGGGTCACACTCAGCTTATCTTGGGAGTTCTAGACTTCATGATTCATTTCTAGATGCCCCAAGGGTTCTCCATTCCAAATTGCAGCTTCATAGGTTAAGTAACAAAGAAATTAGCTCCATAGGTTCAATTTCAATAGCTATAAAGGCTTCTACAATCATGATCATTAGTTTGTAAACAGAACATGAGAACTATTATGCTCTTAGCGCTGCTATAGTCGTACAGCCACTAGGTCTGTACAACCACTAGGAGATTTCTAGTCTGACATTTAGTCGATTCAGTACCTAACTAGCGTTAGCAAGTAAGATATTGTATAGTCCAGTAACCAAAGTTTCAAAAAGGGCGTTTTCAAGACAAAATCCCAAAAGTTGTTTTTCCAACATTTTCCTATGTTTTTTGGGTGCTGAATCCGAATTTGAAAAAATCTCAAAAATTTTCCAAATTTCTTTAGTTTTTTGCTCTCATCTTCAAAACTATGCAATTTTTGAAAACGGCCATTATTATAAGATTTAAAGAAGACAAAATTTTCTACGAAATGCACTAGTTAACTTTGAATTTTGTACCACCGAAATTGGCTCTACAGCTTGTTGAAAAAACGTAATTTTTTCGTCGTTCCAGCCACGCAACATGATCGTATGAAAACATTTCCGTATACTACGGTACTCTATAATCTTGAATTGTTGTTGAAGTGTTTTGAAAATTCATGACTTTAAGTAAAAAGACATTGTTAACCACCAATTTGATGGCAACTTCTTCTAAATAATATTCTACAATCCAAAAAAGATATTTTTCTGTTTCTTATATTTCATTTTTGCTAAACATATTGCATTTCAAAAGGGATAGTTGAATCCCGTGAAATAAATAAATGAATTTGAGAACGCAAGTTGAAAGGACCAACATACGAGTATATCCACCTCCACTTTACATAGAGGTACTCATGCTTAAATATGGTAATTTTGATCTGATTAACCACGTTCATTGATAGGCGTACGATTCGCACGATTGTCTATCACCTCTATCATCTCTAAGCTGGATTTGAACTAAACAACCCAGCTACCATGCGTGAATATCCGTACACTATTCATCCATCGAATGTATGGTAGTAGGATAGTGTTCACAACGACACAATGCAGGCTTATGTACCTTCAACCCTTGAATTGGATGATTTGCTCTGTTCTATGTTAACCAAGTCTAGATCTACTCCGAACTTCTATTGTCATAAACAAAGACATTGTAATAGTAAACTAGACCCACTCGTAGCGCTAGTGTCGCGTTGCAAATTGAACGGTCTGTAGTCGGCCATATTGGGGGCAACATCGTTTATTTATGTGCAATGAAGATTGTATTATTATAGTTTATCTACTCATGAAATTTCTTTAATAATGCACAATGGTTAAAGTGTGTGCGGCATTTAACTGCATAAATCGCAAAACTGAAGACTGCACTCTCTCGTTTCACAAGTAAGTATAGATTTTCACGATTTCCTAAAGATTATTTTGGTCCGTTGTAGGCCGCTCGATGTGGTAACGCAGTACCTACCTATTGTAGTTGATAATAATTTTCTTTTTACTAACTTATCAATATGAATGAGCTACAAAGTTTCAAATTAATCTAAACTTTGTTTTGTTTTTTTCCACAGATTTCCTTTGAACAAGAAATTGAGAGATGAAATTATTGAAAGTATTGACATTGTATTGTATTATTGTATATTGTATTGACAGAATTGTATGAAATTGTATGTAAAATGAAAATAATATAATAACATAGAAAGTGCCATGATGTAGTTATTCATTTACTTATTCAATTGTTCAGCTCCTCTGATCATACTCCTTACCCTATCTAAGTGAACCCATGGTGTTTGTAAAACTGTGTCTTATGTACAAGATATTGTCTCAATATTGAAATGCAGAGCGATTCTTCTGTTACTTTGGAAGAATGGTTCTGAGATAATTGCTTTTGAATAATGGAAGGATCTTTCACTTTAAAATACCTAACTAACTTATGCCCTAACTATTATAAGTACGGTATGAAAAGTACAATATCGCCACTACGCAAATCTACATGTAATCATATTGGTAAGTAATGCATGCATTACACGGACGTCCCTATGAATGGATTTTATACATATTTGGTGAGAGTTAAAATAAGAGGGGAAAAAAAAATATATATATATATATTATATAACATGACTATCTATATATATCATGACTTCTCAACCCCCCCCCCCCAATTAACTCCCTCCACCGACAGCAAATTCAAATAATAAAACTTCCAGTATGAAATTTGAAGCTCCCGACATATTTTTGTAACCTAGATCGAATTTATAATCGAATTTAAAAAATGATCTCGAAAATCTGACTTGAATAGTTGAAACATCATGATTTATTACTATTACCTCCTTCAATCTTCCTCGTCCATAATGAAATTTGAAACTTTTAGTACACCTTCCAAAACTAGACAAAATTCTTAGTTGAACAAAAAAGAATGACAAACATCTGACGATATTAGTTGAAACATCATGATATTTTACTGTTACCCCCTCCATTCACCCTTTTTCATAATCAAATTTGAAATTCCTATTATAAGATCTGTAGTGGATTTGTTGTTTGGTTATGCGGATTCACCCCTTTGGGTGAATTTACATATACATGGCTGGGAGTTGGTACTCCCAGTGGACAGTTTTAGCTTGATGTTTGGGGGCCCTTTGTGAATTTTACCACAAGATCCAAAACTAGACCAAATTCATAGTTGAACAAAAAAAGAATCACGAAAATCGGACGAGAATTGTGGCCTAAATAAGTTTGTAAATCGTCATATTTGGTTAGATATTCCAAAGACAAGCAGCTCCCACAGTTTGTCTCTGTTGAAAATATTGCATAAAATTCATTCACAAACTGTGTTGTCATCATAATAATTGACGTTTTTAATGATTTTAGACTAGTTTTCATCAAGATAATACAAAATATGTTTACTACGAACACTTATACACAAACTAGCTAGCCTTACAATTCAAAAAGGGCGCGTGAAGTTGACCCCAATATGTCCGCCAATGCTCTCTTCAATTTGCAGTAGGCGGCGTCTGAGATCCACGTACAGTTGTAGGGCCTTGGTCATAAACGTAGGTTATGGTAGAGCATGAAGCCTCCACAAAAGCTTTCTGCCAGCCTTTGAACAAGGTCTGGTTGCAATCTTATACCTAATCACCAACATATTATAAGTAATCAATCCGATCGAGCCTCCGCGAGGGGGCACTCGGTACATACTTGGAACCAGAATTACAACTCACATATTACACATCAAATAAATGTCCAGAAGGATAGAAATATTTTGGAGCATTAATTATTATTTTACCTTTTGAACAATACAAAGGATCAATGATTGTCAACAGTCCGAAGTTAATTTTCATGGAATGCTCCCACTAAATGGGTTTTCTAGCTAATTTTCGTAAAAAACAAAGCTAATACGATGGCTCCAAAAATTTTAATATCAAAATTTTCTTCCTTGAAATCCGGTTTTCGGCAATCTGGAACGATTCCTGGATTGCAACACTTTTTCATATATATATAATAATAATAATTATTTATTAATCGATTCATTGATTTATGTACCTATGTGTCATTCCTGACGATTAATCTCCATAGGATTGAGATAAAAAATCCGTTCGTACCAAAAAATAAAGCTTTTCAAATTAGAGGAGTTCATTGGCCAGCACTTTTTATGCACTTTAAATCCGCAAATTTCAAAAAATTGCACAGGTTAATATAATTTTTTTAATGATCTTTATTTGGTTGCTCTCGTTTATAGGTAGCATATAACCTGTGGCATGTTTATTGCGAATACAATATTTTGAAATTCAATCTACAATGCATGTGACATAGCTACTTGGCTACTTAGGATGTTAGGGGATCGATTCAACAAGGATTTTACCTATAAAAAATATAGTGTTCGTAGTCTTATCCCGGCATTCCGCGGTTTAATACTGCTTTTGATGCTTGCTTCAGAAAGTGTTCTTCATAGAGTGTTCAAACAGCCCACTTGTGTTCCACATCTACGATACTCACATCATAAAATCCACAATGTGGTGAGTCTGCTAGGTCCACCATATGTCGGCACCTGTGGACTTGACCATGACCTAAAGGTTAATACACCTGCTTAAATAATCTTCATTTCTTCAGAATAGGAACTTTGAGGGTTAATAAAACTTACCTGTACCTTCTGAATTATGTAAATGCGGACTAAGGTCTTGCGTGTTTACCACCATAATTAGAAATATAATTTCCTCACCCAAACACTGACCTTAGTACTCTGATTTACGTGCCTGTAATTGCGAATAGTACTGAAAAGTCTATATTGTTCATTTGTAACTCAATCAAAGGATGGCAATGTTAAATATATCGAAATTCCCACGTTATTTCAATTTATTTCTTCTTAAGCTTACGATTTCGTTCTTAATATTATTTTCGCTTCCCAGACTTGTAAAGTATTCAGTCATGCAGCATGGCTAATAGAGCGAATTTTCAAAGAAAATTTGTGAATAAAACTGAGGGGACAGCCGTATGACGAGATCGCAAAAAACATTTTAGGACATTAGGAGGAAAAATTTGGTCAATCATCGGCATTTTTCATCTCAAAATAGATTTTTCTCAAAAAAAAAAAAAAAAAAAAAAAAAAAACTTCGAGTGCTACAAAATAGTCAAAACCCGATTTTTTAAAAGCATTTTTTGGGACTCTAAATTTAAATTTGAACCTGAATTTCTCGAGCGATCGGGCTGGCCAACGAACTCGACCTGTCTTTTGCCAATATGGATTTTTTCTGCGTTGGAACGAATTTTTTTACGCCGTATTTTTAGGAAGTTATTAGAGAGTTCCTTGTAGATCCGTAAAATACAATATGTCAGGCGGTATTGACAATCCGGTGCCGTAACTCTAACGCAATTAGTTACAGTGACGCATCCTTCCGTTCTTATACGTTAACGGATCGCAATCCGGAAAAAACGTAATCGTCTAAAATAACCTCCTTCCATGGATTTAGCGTTACAACTAGATCCGTTAAGGACTTGACGTGTCTTTAAGGTGCGGTAAATGTTTCTCGTTACCGCACGCCGTATTGAGACCGACGGATCTCTAGGAAATCTCTATTGTCTGGTCATTGTGACAATCCACCGATTGTCGTGATCACTTTTCTTGGATTTCTACAGTATTTTCAATCTTTCGATGTAATTTTGGGACTCAGGTGAAATAAGTAGAACAAGATTTCAATCATTTGGATATAATTTATCACGCTTTTCTTTATGTTGCTCGTAAAGAGAAGTAATCAGGGGGGTTTTCTATCTAGCCTGTCGGTTGATTAATTTCTTATATTCACTTCTTTTAAAGATTAAAGAAATACCGCTGGGAAGAGAGAGGTATGCGGAAAGCAATTAATTAGATATTAGTATAAACAATGGGAGTTTATATAATATTAATTGCTATGAACGCAAGTGAAAGAGAGAGTGAGACTCACCGTTCTTGAAGGTTGAACCACGATTAACAGCAAGCGGGCCCGTGCGCGTTGGCCGTTGCGGGTACCAACTGGCACGATGTTCCATTGCTCGGGTCACCGTAACAGTTTTCGATAGCTATTACAAAATACACCTTATAAATACATATACGACGTTATATCTAGGATTGTATTCTTTGATGTGTGAAACGGATTTGTAGGGGTCTCCGCCCCCTCCCTCCCACTTTTGGTTTATTATTTCCAATAATAAGCCTATGTGATCGTGTAGCAAAAAATTTTTATAACCCCCCCTCAAACTTTGTCACTTTACGTTTCAAGGTACGTAGAATCCAAATTTGAAATGTCCGTCCGCCGTCCGCCGTTCGCCGTTCGCCGTCCGCCGTCCGGGCCATAAAAGGCCTAAGAATTGACTTAAAAAACCCGTTCTTTCGCACATAGACTCCATTTGGGGTCTAGTTGGTCCTAACGTTTAACCATCCCGATCGCTTTACTCGCATAGATGCTATGGGCCAAAAACGGGCAAAAACGTGTCTTTTTCGACGCGAGCACGCCTGGCACGCTTCGCAGGGGGTCACGGTGGGTGGAGAGGGGGGGGGGGTTGAGCGGGGGGTGGCGTGAGAGGAGGCGCCGGCGCCGCTGCTTGTGGTGGGTACGGCGCCGGCGTTCGTTCGAGGCATGAATATGTTTTTTCAAGGTCATATTTGTGTGTTAATACCAAAGCTTTTCCTACGCATATTTAATAACATATCCTCTCGACTTTTCGTACGTACTTAGATAATGATATTATTAAGGCAATAACTATTTGAATAGATAGGAGCTCAAATCGAGAAATATAAACATGCGTATATAATTATAGAAGTAAAGGTTGTGGCAACTCGAAGTAGGACACGCCGAGGAGTCTGGACGGGCCTTATGACGTACACTAGCCAACTAAAACTACGATCATTTTTTTCTTCTGAAAATTCGCCAAAAATAGCCAAAATTTCATCCATATAGTTTGCCGTTCCTAATATCTCCTTACACGCTTTTATGTATTCTCGAATCCTATGCTTTCATCGAGTTCCGTTACCATTTGTGATGCCTCTCAACTCGATCATTGTTGCGTGACGTCCATTCACTTTCCCTTTTTCATTTATATTTCATTTAGGTCCGCAGCGAGTAAAAGTTCTGCCCGACTAGTATTTGTCAATACTACTCTACAGATGTACGCTTAGAATAATTTGGCTGTTCGTAGTTCACCATATTTTCTGGGACAATACTTATGTATGCAATACGTATGTGTGTTATATGTACTGAAAACCAGAATGGAAAACCGGATGGAAAAACTATGAATATTGTGATCTCAGCTATGTGATCCCCATTAAATCCTAGGTTTCCTGGCGTTGAATTGTATCGAATAATTTATGTTTATTTTTTATGCATACTGGCGGATTTGTTGGCCAATTCTAACCTTAAGTTCGAATTTTAGTACATTTTAATTATACATATCCTTATACATAAAATTCAACGTTTGTTTCTTTGTTCCCAATAGACGGCTAAATGGCTGGACCGATTAAGACGGGAACGATCTTAAAATGATCAGCGAGTTCCGGCGCACATCATAGGCTAGGTAGACCAGGACGAGGTGGCGCACGAGTCTGCAAAAAAGTTTGAAAGCGGTTTCTCTTTTGAATCGTAATTATGATGTCTTGGGATACTCAAAAGTGGATGATGCCACCGCCGAGAGTGGTCGTCAGGGTTGGCTGTCTGTTGGCAGTTGGGTGTCCGGTTTTGGCTCTAGAAATCGGCGCTAGAAATCCATCTTTAAACATCTAAAATCATTATCATTTGTATTTTTGTCACACTATTTCATATGAAGGAACTCTAGATCTCCATTTTTTGTGCAATCGCTCTTTCAGTTTTCGGTGAAGGTGAACAATCTTGATATGACAGAAACATTCTCAAGTTAGTCTTTCTAGATATCGTTATTTTCGTTGCCAAAACTCCAAGCTTTCGGCTATTTTTTTGATTTTTATTATTATTATGTTTTATTTATTTTTTATTAATGTTTAAGCCGCATATCATCCAAAAGGATCATTAGTGGCATTGAACACGGTGTCTTAAGGGACACTGGAAGTGGTACGATTCTAAGGGGAGCCATGTTATCATCCTTGACTAAAAAGGGAGGTCATCATGGACTCCCCAGGCAACTCGGAGTGGAAAAAATGAGGGGTACAGTGATGACCACTGTTTAGCCCCCAAAGTGGATTAAAAAAAAACCCAAAAATAAAATATCGGCTATTATTTATTGATTCAAATGTTTCCTGTCTAGGTAGTATGCAATCTACAAACATGCAGCATGATCGTATGAGCGAATTTTCATAAATGGTCGTATTACATTTATGTTAAATTCTGTTGAAGTTTGAGCACATTGGGGACAAATAAAAATATTATTATACATTTTATAGCAAACTAACTTTTTGTCAGTAATATTTCAATGAAAAAACGATTTTGTGGATTTTTACAATTTTTTCAAGTGTTCCTATTGATTTTTAGCTTATTTTAATGAAATTTAAGTACATTTTTCAGTACAATTTTGTGCTTGAATTTTTAAATGTCCTAGTTCATGTTCGATTAATTTTTTCGAGTAGCATTCTGCTAAAAAATAGAAATTTTTTTAATTTTTAGCGGTTTTTTGCGTTTTTGAGTGATTTTTTAAGTACATTTTTTGAAATTTGACCAATTTAATGTGCTCAAAAAGTGTTGTCCAACGAACTCATCCTTTCTTTTGAAATGCTTGATTTTTTGGCGAAAGAACGAAGTTTTTATCTCAATTCTATCGAGAGTTATCGTCTGGAATGACACATACATATATATATACATATATATATACATATATATATATATACATATAAAAAAGCGTTAAAATCCAGGAATCATTTCAGAATGCCTCAAAACAGATTTCAATAAAGAAAATTTTTGAAAATTTTTATTTTAAAATTTTTGGAGCCATTGCAATAGCTTTATTTTCTAAGAAAATTCGCTAAAAAATGGTATTTCATAAAAGTTTTTGAAATACCTACACTAGTTACTATTGTTTATTTTATTTCATTTATCACATTATTTACTGTCACTCCAATCTTCTTGACAGCGAGTCTCAATGAAACAATAAAACCAAAAAGTAATTATTTCCAGCTGTTTATTGCTGATTATTTCCAGATGTAGCTACCGACACACAGACACGAACATATATGCCAACCTCTGTATGCTCTTTATTTTTTTTTATTATTATTTTTTTTAAGGTTTAAGTCGCACCTCAATCAGAAGGGTTATTTTGGCGGCATTGAACAAGGTGTCTAAGGGGACACTTTAAGTGGTACGATTCTAAGGGGAGCCATGCTGACATCCGTTACTAAATGAAGTGCCATCATGGACTCCACTGGCATAATAGAGGGGGGGGGGGGGTGAGGGGTGCAGTGATGACCACTGTTTAGCTTCTCAAGTGAAAAAAAAAACGAAAAATAAAATAATACAACTAAGACTAGATGTAAAATAGACTAATAACTATATACATGCTACTATATACAATCAGCAAAAAGTGAAATAAAACTATATCTAACTATATCACAGCATCAGATATCACAGTTCGTAGTAGAGCTCAGCGGCTCTCAGGTACAACAACAGGGATCGGACCTTGTCTGGACCGGATAATACATCAACCCACAGAGGCGGCTCATGCTGGACTCGGAGGTTCTCAAGGGACCTCTGTATGCGGTATGCAGGGACCTCTTCTAGCTCAGTTATTAAAGTTAATAATAACTATAGATTAATATAATAATAATCTGTTATTTATAGTTTTCATCACCATTTATCTCATTTGTTCGAAATTCTCGAGAAAGATAGGCATAGAGAATCCACACAACGTGTCGACAAGAAACCGAAAAATTTAAATCTTGACTCAAACATTCATGAGATCTTCACTTCAGATGTATGTATAGATCTTATAAGTAAGTTCGACCATATGCATAGATAAGTATCAACGTACACCTAACTGAAGAAGTAGTAAGAGCATGTATAAGTTATAGAAATTATTCGAATACATTCTAAAATCTAGTAAAGCATTATTATAAATTTTTGTAACATTATCAAAATCCTATTTAAATAATCATTGCCCGTAAAATGTAAGAATTGAAACATTTTTTGGAGCACTCACACAGAACAATGCATGAAACGTCGCTTTTCTGACAAGAGCAAGACCTTTCCACGCAATCCTTTGAACGAACTAGGTGGGATGGGATCATAGGGCGTTGATGATTTCGTTGTGATATTTTAGTCGTATTTTGTTTGTGAGGTCACACCCTGTGAAAGCATGAAAGGCAGGTAATATCGCTGAAGTTGAGCAGCCTAAGCTCCTAGCAACGGCGTGGCAGCCAATGTCGAGTGGTTTGCAACCGTTAACCTTTGCAACCTTGACGTTTCATTTTGTCTCAATATTGAACAGCCAACACAAAAACTTCGTTGTCAATACATCATTGCTCTTTCTCCCTCGCATGTTCGCAGGATTTATTTTGTTTTTGATAAGTACGATGATTTGTCTATTAAATATTTGGAGTCGAAATTACGAGCGAAATGCCACGAAAGCAAATTGATAAAAATAGTCCTAGTTAGGAGAAAAACGAATTTGAATTTAAAAAAAAAAAAAAAAACCTTAATGAAATGTAGATCTTGCATTCAAAAAATCTGAATTTTGAAATTATAATTTCAACATACAGGTGAAAGTAATAAAAATGCCAAAATACCTCAGAAAATTAATTTTATTGGAATATAACCGAAAAAGTGTTAAACATCACAAATAACAGTGAAAGAACGGGATAACGCCCTTGACAGCGATTGATTTCCTCACTTGTGGCGTAATTTCTCGAAATACCTCCTGGCTTCGTCTGTAAAGAATACTTTTAAATGAATCAAATCCCTGAATTTATCGGAAGAGATTGACATCTTTCTTTTGTAAGTTTTTGGATGGGGAGTGAAATTCTGAGGGGCGAGATGGCTGCTGAGCCAAATCTGGGCAAACGATGCAAGTATTTTCTCCTTTTTTGGCGGGTTCGGCTTCACACACTTGCAAGTAAATTCTTTATTATAGCTCACACGATAGTAAACTAGCTGAGGGTCCACATGAAATTTCACTTCTCTCAGCCGCTTTGTTTTCATTGGAGCCTTAGGAATATACCTTGTGTCAATATAACCCACCCAATCAATATATCTGATTTTGATCAGCCTCAAAATCAGTGTAAAACACAGGATCAAACGATGAATGTTGAGTAGAGACATCAACAGGTCGGAAAAATGGAAGAATGTGATTTGCAGGCGATAGCTCTAAGATAGCCCATTCTTTCGCTGTATACGAAATACTCACCCGCTGTTTTGAAGTATTTAGACCCGTTGTTTCCCCATTTTGACCTCACCACCGTGTTCGGCTGCCCCTAATACATAAGGTACCATTCTCAACTCACTTTTGACACAAAATCGACATAGCCCGTTCTTCCCCTGTACTCTTTATATATATATATATATATATATATATATATATATATATATATATATATATATATATATATATATATATATATACAGGGTGTCTCAACTTAAGTAGGCAAGACTTCAGGGATCAATTCTACAAGTAATTTGCAACAAAAAGTGTCTCTTAAAGTGTTATATTTTAGAGGCTTCGTTTTCGAGTTATTGACGATCTAAGATTTTTTTCGTGTTTTCGACTTTATCTCCTAAAAATGGCTGTGACCCCATCATTCTTTGAGTATTCTCAAACCTGAGGATACCGTTGGAAAGAACGTTAAATTTCCTATCTTTTAGATGCCAAATCATAATTATTCAAGAGAGTTAAGATACCGAAAAAAGAGGTCAAAGTACTAACTTTGTAAAATTCTAAAAATTTGGGTTTTTTTTTCAATCTGATTCCTCCCTCCATAAAAAAAAAAAAAAAAAAAAAAATAAACAGTCGTTTATAAGTACAGTAAAAACTTTAAAATCTTATCAGCTTTCTAACGGTATAGCCAAAAAATTGATAAAAGTAACAACAAGGAGAAAAAACGGCTTTTGAATGCGAAAAAACGTGGTATTTTTAACGAAAATCGATGGATTTCAGGAAAAAACGATCTCCCACAACTTTATGATTTAAATGTTGAATTCTACGTAATTTTTCACGCTGAATCGAATGGTGACACTTGCAGACCTCTACGACTAACGAATAAGGGCGAAAGTGCCCTTTGACCCTCGAAACTCAAAGAAGGGCACTTTCGCCCTTATTCGTTAGTCTTAGAGGTCTGCAAGTGTCACCATTCGATTCAGCGTGAAAAATTACGAAGAATTCGACAGTTAAATCATAAAGTTGTGGGAAATCGTTTTTTCCTGTAATCCATCAATTTTCGTTAAAAATACCACGTTTTTTCGTATTCAAAAGCCGTTTTTTCTCCTTGTTGTAACTTTTATCAATTTTCTGGCTACACCGTTAGAAAGCTGATAAGATTTTGAAGTTTTTACTGTACTTGCAAACGACTGTTCATTTTTTTATGGAGAGAGGAATCAGATTGAAAAAACCCAAATTTTTAGAATTTTACAAAGTTTGTACTTTGACCTCTTTTTTCGGTATCTTAACTCTCTTGAATAGTTATGATTTGGCATCAAAAAGATAGGAAATTTAACGTTCTTTCCAACGGTATCCTCAGGTTTGAGAATACTCAAAGAATGATGGAGTCACAGCCATTTTTAGGAGATAAGGTCGAAAACACGAAAAAAATCTTAGATCGTCAATAACTCGAAAACGAAGCCTCTAAAAAATAACACTTTAAGAAACACTTTTTGTTGCAAATTACTTGGAGAATTGATCCCTGAAGTCTTGCCTACTTAAGTTGAGACACCCTGTATATATATATATACATATAAAATTATGTTCAAGTTCAAAAATACGTGTATTTAGTTGAAAAAACAACATGACACGGAGGTTCAGCTCCGAGACCGATACATTATAATATTAACATATAAACGATCATTATTATTATTACTTATTTTATACTTATTTTATGTAATTATACATGTGTTTTCATTATGTGACTAACCATAAATTTCCTGTTTTCTACAAAAAAATTTCAGGATCATAACAACTAATCATAATTCTTGTGATTATAAATCATTCTGGAAAGTATTACACCTGATATCCAACTATTATAATTATTATTTAAATTTATTCATTTTTTTTATTTTTTATTCATTTTAAATTCTTATTCAATAACATACAGGAACGAAACTCTACAAGTAATTATTAAAAGAAATACATTTACATTTAGGTATACATTTTTTTTCTCATGATTATTTGTCCTTGTTTATTAGGTATTCAAAGAAGCCATTATCTAAATTAATATAACCAATACTATCATCATAAGCCCATCAATTTGGGTTCTTTCTTACTTCTAAGTCAGGCTAATAGTAAATTAATTGCCAATAGTAAATTATTAATCAATTGTAGATAAGTTCCTTCACTCGCCTGGTTGTATAACATCTTCAGCAGGTGAACTGTTTTCAGGTAGTCTAATCATCAGTGCAGCAGCCAAAAAATAGCATAAGTTGTTGGGAATTGTTGTTCCCTCTAGATTTCCTAATAACTCCTTCAAGGTTTCTCGTGTGACATTCGTGTATTCGTTGAGATATTTTATTCGAGGTTGCAGAGACGTCGGACATTCCAATAAAAAATGAAAGAGATCGTCATCTGTCGCCATTGTACATCGAACACACGGTTTTAATGTTTCCCACGAAATGTTACGGCCGTTACATAGGAAGTAAATTTGTTCACGGCTTTGTGTTCGCAATTGACACTGGAGACGTTTCCTCCATAACGGATGATTTTTTTTCAAGTAGGAATTCGAAGAGGGAGGGAGGGAACCGTAAATAAATGAAAATGACGAATTTATGAAACGTCTTCGGCCTCTTTCATCTTGCAGTATTTTAATAACTGTTTGTGATTTAGGATATCAAGACCTCTGGTATAATCCCGATCCGCGTGCCGTGGAAGGAAAGACTGAGGAGATATTATTAAAATATAAAATTATGTATATATGTATATATATATATCTGAATTCGTATGAATCCCACTCCGAGTGAGGGAAGCGAGCGAGAAAACTACATTAGTGAAATAATGGTTTCAATAATTATTTCCTCACTCCATTGTGCTACAAGATTGTCCGTTTTGTGTCTTAAAGCCGGGTCGGGGCGGCTGTGTTTCCCGGGAATTATCGCCATATCCTAGCTATCCCGAGTTTGGCTGAATAGGGCGGGATAAGGTTTCCCAGCCGAGTTCCACTACGCTGAACCTGGAGCTTGAAAGAAGACCGCGCGGTGTGAGATTAGGTAGGTGGGTTCTCTAGGGACACTTGTTTGTCAACCCGAAACCAACCCTATCGATTTCGAATAAGATTACCTATTTGTTGGATATCAGCTCACTTCGATCAGTTCCATCCGAGAGCTCCTACAGTAAACCACCCGATTGCCTTCCTTTTCGGAAGATAACATCTTAGACTTCATTCCCTAGCCACTCCACGTCCAACCAAGATTCTTTACACTAGATGAAACTAATTAACTATATCGCTATGAGTCCAACGTCTTGAACAAATTTCGCATACCCTATTATTTTTGACATTTTATGTCTTTACTTTGGTACATGGACTCGAAAAGCGTTACAGTTGATTTCTAATGATTTTCACGTACAACCAAGCCGTTTCTGGGGAAATGAAACTTCTTAAGTTTTCAATGGACAGAAATCGTTCACCATTCGTTGGCACTCTCGGTTTATAACCCATTTCTTTCGTACTTGTTCTTGGTATTTACGTCGCCATTTTATATTTATTAATTTTATTAATGGATGTAGTAAACAATGTCGCTTGTTTTGTTGTTATTAATTTGGCGAGAAAACGTCAAAGATTTTATTAAAATCATTGAAACTGTTACAATCGTAATGACAATTATTGTTTTGAATGTTATTCATCCAAATTATTTGTTGAAATGTGTAATAGACTTGGGCGCCCCGGAGGTGCAATGGGAGCCTAAATCCACACTCATAGATAGAGAGGGGTATGACAGTACCATAAGAGATTCAACTCGTACTAATGCCATGTATGCTACGTTCGGAGAAGATTGGTTTTCCAGTTCTAGGATCACCCATCCATCGCCAAACGCGGGCTTTCGAAAACACGAGAAGGAGCGCCCGACGCCCGTTGGGAAACAACGGAGCGACGGCAGCGCATTCCCTTGGATCTCGCGGGAACTGTCACAAATGGGTGGTGGGCTGGGGGAACTAAAGACATAAAATGTCCCAATGTGTTGCAGACTAGTATGTACAAGCGTTTTGTATGTTGCAGTAAAATGCCTTATGAGTTATATCGTGACTGGTAGATTAATAACTTTTGCGCATGCTTCATAACTAAAAACTCATTAACACAGGCGAAACTCCGAGTTAAATATAGGCACCACCCTTTGTTTTTTTCATGTCTTTACGATAGCCCGTGATTTGAAATTTTGCAGGACCGCGAGGGGTGAGGCAGGATACACTGAATGCGGTGAGGCTAGATAGTGGAACTGGAAGACATAGAAATTTCCCAATAAATATCAGTTGATATAATGCCAATAATGGGATTATCAGGTGATATAGTTCCGATGGAATTTTTCAACTATGAGAAATCGAATTGTTATGAAATCCTATTGTCCGTGCGGATGCACCTACTAGTGAAGCATTGGTACCTATATGCTTAATTTAATCTCATAAATAGCTTCTAATTGGCTCACGGCATACATAAATTGCAACTCACGGCGCTGATATTTAGATGGAGATCCATTGGGACCCCTCGGAAGCAATTACGAGGATCGGAGACGCTTTGTCAACTGAGGAGCCTCTGATCCTATACTCTTTCCTTACCTATATCAGGATTTAGGTAGCCCTCCAGAGGTGCAATGGGGCCTAAATCCTCGAGAGAGAGAGGAGAGTGACAGTATCCTGTGAAAGAGATACCACTTCTACTACTAGCATTAATGTGCTATGTTCGGAATAGATTGGTTTTCCAGTTCTAGGATCACCCATCCAACGCCAAACGCAGCCTTTCGAAAACATGAGGAGAGGCGTGCGTCGCCCGTTGGATAAAAACGGAGCGACGGCAGCGCTTTCTCTGGGATTCTGACGGGAACTCTGTCACCCCCCCCCCCCCCCCCCCCCTTAAAGACTTACTTGATTGAAGAGCAAGTACGTAAACCAGGTGAAATAGTTTACTGGTTGAGAACTGATGCTCATTAATAAATTGGATGCATTGGCGATTGAGGGTGAGAAAAGAGAAATTAAAACAGGATGGATTGTCAATGAATCTTCATAAGAAGTATTCATTAGGTACTTAACCCCCAATCAAAGATTGGAACAATCGGGAATAAACGGTGGCTCAACTATGGAGATTTATACCTTTAGGAAATTAAAATAGATATAAAAATATGTGCCCAACGTCGGGGACTTAAATTGGGAACTAAGCCCAGGAAATTATAATTGGGAACAATGCCCTTGAATTAATAATTGGGAACAATGCCCTTGAATTAATAATTGGGAACAATGCCCTTGTATAAAGAATATATAATAAAAATGGCAAAGGCCAGGTATACCAATGAAATTATTTATAATTTCGGCCGGGTCAATGACCAATGAAATTATTTATATACCAAAGGGTGATAATGGGAATTCCTTCTGGGAAACCCGGGCAATGTTTCTTCTGAAACATTGACGCCCCAAAAATAGTGGAATCGGATTACTAGGCGTCAGCCGTACATAATCCGAACCACGCTCGCTCTACCGAGGAGAGTGTGACAGTACCGTAAGAGGTACAATCCCAGAACGTAATGTGCTATGTTTTGGGAGGAGATTCCCTTACTAATAGCACGTAATGTGCTATGTTCGGAATAGATTGGTTTTCCAGTTCTTGGATCACCCATCCAACGCCAAACGCAGCCTTTCGAAAACATGAGAAGAGGCCTACGACGCCCGTTGGGTAACAACGGAGCGACGGCAGCGCTCTCTCTGGGTTTCTGACGCGAACTCTGTCACACTCCCCCCCCCCCCCCCCCCTTAAAGACATACTTGATTGAAGAGCAAGTATGTAAACCAGGTGAAATAGTTTACTGGTTGAGAACTGATGCTCATTAATAAATAGGGTGCATTGGCGATTGAGGATGAGAAAAGAGAAATTAAAACAGGACGGATTGTCAATGATTCTTCATAGGAAGTATTCATTAGGTACTTTACCCCCAAACAAAGATTGGAACAATCGGGAATAAACGGTGGCTCAACTATGGAGACTTATACCTTTAGGAAATTAAAATAGATATAAAAATATGTGCCCAACGTCGGGGACCTAAATTGGAAACTAAGCCCAGGAAATTATAATTGGGAACAATGTCCTTGTATAAAGAATATATAATTAAAATGGCAAAGGCAGGTATACCATAGGTATGAAATTGAAATTATAAGAGGGGAATAAATGAGAAATTATAAGTCAATGACCAATGAAATCATTTATATACCAAAGAGTGATAATGGGAATTCCTTCTGGAAAACCCGGGCCAATGTTTCTTCTGAAATATTGACGCCCCAAAAATAGTGGAATCGGATTACTTGGCATCAGCCGTACATAATCCGAACCACGTTCGCTCTACCGAGGAGAGTGTGACAGTACCATAAGAGGTACGATCCCGGAACGTAATGTTACTAATAGCACGTAATGTGCTATGTTCGGAATAGATTGGTTTTCCAGTTCTTGGATCACCCATCCAACGCCAAACGCAGCCTTTCGAAAACATGAGAAGAGGCCTACGACGCCCGTTGGGTAACAACGGAGCGACGGCAGCGCTCTCTCTGGGTTTCTGACGCGAACTCTGTCACACCTATCGAAATTTTAATTAATTTTTTTTTTTTTTTTTTCATTTACTGTGAAGCGTAAAATTGCGGAGTCTAGGAAGTAAAGGTGTGAACATTTTTGGGAGGGACGATGCGCCATGTTCTGATCATTGTTTACATTCGGGTTTTAAAAATTACAGGCCTTTGATCTGCATAGAAGGGCCACTTAACATATAAATAAACATTTGTGCATTTGTACATTTGTGTTATAATTTGCCACGTTTTTAGTTGTTTATAATTTTTCAATCGGCGAACTCTTGGGATGGTCAAAAGGTCCTCGATTATTACATGGCTCCTCTTACACATTTCTTGATGAAACACATTTATGCAGAAGAATGAATAAAGCGTGTTTATCTATCTGTCTATAAACTCCACGACCCGGGCAATGGCCGGGTATTCCGCTAGTTGTGCAATACCGTTTAAAACTGGGTGCGAATCTATCTCTGCGTTCCACTTTGTTGCCAGTTATCCGGTCTTATTGAGTAGGAGATAACGGTTGAGGATGTACGATTCTCATCACGAACTGATGAAATGGAGTGACATTGATCCATCGGAACGCGGAGCTTAGTAGACACTATTAGGCGTGTGAGAGGACTCAGACCGTCCCAAGAGCTCTCGAGTGATGGGACGAGAGGCATTGTACATCTCCTAAGCATCCTACGGTATTACAGTCGACGCTCTCCAGTAAGCCCTTTGATTCCCTACGATTGAGAGTTCATAACCTTATTATTATTATTTTTTTTAGAGAGAGGAAATACAAAAGTGATTCTTGTCCAAATATATAAACTCGAGGATGGAGCTGCAATATCGACTCTAAGAAGTTGATCTCTTTCTCCTCTTTTTCGAACCTCAGCACCTCAACTCAGAAGTGATCCTCCACTCCGACCTCTAATCGTTGAAAAATTACAGCACCGTCTCTCTTTTTATCGTTTCCTCTTGTCCTTCTCATTTATAATAAAACGAGTGAGTGGTTTTTAAAAAATGTTGGATCCCTACCGAATTTTAAGTGGAGCAATTCAGTGAGCAGGGTAGCTTGCATATATGTTCAGACCAGTGTTGGGCATAATCTTATCGTCAAATACGAATACGATTGTAATCGCGATAATTATTCGTTGATTCTGAGTTAACTGCAATTATATTCGTATTCGTGTCGTGTATTCGTCTGTCGGCGATTAAACGAATACAACATATCAAAATGCGTCACGGTCATCAATTTCAATAGGGCGTCCCTTCTATAATATTACCGAGCTTCAGAGGGACGTCCTTAAATCGAATTCAATGATTGGAGCACAGCCAATTTGTCTGAAATCCATTTCAATATGACGTCCCTCTGAAGCTAGGTAATATTAGCAAGGCTTCGCATATTATAGGAGGGACGCCCTATTGAAATTGATGACCGTGACGCATTTTTATTGGTTGCATTCGTGTAATCGCCGACAGACGAATACGATTACACGAACACGAATATAATCCAGTTGACACAGAATCAACGAATAATTATCGCGATTACAATCGTATTCGTATACGATTATGCCCATTATTGGCTCAGACACATATCACTGCGGGAGCCCGCAAGGAAAAAACGTCTGCCAAGTTGGGTGGGCAGTATAGATTCCTCATATATTGTAACATGGATGTATAGAAGTATTACAAGAACAGAGGACAAGTCGAAATGATTGACAGCAAAATAGAACAGCATCTAAAACACGCGTATACATTGTAAAATGCAAATTAGGGCTACATTTCATGTTTGCATGTGCGGAAACTGTCTAAAGGTTAACCCACGCAATTAATGAAAATTCCGACGAAATCGATTCATTATTCTCGGCGTGTAACCCAATATCGGTTTTTCGTAGGCGCAATAGTTACCCATTATTATTCAAGCAAATGCGATAAAAAAAAAAGCATCATCTTGGAACAAACAACCACGCGAGTTCGGACCGATATATGATAAAAATCGATGTTATAAGAAATTAACGTTTGCGCATGCGCACAGGCACATTTCTTTTATTTTCTTTTTTTTTGCAACACTAATTAAAAGTTTTTGTGTCACAAACACTGATTCCAGGAGAACAGCACAACTACCACCCCATGCTGAGATTCCATATATCATGAGAGGTTGTATCAATGCAAAGTAAATCATCCTAGTGGCCTCTGAATTGAGAAAATGGTTCACTTCCCGACAAATGTACACCAACCTACTCAATCTAGCCGCAAGTGCGTTCATATATATGAATCCAGCCGGATGTTACAAAGTTTATGAACATTCAGTTTATAACATTCAGAAATGTTTGCACAAAATTATGCTGAAAAATGTACATAAATTCTATAATGTGCTTAAAAAAAATTGACAAAAACTGCAAAAAAGCTAAAAATCATAATAATTGATCAACAGAATATTATTTAAAATAAATTGTTTGCTCTAAAATTCATGCTTAACAATTTCTTGGTTTTGAAAATTTATGGTTTTCAATTTCTTAGCAATGTGCCCAAAATTAAAAAAAAAAAAAAAAAATAACATTGATATAGCATTTGCCGATTTAATTAAACCTTTTACCAAATGAATCAAACCTTTTGCCAAATGAGTTGAACCTTTTTCCAAAATAATTCACCCTTTTCCCAAAATAATTAAACCTTTTCCCAGTACAATTATACTTTTTTACAAAATAATTAAACCTTTTCCCGAAACAATTAAACTTCTTGCGAGAAAGTATGACGTATGTACAGATACGAATTTCGAAAAAGTTTAATCGAATAGGAACTACAGAAAAACTTGAAACGAGGTGTGCAATCAATGGGTCAATGAATAATGCACCAATTTTTTACCCCCCCCCCACAATTTATTGGCTAACATTTCAAGGTACGTAGATTCCAAAAATCTAATTAAGAACTTTCCAACTCTCCAAGATTTTTGGAATCTACGATCTACACAAAATTTGGTGCATTGTTCATTGACCCATAGATTGCACACCTCGTTTCAAGTTTTTCTGTAGTTCCTAATCGATTAAACTTTTTCGAAATTCGTATCTATACATACGTCATACTTTCTCGCAAGATGTTTAATTGTTTTGGGAAAAGTACTGGGAAAAGGTTTAATTATTTTGGGAAAAGGGTGAATTATTTTGGAAAAAGGTTTAACTCATTTGGCAAAAGGTTTGATTCATTTGGTAAAAGGTTTAATTAAATCGGCAAATGCTATATAATACAGTCATTTACGATAATTCGCACATACACCCATGCTGCATGCTGGAATTTTTTATTTGAAACTCTTTTTATTTAGTCCGCAATATGGCCGCTTCGACGATTAGTTCTGAAATAAATGAAAAGCCGGATGATAGTGATTTTAATTTCAAAACCCTTCGAAGTCAAGTGGAATCGAATAAAGCGCCTAGTTGTTAAACTTCCTGCCGATTCATTTGTCGTCATTATCGGTATGCGCGGGTTATAATCATAGTTATTACTCCGGCTGGAAAAAAAAAATGTTATTGAAGCTTTGAACGGAAAAGAAATGCCTACTTTTATCTTCCAAACGCCATCCCCCCTTTCTTTCCAGTCTCTTCCTAAGCACAAAAGAACGGTAACGAAAAGTAGCAAAAGGGAAAAAGAGCACCCGCAAATTAATTCACTCTTGACCTGGATATTTTTCCCTTCATGAAATATGGAGAAGTTTTTGAAAAATAAAGATGAAACGAGGGACTAAAGAGTGAGGATGACTGTGTGATGGGAGGGGGGTGTACTTTTGCGGAGTTGGTAATTAGTATGATCGGGATAGAGTTCATCTTATTAATTACTCTTCATGGAAAGGCGCAGCTTCCGGTGGGTCAATTAACCCAAAGCGCTAATTGATAGAAGAGGAAGATGACGTAACGCTTGGCTGCGGGCAATTGGGCCTGTTTTATCCCCGCAATGTGAGAGACGTGTTTTCCCTTCACCGGTTATTTGTTGCCGTGTCAAGGATGGCAGTGTTTGTTCCCTCGATCGGACTTCATCGCGGTTTTTGAGCTGGAAATGGAACATGAAATGAGCAAAAAGTGGAAATGCTTCCTCTTAAATCTACTGTTGTCAAATTATCAGGATAAGGGTCAAAAACGAATAAAAGTCCTTATCGCCGAGCTTTCGGTTTATATAAAACCATCTTCAGGGCCTATAACAATCAGAATAAAAAACTTTCAGTCTCAGCACAGAAACAATAATAAAACAATAACAATAGCACAGAATGAACTCAAAGAAAATATATACATCAAGCCAACATAAAATAAAATAATAACAACAACCACTACTACTTAATTGAGTCCATAGATAGGTAACTTACTCAAGGATCTTTCACGGTGTCGAAATATAGGACACGGTCATGGATTTAGAAGTCAATTGTCATATAACTAAAAAATAACAAGATACAACAATATAACAACAACATCCAGCCTGCTCCATTAAAACCATGTGAACAACTATCATGGAAACATTTATGTACATACCAAAAACAAGAAGTTGTTGCAGCTGAGGCTAATAAGGGTTGGCACATGAACAGGACTCAAAAGACTAGAGGCTAAAATTGTAAAAAATTGAAAAAACTTCGAAAAACACACTGTTGGCAAGCATACAGAACTAAACTAAACTAAAATCACAGACAACAGGCAAAAAGAAGAAGGATATGATAACAGATATCACATGGATCACATGGAGAACAACGACAACACATCTTAGAGTATACATACATTTACTTAACCTTACTATACCTTAAATTCACTTGTCTTTGTTGTGTTCTAAGGAAGGCGAAGCGAAAGTATTAATGTGTACCGACATTATAAATAATAATACTCTTTTCAGGATCTTGACGATTTTAGCGATTTGTTTCATACATTTCAATAGAATTTGATTTTATTTTAATAGAACATCTAGGCCTGTCACTTAGAATGAATCAACGCTAGCTCGCGGAGCCTACGGGGAAATTTTTAATAGAATTCCATGTCGGGGAAATATTTTAATATAATTCCATATCTTTATTATGGCCCCTCCTCGGTGGGAAATTATTACGATTTGCGTCACACAAAGCGTAACGGAAAGGCGGAAAATTATGTTATAAAATTTTGTTCAGGTACTTCAGACCCCGTGGTGATATTTGAAAACATTCATCACATGATGAAATACTTCAATAATAACAAAACATTTCTGATTCAGATTAAAATAAAAAACGCTGCAAATTATTTCACAAAGGTTTATTATTTTTTCAATTGAGTATGATCGTAGTTTTAGTTGGCTAGCGTACGTCATAAGGCCCGTCCAGACTCCTCGGCGTGTCCTACTTCGAGTTGCCACAACCTATACTTCTATAATTATATACGCATGTTTATATTTCTCGATTTGAGCTCCTATCTATTCAAATAGTTATTGCCTTGATAATATCATTATCTAAGTACGTACGAAAAGTCGAGAGGATATGTTATTAAATATGCGTAGGAAAAGCATTGGTATTAACACACAAATATGACCTTGAAAAAAAACATATTCATGCCTCGAACGAACGCCGGCGCCGTACCCACCACAAGGTGCCGCGGCGCCGGCGCCTCCACTCACTCCACCCCCCCCCCCCCCTCCACCCACCGTGACCCCCTGCCAAGCGTGCCAGGCGTGCGCGCGTCGAAAAAGACACTTTTTTGCCCGTTTTTGGCCCATAGCATCTATGCGAGTAAAGCGATCGGGATGGTTAAACGTTAGGACCAACTAGACCCCAAATGGAGTCTATGTGCGAAAGAACGGGTTTTTTAAGTCAATTCTTAGGCCTTTTATGGCCCGGACGGCGGACGGCGGACGGCGGACGGCGAACGGCGAACGGCGAACGGCGGACGGCGGACGGACATTTCAAATTTGGATTCTACGTACCTTGAAACGTAAAGTGACAAAGTTTGAGGGGGGGTTATAAAATTTTTTTGCTACACGATCACATAGGCTTATTATTGGAAATAATAAACCAAAAGTTCAATGTAATTATTTGATAGTCTCTCCTCCACATGTTATTAACTACCCACATGTTACTACCATGACTACGTTTGCTCGTCTCGGTCTCGCTAACTCGCTATCCTGCAAAAAATGTGATCTTGCGATCCTGTGGTCATGCAAAATTCAAATCAAGGACCGTCCTATCGTCCTAAAGACATGAATCATGTGAATACGAGTAGTTTAGGTTTTGGCTTCGAGTTTTTGACATGTTTCATGTCTTTAGGATGGCCCGCGTGAATTTCGCAGGACGAGTACAGCATTTTGACATGTGTCATGTCTTTAGGATGGCTCCTTAATATTAAAATACTTACCTTTACGTTTGACTAGATTCTGCCGTGTATTGTTAATGAGTGTGAATAAACATCAGGAGATCATTTATCATTTATTTACGATTGCAATTTATTTTCGTAATCATCAGCCTATTTTACATCTAGTCTTAGTTGTATTAAGTATTTTATTTTTGGGTTTTTTTAATCTACTTGAGGAGCTAAACAGTGGTTATCACTGTACCCCTTACATTCTTTCCCTGAATTTCCTACCAGTTTGACCGCAATATTCGTAGCCGCAAGAACATTTTAGTTTATAATCCCTACTTTTATCCTGAACATTGATTTCGTCTTTAACGGAAAGTAGTAATGCTCTAAGACTGTTTCTATTTTTAAAACACTCTTTGTAACCCTTCGATGATAGAATTTTGCCGATTTTATCAGAAATGTTCCCTTAATAAGGTATACTCATCCATTATTTTTCTTCTAAAGTTACATCTTCCCTAACCAGATTGGAAACTTCATCTCTACTCTTTTTCCAAAGTACATTATATCCCATACGGTATCAATGAGATCTCCTCCATATCCATTACTAGCCTGTATATCCATTACTAACATCCATTCCTAAGAAACTTATCCCATACGGTATCAATGACATCTCCTCCATATCCATTACTAGCCTGGATATCCATTACTAACATCCATTCCTAAGACACTTATCCCATAAGGTATCAATGAGATCTCCTTCATATCCATTACTAGCCTGTAACATACCCATTACTAACATCCATTCCTAAGAAACTTATCCCATACGGTATCAATGACATCTCCTCCATATCCATTACTAGCCTGGATATCCATTACTAACATCCATTCCTAAGACACTTATCCCATAAGGTATCAATGAGATCTCCTTCATATCCATTACTAGCCTGTAACATACCCATTACTAACATCCATTCCTAAGAAACTTATCCCATACGGTATCAATGACATCTCCTCCATATCCATTACTAGCCTGGATATCCATTACTAACATCCATTCCTAAGACACTTATCCCATACGGTATCAATGAGATCTCCTCCATATCCATTACTAGCCTGGATATCCATTACTAACATCCATTCCTAAGACACTTATCCCATACGGTATCAATGAGATCTCCTCCATATCCATTACTAGCCTGGATATCCATTACTAACATCCATTCCTAAGACACTTATCCCATAAGGTATCAATGAGATCTCCTTCATATCCATTACTAGCCTGTAACATACCCATTACTAACATCCATTCCTAAGAAACTTATCCCATACGATATCAATGAGATCTCCTCCATATCCATTACTAGCCTGTATATCCATTACTAACGTCCATTCCTAAGAAACTTATCCCATACGGTATCAATGAGATCTCCTTCATATCCATTACTAGCCTGCATATCCATTACTAACATCCATTCCTAAGAAACTTATCCCATACGGTATCAATGACATCTCCTCCATATCCATTACTAGCCTGGATATCCATTACTAACATCCATTCCTAAGACACTTATCCCATACGGTATCAATGAGATCTCCTCCATATCCATTACTAGCCTGGATATCCATTACTAACATCCATTCCTAAGACACTTATCCCATAAGGTATCAATGAGATCTCCTTCATATCCATTACTAGCATGTAACATACCCATTACTAACATCCATTCCTAAGAAACTTATCCCATACGGTATCAATGACATCTCCTCCATATCCATTACTAGCCTGGATATCCATTACTAACATCCATTCCTAAGACACTTATCCCATACGGTATCAATGAGATCTCCTCCATATCGATTACTAGCCTGTATATCCATTACTAACATCCATTCCTAAGAAACTTATCCCATACGGTATCAATGAGATCTCCTCCATATCCATTACTAGCCTGTATATCCATTACTAACATCCATTCCTAAGAAACTTATCCCATACGATATCAATGAGATCTCCTTCATATCCATTACTAGCCTGCATATCCATTACTAACATCCATTCCTAAGAAACATCCCATACGATATCAATGAGATCTCCTCCATATCCATTACTAGCCTGTATATCCATTACTAACATCCATTCCTAAGAAACGTATCCCATACGATATCAATGAGATCTCCTCCATATCCATTACTAGCCTGTATATCCATTACTAACATCCATTCCTAAGAAACTTATCCCATACGGTATCAATGAGATCTCCTCCATATCCATTACTAGCCTGTATATCCATTACTAACATCCATTCCTAAGAAACTTATCCCATACGATATCAATGAGATCTCCTTCATATCCATTACTAGCCTGCATATCCATTACTAACATCCATTCCTAAGAAACATCCCATACGATATCAATGAGATCTCCTCCATATCCATTACTAGCCTGTATATCCATTACTAACATCCATTCCTAAGAAACGTATCCCATACGATATCAATGAGATCTCCTCCATATCCATTACTAGCCTGTATATCCATTACTAACATCCATTCCTAAGAAACTTATCCCATACGGTATCAATGAGATCTCCTCCATATCCATTACTAGCCTGTATATCCATTACTAACATCCATTCCTAAGAAACTTATCCCATACGATATCAATGAGATCTCCTTCATATCCATTACTAGCCTGCATATCCATTACTAACATCCATTCCTAAGAAACATATCCCATACGATATCAATGAGATCTCCTCCATATCCATTACTAGCCTGTATATCCATTACTAACATTGTAACTCTTTATTTTTTCGTGGAAATAGACTACGTTTTTTTACTAACTTCCGTCTTGAAATGGGTTTCCACAAATTCGTCGCGAGTGATTTAGTTCGTTTCAATCGAGTGATCGAACAGGTATCATTGTTCGATGTCTCTTCACAACAATCCGATTTCACAAGAACAGGAAGGTCATGCGCCGACGGTATATGTGTTCTGAAATTGATTACATTCGCAATGAAGGTACGTGAGTTGAATGTGGACCGTTCCGAAATTGTCTGCTACATTCTGTCACGCAGGGGAGGCGACTTAATGAGGAAATCATATTACAATTACCGGCCCGATTACTGTGTGTTCCGGCAGGCTGGGTTATAGCCCGCGCGTGGGCTCGTGGCTCGTTCCGATAGTGATGTTGGAGAGCGGCCAAAAACGTGAGAGGCCTCTCATTGAACCCATATCGCCTTTTCTGCCGCTTGCTTGTTTGTACAAAGAGACTTTATGTATGCTGGATTTACATCCTAATTCACAGAACTGTAGCAGACTTGGTATCTGGTGTTGGAACCTAGTAGCAAAACTTCCATTCATGCAGCATGACCGTACGAGCAAATTCGCGTGAATTATAGTATTACAAATCATTATTGTTATACTGTCTTGAAATTTAAGCACTTTAAGTGCAATAAAATTGTTAACTACAACTTTTATTCGTACTGAATGCTTACCATGCACTCTTTATGAGTAAGGCTCTTTTTGGCATACCTACTTTATTGGGGTTATGAAAAAAATCTTGATGTTGTGTTCAACAGTTTCTTCTTGTAGAGGGCAATTCAGAAATGCATGTCTACTAACAATACCATCAGCGTTCTTGATGCAATGCTTGATTTTCTACAGGAAATACTCCGCCTATTTTGAAGAATTTAAATTTTACCACAGCTACTCCACCCGCAGTGTTGGTCTCCTTCGGCTTCCTCAGCATAGCCTCTCTCTATTTCAAGAAAGCTCACTTTACCAGATTTTGAAAGTTCACAATAGATTCCTGGATTTCCGAATTGGGGGTAACTCGCTTTCTACATTTAAGAAGAATGTGAAGTCGTTTCTCGTGGACAAAGAGTTTTACTCTCTTAGTGAATTTTTTAACCATTGATTTATTCTCCATTTTTGTTAATATTGTGCTATGTTGTTTCGGAATATTTATATATAAACATTTTTATAATATTGTTCTTTGTTTTAATATATATTGTACTTTGTTCGACGTTTTCTCCTCACACTTAGTTGTGATGCATGGAAATAAAATATTATTATTATTATTTTGTGGCAAGAAAAAGAAGTTTCAGTCATGCATCATGATCGTTTGAGCGAATTTTCGTAAATCATCGTACTACTATATGTTACATTGTTTTAAAAATGTAGGACTTTGTTTGAAAAAAAATTGTTGACCACCAATTTGATGAGGAAAAACACGTTCTTAATTATTATTATTATTATTATTATTATTATTATTATTATTATTATTATATTATTATTTGCTATTCTAAAAGAGATTTTAGATTTTCAACTTTTTTGCAATTTTCATCTGTTTGGTTATTTGGCAATGACTGTCAGTGAAGATGATGACGACGTTTCAGTCGATTATGTGATGCGAAAACTATTGAAGACGATACCGAACTCGATTTTCAGTTGATTTTACGACGATCGTCGTCGCTGACGAAAGCTCCTATTGTCGGATTGTCACTAAAGATTATGTAGCCAATTCTGAATGTCTAAAGAGTCTATCTACCAAATTTCAGTTTGATAGCTCCGAAATTGCGGTCTGTGGCGCGGTACACACAATACACACTACACAACACACACAACATAACACACTCACATTTTAGCGAATTTTGGAAGAAAATTATGCTATTGCTCTCGCCTCAAAATTTGTAGAATGTGAATTTTTGAAAAAATTTTATGCAGAAATCCGTTTTAGGCTATTCTGAATCATATTCTGAAGTTTAACGCATTTTTTTTAAATGTATGTATGTATATATGTAGATGTCATTCCAGACGATAACTGTCCGTAGAATTGTGCTAAAAACTTCAAATAAATTTTAAAATGTTAAGGACACAACGAAAGTTCAAGTTCGTTGGCCAGCATGATCGGATTACATCTTCGGGTTGAAATTTTCAAAAATGTAGTCAAAAATTTCAAAATAGCCTGTTTTTTACGATTTGTTGTGCGAAATAATTTTTTCAGCATACTAACATGTGGTATATTCGGATTCAGCGTAAAATTTCCTATAAGAATATGTATTAAGTTTTCAAAAATTTCAAAGTTGAAAAATCAGTCAAAAATCGAAATAATGCCGTTCGCTAGTTGTAAAAATCGGTAATATTTGCATGAAACATTGTCCAAATTCAGATTGAACTACTCTTATGGAAGTATCCCTGTATAAATCATAAACTAAAATTTCTCTACACGATCAATAGCGACTGAAATGTCGAAGATTTCTTTTCAGTTATATATATATATAAAACTCAAATATATATATATATATATATATATATATATATATATATATATATACATATATATATATATATATATGTGTGTATATATATATATATATACACATATATATATATATATATATATATATATATATATATATATATGTATGTGTCATTACAGACGATAACTGTCCGTAAAATTGTGCTAGAAACTTCAAACAAATTTTAAAATGTTAAGGACACAAAACGAACGTTCAAGTTCGTTGGCCAGCATGATCGGATTACATCTTCGGGTTGTAAATTTCAAAAAATGTACTCAAAAATTTCAAAATAGCCTGTTTTTTGCGATTTGTTGTGCGAAATAATTTTTTCAGCATACTAACATGTGGTATATTCGGAATCAGCGTAAAATTTCCTGTAACAATAGGTATCAAGTTTTCAAAAATTTCAAAGTTGAAAAATCAGTCAAAAATCGAAATAATGCCGTTCGCTAGTTGTAAAAATCGGTAATATTTGCATGAACCATTGTCCAAATTCAGATTGAACTACTCTTATGGAAGTATCCCTGTATAAATCATAAACTAAAATTTCTCTACACGATCAATAGCGACTGAAATGTCGAAGATTTCTTCAAAAATTCGCTCATGGGGTCATGCTGCATGACTGGACTTTTTTATTTCATTTTATAAAACTCCTTTTAAATGCAGAAGAGGTACACCATTAACTTGAGAAAATTAATAAATAAATTTGTAACAAGTGGGGAGGACGCACAGGTTTACCCGTCGCAGGCTCTATGGATGAGGGAAGTTGCAGAAGGATGGGGATGAAAGGAAGTCCCCCTATACTACAACGACCACCAGTTTAAGTAAGAATCCTTCAGGACGCGGTTGGTGATACCACGTAGTACTTCCGCTGAGATGCCCAACTAGAGTAACTTCGTGGCACTTTTCCCGCACCACACCCCGCGCCATGAAACGGCGCGGCCATGAGCCTAATCTTAATAGTTCGGAAATCGATAAAAACACACACACACCAGCCGAGTCGAAGTAGAGATTCACTTCGTTCATCAATTATAATCCAACGTATTTTCATCAAACACCTAAAATACCTACCCAGTCATCAATCTAGCCAACACCATCGCAGCATGTTACTCTCGTGTTATCTACCAACTCTTAGAATGTAGTTTCCAATGAAATGTTCGTTGAACATATACGTTTCAATCGTCCTCCTGAAGTCGAGGAAATAGTGTAGCCAACCGCCCGACTCGTTGATTGTTGAAGTTGAAAAGGGTAGATAACACGAAGCAAGGTTCATATCCGATTTCCTCTCCCCACGGAGATCCGGTCATTCTGTAGGAACATATTCGGAGGTTTGTGCTTCCGATGCTATCAAAATATCGAACCGATGGCCCACGGGAGGGAGTGTAAGATCTGGTGTACCTTTTTACAAATCGATCTTCGATAAAACTTCCAGTAAACTCTTCAACTCTTTTTCTCCTCTTTCAGCGGCCCTCCCATAAAAGTTTTACCTTCTCCACCGAATCGGTCTCATGTGATTCGATCGTTCTGGTCAAATTGGATCGTTAGTCGACTCGCACCGTTCAAGTTCGAAAATCGACCAGTACTTAAGTAAAGTAAAAATATCTAGAAAACATCCACTTACCCTAATGACACTTCAAAACACTAACATGAAAACTCGAGCGAATGAAACTAGAATCCAATATTGATCTGGAGATTTTAGCTTGATTGTTCTGCACCTAAGAGAAGCCCGTGTATTGGGTGAGATAATGAATAGCAATGCTAGTGATTGCCCCTTGTTCTCCATAGTAACGAATATTAATGATATCAATAAACAACAGCCAAAGAATCTCTTTATATATAATTCCGAACGGTCTTTGAAATTGCGAAGAACTTCGCGGTCCGATTTTTGTGTTGGAATGCTCATTTGAATCAGCACGGCCCCAAGTTTGTTGCAAAAGTGTCGCCGTTCGTCTCTATACCCGCCTTGATCGTGTTCTAGGCGGTCCGTATCAACGAGAGTTGTTTATTAGGCTGTGGCGATAACAACAGTTGCCATCAATTCACGGTCACTAAGAAACGTAGTGTAGTTACTAACATCTAGGAGAGTGATTTCTGAGACTTTATAAACATATAATTCCGAACGGTCTTTATAAATAAATATATAATTCCGAATCAGCACGGCCCCAAGTTTGTTGCAAAAGTGTCGGTAAGTAAGAAACGTAGTGATGGGGTCTTTTCTGATCAGCTGAGTGAGCTAAATTCTTTCCTGTTCACTGTAGGAAGTTTAAATTTGATAGGGAGACTCTCTGGGACATTAAGAGACGAGTGAAGTGATGGGGTCTTTTCTGATCAGCTGAGTGGCGAGAACCACCTCAACTGGTGGTATTTATTTTATTACATTACTTACATTATGATCGTTATTTCCTCTTTTTTAATCATTTATTAACATCGCCTTAGCTTTGCACCAGGTCACATAACGCCGCAAATAGGTAGGACTTATATCGTTACTTATATCGTTATGTGCTGGGTCCCTGTTAGGTACTACTGTTATACGGACTAGATTAGGGCTTTCCAAGCCCTAACAGGCCTCTAGTTACTTATATTTCGAAAGTTCCCAACAGTGTTCACCGTGTTCCCAAATTTCCCTTGTGTTTCTCGATTTTCTAACATTTCGACCCTTAAAATCTACCCTTTAGTTTTGCTCAAAAGTGATGCGTTGATGTATGATTTTCGAACTAAGCCTCATAATGTTCGGTCCAGCATAAGCTTCGGACAGCGCCAGGTGGTGGAGGACGGCGTACAGTTATGAAAAATTCTGAAAACCATCTTTCAGACGAAATTTTAACGCTTATTACGAATACCTATGTCACGTTTCTATATCTATGGCGGGTCCTTAATATGCTTTTCGCCCGAAAACCTCAAAAACACGTTTTCAAACTTATTTTTCGATATTGGTTTATTCCATTAGGGCAGTTCAAAAAAGGTTTTTTTTCACCCGGAGAAGTTGTAGACAATCAATTTCTGCATCGAATGAGACAATCCCAACTGTTATATATTTATATTCTGCTGCAAAACTTGTGTAGCTTCATTTTTTACCCAACTTTTCGTAAAAAAGTGGGTATTACAGCCGTCGGCACGGCTGCATGGGGGTGGGGATGCAATTTCTTTGCGTTTTAGAGAGTGTAGAACACGTTTATATCTGGCTCCGTATATTGATATATACTCTGGAATCCGTTGGGCATCAAAAGTGAGAAAGCATGTTTGTAACTTAGTAGTGGACTTTGATCCATCTGGAATAATAGTTGTTTTCACTAGGCGCTTAACTCTGATAGGTGGTATAGGAAAGTTCATTTCTGACAATATTTCCTCATCTGTCAATGAAGGATCTACGTGCCTAATTACGCCTGTTCTGTAAATCAGGGTGTCTGGTATATAAGCAAATTGTTTTTTGGACTTGAAGCAAGCAATATTGACTAGATCATTAGCTGCTTTGGAAGTAGCCGGTTCGACCTTAATTCTGTTTCCACCTACGCGGATAACGTTAGTGATGAGCTTTTTATCTATATTGATTGGCTGAATAACCATCGTCCAAAAACCATAGGGTGGGTCTTTCCTGTTTTAGATTCTGTGCCCTCAATAAAGACAAAGAAAGGACCTTTATCGTTCGGACGGAATTGGTTTTTAGATACTCATTCTATGAACTCACTACTAATTAATGGCATGTTTTCAATGTTGAGTGCATTAGATCTCTTATCAGGGGGGACTTTCAACCGTCCATCGCTTTCTCGCTCCACAGTGGATTAGGAAACTACTAAAAACAATGGATTATTTAGCGGAGACTGACCTTGAAAGAGTGATCGTACTGGTGTTTACCTCGTAATCGGCTGGAGACGGCAGGAAGAGATGCTTATCTGTCGATACGTCTTCACACGACAAAGGCTGAACCACAACTCTTTATGTTAAATTAAATTGTATGAAATGTAATAGATGCGGCTGTATAGGTTAAGCCCTGATGCCAATAAAAATCGTAAACGAGTTCCACTATGTGCTTTACAAGCAGATACCATGTTACATGGATATGTCTTTGATTGGGGATTTCATAACGGTTGTCCTCGAGAGTTGTAAACAAATCCTTTAACTTTAAACAAATCCCTGGGCCGCATCCCGACTAATTCCAGCAAAACAACGGTTTACTTACAGAAATGTTGAAAATAACTGTGGAGAGAAGCCACTACAATGAGTTGTTGTTAACAGTCGACTGTTGTCAAGAGGAAGAAAATGTTTCCTATGGAGTGGAGTAAATGATGCTATTGCTTTACTTAAGAATATTGTAATCGGCTTATTAAAATTTATTGTTTGTAGTCCAATCAACTTAGTTTAGCAATGTAGCCAGGTACGTAAGGAGGGGGAAATTGGTAGCTTGAGATGTGAACATTTATCACATAAATCAAGCGCTTTCCAACGAGTGGCGAACGATTTCTGTGCGATGAAAACTGCGGAAGTTCCATTCCCCTAGCAACGGCTAGGTTGTACGCGAAAAACACTGAAATTGTGACATCAATTTTGCGTGACGGAAATTTTTGGTTGACCCCCCAGAGCAAAGACATCCATGTCAAAAAAAAAAAACACGTTTATAATAGCCATTTATTTTCAGAATGAAAACCATTACGATAATCTTTCCTCAAAAGATTATTTATCAATATGAACACATTAACTAATAGTTGTTTCTTAGACAGTGTGTTTCTTACATCATGCGGCCTAAGGGTCAACTTAGAGACAGTGATAGGTGTATGTATAATCATTATGTGCGTGTGTTATGCATATAATATTTAGAGATACTTAAAGGTAGGGGGGCTTTGGTGGGAGCGCCAAAGTAGAATGCAGCCCAGGGCGCTTTGGGAGACTTCCATGAGGGCGCGATTAACTTGAAACACGGGCTTGGATACAAGGTACAGTTTTTTTTAGAGAGATTTGGCAACGCTGCCGATATCCATAATGTCGGTCAAGTGTACATTTTAAATGATATATGGAAGGCCCATTGTCTGTTCTTATCCGGATGCTGCTAATCGGGCCAAATAAAAAGAGGCTGCTGTACATAGCAGATGAATGTAGGATGTATATTCAACGAAAGATCGTCGATGCTACAAGCGATCGGATGCCACAAGAGCAGTCAAGTTTATATGTATTCGAAGGGGTAGTTCGATGACTTTCCTTTCGATACCTTTTTACTTTAATGGTTTTCTATCAGTTTCCACGGATAACAGGAAACTCATCGTAAATAATTTGAATTTTTCCTATTTATTTCCTGATGTTGGTTTTTATATTTTTGACGACTTTCCCATCTATTCAGTTTCAACTAGTGTCCCACTCCTTGAGGAAACTCATCAAAAATTCTTCGGTTCAGATTCATGATGAGTTTGCTTTTGATGAGTTTCTAGGGACCAACCAGGTTGTGATCCAATGTGTTGATGAAATGAGTAGAAGATGAAGGAGGGAAAAAAACTCAGGATCCGGAAGCATCGGTTGGCCGATTGAGTGGGATTTATAAGACGTGACAGGGGGATTTAGGGAATGAAAGCTGAAAAAAAAGGGAAGATGGAAAGATAAGTAGAGTTAGGAGCTGCAGCCCGAGCGGGAGGGAAATTCGATAAGCGGTCGAGACCTTTGCGAAGCCCCGCAGACGTTTACATGACCCTCGTTTAGCGAAGAAATCGATAATTGCATCTAAGTTGGTTAGATGGAGCATGCAGAGACACCAGTCTGTCACCAGCCTAAGAAAACAACACCGACTTATTTATTCGGTCTTTTATTTTGGGGCACTCATAAAATATAAAGATAGGTAGACGCTTTATTGTGTTAAAAACAAGTTTTTCACAAGAGTTCGCATACATGGAAACAAACTGCAATAATAATAATAAATGAAATAATACAAATTTCTTCAAATTCAAATAAAATACATAACAAAAGAAAAATGAAATTCAGAGTTGAGAATATTTAGGTTAACAGTCAATTGTGTAAAACACAAAGAGAGATAGAGATTTGAGAAAAAAAAATGAGGCGGATAACATCTAAATCTCCTAACTTCTAAGTCACTAGACACCTACCACCAGGATCGACTGTGTTCACAGCAAAGCTGTGGGCAGTGACACTGGCTGTTCGACACTGCCATTATTTGGGAGGGGTATTATGTGATCTCCAATATCTCCTTCCAAAGATTGGAAGTCGTGTTTAAAGAGTCCTTAGGCAGTCATGCCTTGTGATCCCCCCCAGACAAGCCGGGAAGATCCTCCTGAGAGGAGACTGCACACCCAGTCAATGTCCTTGACAGCTGCCAAGTACCCGTACTAACCTACGGGTCGAGGTATGTGTTCTAGCACACATTACCAACTAAGCAGGTTGGTACCCGAGTTAATGGAAATCAACATAACTCCAAATGCCGATGTCCGTGGAAGGAGACTCACCCCCGCGAGTCAACTCCCACGCACCTCAACCCCACATCTGCAGAATTGACTGCACGTCAGGGGATTATGTGATCTGCAGCGATGCACTAAGTACCATCGAGGCGATTAGGGACTCATATTTTGATGATCCCTTAATACAAAGCCTTCGTGTATCGCTACACCAAGTCATAAAATTGGGTTCAACCATAACTTTTATGCGGGTGCTGAGCCATGTGGGTATTCATGGCAATGAGTGTGCAGATGCCCTTGCAAGGAGAGTAATTGGTGATAACTCCATCGATATGTTGCCGATACGCATTGTGGATAAAATCTACGTGCAACATAAAGCCATTCCGTTTGGCATGAGCAATGGCAGGCTGAGGTCACTGGTCTGCGTGGTGTCCTTCAGGACTTGTGCCCGGTGGGCCCTTTCATAACCCAACTTCCAAGGAGAAATCGAATAGTGATCAACCGGGTTGCCGCTGGCCATACTCGTCTTACTCACAGACACCAGCTTAGTGCAGAAGCTCTAGATGTTGTGTGTGGTAGGTGTGGGGGTGATCTGTCCATCCGCCACTTTCTGGAGGACTGCTCAGCCCTCATGGACCACCGAGTCAGCATCAGCCCCCTCAGAAGGTTGATGTATTATACGTACCAGACAAGGTCCGATCCCTGATGTTGTACCTCAGAGCCGCTGAGCTCTACTACGATCTGTGATGTATTTATACACATCTAGCGGTAGTTTTATTTCACTTTGCTGATTGTATATAATAGCATATATATAGTTATTTCCCCATGCTCATCACTGTTCCCCTCATTTTCCCCCCTCCGAGTTGTTAGTGAAGTCCATTATGACGGTCCCTTTTAGTCAAGGATGGCAACATGGCTCCCCTTACAATCGTGCCACTTCTAGAGTCCCTTTGGGCACCTTGTTCAATGCCGCTAATGACCCTTCTGGTTGAGATGCGGCTGAAACCTTTAGAAAGCCTACAACGGGGATACGCCAAAGTCAAAAATCGGTCAGCTGGAGCTCAGGGTGGAGCTCGTAATTTCATCCGTCCTTTCATGTCCTAGAGAGGCTCCTTATCTCATCTCGACTTCCTACGGTGGATTGGAGAGATTTTAGCACGATTTTGACATCATTATGATTGATTTTACGGCCCGTAGTCAGCTGATCCTCACCAAAGTCTACGAGGCATAAGTTTCGTTATGGTAATACAGCATATCAAAATTGGTCCAAATCGGACACGCCTGTTGATTTTACGAACCTTCAAATCAGTTACTTGCCCGTTTATTTGAACGGCAAAGTCTGCTGTGTAGATCAGGGTTTTCAGCTTCTCCGTCAGGTACCCCCTCACCCCCATAAATATAAAGGATCAATGAACGGATCTTTCTACTTTTCTCTCCTATATGATGTTCCCATGTTGAAAGCACTCGTCTGTCAGAACTTCCAAATTTTGTGTGGGGAACCTGGACGATAACAGGACAATTACAACCTCCACAGTCAAAACAAGCGTGACAGGTAACCTTCCTACCCGTGGCACTTGCGTTGAGGCTAAGTTTTTTGAAAGTTAAGTTTCAGGTACAATAAAATAAAATAAAACAATCAACAGAGTATCCGTTTCGTTATTTCTATAAACATTTTCCCGTCAAATATAACTTAACTGTATGTCATACCGACAACGAAATATTGTGATTCAACCCAAAATAGTTGGGATAGCTAAGCTAAGTCGTCGTAAGAAGGAATGTTCTCCGTACTGACCTCGAAGGAATGAACGATACCCGTTGGATCGCAACTACTCCCTGCCAACTACAAAGGTGGGCACCTACACTTATTTTGGTTGGATGCCAAAAGTGGTGGAAATCGTAGATGGCGGGCATTTTTTACAGTTTGGCAGCCGTTCAGTATTGCAACATAAGAAGTGTCACGAGTAGTATCAAATAAGGAAAATTGTTTGTTTCTCCATCTAAACTCCATTATCGTGCAGATTCGTTCACCTTTAAGTAGGTACTTTAAATTGATTTCAAAATCATAAAATATGGTCCAGTTATGCAGCATGATCGTATAAGCGAATTTTCGTTAATTAGCCTGTTTTATTTAAGTTCAGTTGTTTAAAAAATTAGAGCTATTTGAGTACAATGAAATTGTTAACTTTTAATTTTATGGCGAACAATTTATTATAAATAATAGTCTGCATGTAAAATTAGATTTCGGATCTTCAGCTGTATATGCAGTCTTCATCGGTTTTTAGCTAATAATAATGAAATTTAAGTGGACTAGACTGCCCAGCCCTTGTGGACCTCCGAGTCCAGCATCAGCCCCCTCTGTGGGTTGTTGTATTATCCGTACATGACTAGGTCCGATCACTGTTGTTGTACCTGAGAGCAGCTGAGCTCTTCTACGAACTCGGTATCTGATCTATCATATATTTATATAGTCATAGTTTTATTTCACTTTTTGCTGATTGTACAGGGTGCGGCAGAGAGGACGGACGGTTTTAAAAAAATCATAAAATAGTTAATTTTTACTCAAAAACAAATTTATTGATGCAATCAGGTTCGCAAGGAAATAGCATTTGAGACAGTTAAGTGTGAAAAATCACATCAGGCATGTGGTGGCCGAAATCGTTGATGCAGTGCTGGAGGCGTTCTTGGAAGTTTGTGTAGACTCTCTTCAACATAGCTCTCTCAAATTGGGCGACTTCCACGCGAATTGCGTCCTTCAATTCGTCCAGAGTTCGGGGCTTGTTCTCGTATACTCTAGCCTTGAGTGTCCCCCATAAGAAAAAATCGCATAAGGATGAATCTGGGGACCGAGGAGGCCAATGAACATCGCCAAGCCTGGAAATAAGACGACCAGGGAAGAGAGGGCGAATAACGTCCATTGATGCTCTGGCTGTGTGGGCGGTCGCCCCATCCTGCTGGAACTGCACACGTCGGGTTGGAACAATTCGCCGTCGTAATTCAGGGAAAAAGAAGTCGGTGAACATCAAGTTGAGATAGCTATATTGGAGAGAGTCTACGCGAACTTCCAAGAACGCCTCCAGCACTGCATCAACAATTTCGGCCACCACATGCCTGATGTGATTTTTCACACTTTACTGCCTCAAATGCTATTTCCTTGCGAACCTGATTGCATCAATAAATTTGTTTTTGAGTAAAAATTAACTATTTTATGATTTTTTTAGAACCGTCCGTCCTCTCTGCTGCACCCTGTATATATTAGCATATAGTATGTAGTTATTTCCCTATTTTACATCTAGTCTCAGTTGTATTATTTTATTTTGGGGTTTTTTTAAATCTACTTGAGGGTCTATCATACCGTGGTTATCATTATACACCTCATTTTTTGCTCCCCTACATGCTAGTGGAGTCCATGATGGCGCTCCTTTTTAGTCAAGGATGGCAACTTGGCTCCCCTTAGAATCGTGCCACTTATAGTGTCCCTTTAGACACCCTGCTCGATGCCGCTAATGACACTTCTAGTTGAGATGCGGCTTAAACCTTAAAAAAAAAGGGATTTATGTAGAAAGTTAATTATCAGGCTAGCAATCATTCAAGTCAGTGTGAAAATATAAAATAGATGAGTTCACGTTTTGTTTCAAGAGTAAATTCCCTTGCCAGCACTTAAACGTCGGCATATTTTTATTTTGAGAATGAGCCAACACCGATCCGCCGGCCGGCTTGACTTCTGTTCTTTCAAGTTTTTCAGGGGCGTATCGAGCTTGAATTGTTATGTAGTTAAATCTAGCCTCGCAAGTTTAGGTTTATTTATAGCCTTTCCCAGGTTTATAGTCTGTAATAAAGCGAGCAATAACTGTTATCATTTGGGTTTAGTATCGATTCCAACTAAACACACTACTTTCCGATGCAAAGAGCTGGGGAGAGCGTTCCCTGTCTGTTTGTGGTTAGGGCTGTGAAGATTTGATGACCAAATTTTGTTTACGGAGCATTTCCTCGTAGTGAATGACAAGGGTTCCAATTCATTTATTCATCGCAAAGGCAGGAATCAAGATTGGCTTAATAATAGAACGGTTGCATTGATTATTGGGTTTGGCTTTGTTGGCTCGTGCTGAATTACGCCTATAGCTTTTGATTTGATCGCTGGTTTATAAAGGGAACCTTTTAGCGAATTTTCGTAGAAAATAAAGCTATTACAATGGCTCGGAAAATGTTAAAATCAAACTTTTCTTGAATTTTATCATTGAAATCCGTTTTGGGGCATTCTGAAACGAATCCTAGAGTTCGCTCTTTCATATGTAGACATATGTATGTGTCATTCCAGACGATAACTCTCCTTAGGATTGAGATAAAAATTCCGTTCTTGCGCCAAAAAATTAAGCTTTTCTAACGAAAGGATGGGTTCGTTGGCCAACAATTTTTGAGCACATTAAATTGGTCAAATTTCAAAAATTGTACTACAAAAATCACTAATGAATATTGCTCAAATAAAGTTTATTAACAATAAACACAAATAAAAACAAAATAAATAAATAAAAACAAACAAAATTGAACATTCAAAAATTTATGTACAAAATTATGCTGAAAAATGTTCTTAAATCTCATTAATACTTGCTAAAAATCTATAAAAACTGCGAAAAAAAAACTAAAAATTCAAAACCTTTTTTTGAATAGCAGAATATTATTTAGAATACGTTCTTTGTCATAAAATTAATATTTAACAATATCCTTGCACTCAAAAAGCTCAAATTTCAAAACTGTTCAACATGATACGTTAATTTACAAAAATTCGTTCATACGATCATGCTGCTTGACTGCAACTTTTTCAGATTTATTGCAATACATTTTTAATAGATTTCAGAGTAAGGAAGCATTTCAAGGTAAAGTATTGATTGGATTTGGTAAAATAAAGAAATGCAATTTTATCTCTCCAATCTCTACAATGTCCACAGAAAAAAAATCTTTGGACTTTCCATGTAACGCAATTTATTTGGGCACGGTGAAATCCATAGACAATCTCAAGACGTTTCGTTCTAAACTCCTTCAGGTTTGAGAAGAATCGGACCTTTAGGTAGGTCGCGAGAAATTGCAAATGTGAAGATTAAATACTAGCGCAAGCGCAGAGGCTACTATAAAATTTTGAGCACTGATTTAAGCACAGTGTATTTGGGTTGAAGCGTATGCTCTCTGAAAATTTCATCAAAATTGGATGAAATTTGTGGAGTGGCAAATACATGTAGTCAGGCACGGGAAAATGTAATCCATGAACAAAATAAAAAAACATCAATTATCCAGGTTGAGTAAAATTAAATTAAAATGGGAGGGGAATTTTAAAATTTACGATGTAAGTATGTAGTATTTTTGATTTTCGTTCATTAATGATCGTAAACAGTTATTGCAATGCTTCCATTAACTTAATATAGACGTGAACCGAAAGTAAATAAGTAGAGCTACCAATATGCTAATGTAATTAATTGAAATTTCCAGAATAAAATATTATCAGAAAAACATCCGGTGAGAGGCTTTACACTACTTTTAGTAACAAATCATAGTGTTCCAACTTTTCTCGTCAGATTTTCGTGATCTTTTTCTGTTCAACTATGAATTTGGTCTAGTTATGGAAATATGTAAAGGTTTTCAAATTTCATGCTTGAAATTTTATGTTGGAACTTTACTGTCGGTGGAGGGGGATGATGGAGGGGGAGGGGTTAATTACGAGAAGTCATGATATTTTTGTTTTTTCTCTCATTTTAACCAACATTTTATACAATCCATACATATGGACGTCCCTGTACTGCATGCATTACTTACCAATGTGTTTTTAGCTGTTTTAGCTATTCTGTGAAATATACAGAAACCACGAGTCGGTAACCGACGCTTTACCGCTTTTTAAATGTAATGATTACTTTTCCTTTTTGTTTCAGGTGAGAGATGAACACCCAAGTTAGTTATTACTTCATCGAACAACGGTAACTAATCATTGTGTATTCTCCTTTGTATAAACACGACAGAACCATCATCGTGATTATGCTATTTCATGTGAATGCGTTTCTGTAATACTGCCCCTGCAATAAGCGAAGACTTTCAGGTGCAATGTTCTAAGTGACCAAAATTTGAAGTAAGTTACGGTCATTTTAAGGTTGTTATTATTATCCGGTGTTATTTTAAAGCATAATATTAAAATTGCCATTTTTATGCGTAAATAACTGCAACATTTCTTTTAATACCTACCTTAACAATTCCATGAAGCCAATATACATATATACATAAAGCAAATTCCATCTGGTATGAGCAATGGCAGGCTGAGGTCACTGGTCTGCGTGGTGTCCTTCAGGACGCGTACTCGGTGGACCCTTTCGTAACCCAACATCCAAGGAGGGATCGAATAGTGGTCAACCGGGCTGCCACTGGCCATACCCGTCTTACTCACAGACACCAGCTTAGTGCAGAAGCTCGAGATGTTGTGGGTGGGAGGTGTGGGGGTGATCTGTCCATCCGCCACTTCCAGGAGGATTGCCCAGCCCTTGTGGGCCTCCTAGTTCAGCATCAGCTCCCTCAGTGGGTTGATGTATTTTCTGGACCAGACAAGGTCCGATCCCTGTTGTTGTACCTGAGAGCCGCTGAGCTCTACTTCGAACTGGGGTATATGATTTGTGATATATTTATATAGTCATCGTTTTATTTCACTTTTTTGCTGATGTATATATAGTACCTATCATGTATATAGTTATTAGCCTATTTCAGTTTAGCCTATTTATCGTTTTATTTTTGTTTTTTTTTTAATCCACTTGAGGGGCTAAACGGTGGTTATCGCTGTACCCCTGTATTTTTAGCGAATTTTTGAAGAAAATTAAGCTATTGCTCTCGCCTCAAAATTTGTAGAATGTGATTTTTTGAAAAAATTTCATGCAGAAATCCGTTTCAGGCTATCCTGAATCATATTCTGAAGTTTAACTCATTTTTTTTAAACAAATGTACGTATGTATGTATGTATATATGTATGTATGTATGTATATATATATATATATATGTATGTATATATGTATGTATGTATGTATATATATATATGTATGTATATATGTATGTATGTATGTATATATATATATGTATGTATATATGTATGTGTCATTCCAGACGATAACTGTCCGTAGAATTGTGCTAGAAACTTCAAACAAATTTTAAAATGTTAAGGACACAAAATGAAAGTTCAAGTTCATTGGCCAGCATGATCGGATAACATCTTCGGGCTGAAAATTTCAAAAATGTAGTCAAAAATTTGATAATCGCCTGTTTTTTGCGATTTGTTGTGCGAAATAGTTTTTTCAGCATACTATCATGTGGTATATTCGGAATCAGCGTAATATTTCCTACAAGAATATGTATCAAGTTTTCAAAAATTCCAAAGTTGAAAAATCAGTCAAAAATCGAAATAATCGAAGATATCTTCAAAAATTCGCTCATGGGGTCATGCTGCATAACTGGACTTTTTTTTCTCCCCCTTCCGATGTGCCGGTGGAATCCGTGATGGCGCTCCTTTTTAGTCAAGGATGGCAACATGGCTCCCCTTGGAATCGTTCCACTTCCAGTGTCCCTTTGGACACCTTGCTCAATGCCACTAATGACCCTTCTGGTTGAGGTGCGGCTTAAACCTTACTTACTTCGCTCGAGTCACTTATATTTTCTGTTGCGAACACATTCATGGACCATTTTTATAATTAGGGAATAAAAACAAAATAGGTGTCACTTGTGACAAAGAATAACTTGTCGTGCTATAAATCGTACAAATAATAGCTACTAATGACCTCAGATCTCAAGTCGCTAGGAAAAAATAATATGTACACAGATTTAAGTCTAGGGTTGTATGTTTTATTTAGGTAACTAATTATGAATTTGCTCCAAGAAGAAAAATGATGGGGATTCTAACTAGATTGAAAGTAGTTATTTTATACTAACTCTTCAATACAAAGAGAGGGAGACCGCAATGGGTTGGTCTGAGGGATCAGTCAGGATAGTCTACTTCGACCGAAGCGGCTAGTTTACTACATACGGGGTTTATTAATAATTATTGACCAATGATCTACGTATAAGGGCTATCGAATACAGAAATGATGAAAATATATGTAATAAGTTGCTGCGACTCTGCCTTGTTCAGCTCCATTATTCATTCACAAAATCACCCTCGCTTTGGAATACGACGAAATTTATAGTACCTCCCTAAGTAGAATAGAAAATAAAGTTCACTCGTTGCTTTGTGTTCGTTTTCGTTTGTGCAGAGTAGGCAGGTAGTTGCAGAAAAGAATCCCCACCTAGAAAGAAACCAAGGTTTTTAAATGTTTCAGTTCTCCCCTCTACTTGGAAAAGCAGAATGAACTTCCAGATCCCAGAAAAGTGTATAAATGTTTCACGGGATCATTAATTCTACTTTATGGGGGAAAGTCCGACAGTTATGTTTGATAGCAAAGGTGGATTCCTTCTCCTTTCCTAGGCACCTAATTTTACGAGCTTCGAAACAAAGATGCTCATTGTTCCTGAAACATTAACGCGGATTCCGAAACAACTTTCAAGAGCCACTAACAACTCAGCGTAATAAAGAACATTAATTTACAGGCAGCTATTCCTTTTCTTTCCTGTTCCAACACCTTCGCTTTGTGTGGAAGGTACGAGTGCTGCGATTCATTGCCCCCAACGTCCTCATTTTAAAGAATTTCACTCAACTCTGTACGCCCACCACCTCCTAATCTATAGATATGCAGCTAACTTAAAATTTTAAACATTTATTAGCCAATCAGCGTAAAAAATGAAGCTATTGCAATGACTCCTAAAATTTAAAAATCAACAATTTTGAAAACTTTTTTTCATTGAAATCCGTTTTGAGACATTCTGAAACGAATACTAGAGTTCAACGCTTTTTCATATGTGTGTATATATATGTGTGTGTGTGTGTCTCCTTCCAGACGATAACTCTCTTTAGGATTGAGACATAAATTCCGTTCTTGAGCCAAAAAGTCACTTTCCAAACGAAAGGACGAGTTCGTTAGCCAGCATTTTTTGAGCACATTAAATTGGTGAAATTTCAAATAAGTGCCGAAAAAAATCACTAAAAATAACAAAATAAGGCTAAAAATCGTTAAATTTATATTTTTCTAGCAGAACATTGTCCAAATAAAGCTTTTTAACTATAAAATATAACATTAAACAATTTATGTGCAAAATAATGCTGAAAAATGTACTCAGATTTCATTATAATGTGGTAAAAAATAGATAAAAACTGCAAAAAAGTTAAAAATCCACAATCTATTTTCGAGTCGTAGAATATTCTTTAGAACGAGTTTTTTGTCATAAAATTGGTAGTTAACAATTTCTTTTCTGTCAAAGTCCTTAATTTTTAAGGGCACTTGGTACCCCAATACAAAATTTTCAACTTTTTTTTTTGGTCCTAAATAAAACTAGATTCATTCCTGAACAAGATAATATATTACATGTAATATTTACAAAATTGAAAAGTCTCATAAATCAGCTTAGAATTTGCCGCGTCATAGTCGGCCGCCCCTGCTTCTTCAAATTCAGCCAACCAATTTTATCATTGTTATCATCTTATCATTCTGGTTGGTTGGTTCGTTGGTATTATGCTCTGACTGTGTGAAGTCATTGAGGTTACTAACTCATTCACACATATTCAAGTCATATTAGTTCACCAAAACGTCGCAGAAGCGCGAATATCGTTACTTTTTCGTTTTTCGCCTCTCCTGAAAAGTAGCATATTTTTGCGAATCTGTCCCTATATCTAGGGATCTACTGAACCGAATTCAATTTTCTTTCTTTAGAAAATTACCTCTCAACCTACTGCAAAAATCTGCGGGAATAGTTTATCGAAATACGTTATTGTAATTACGGGACAGATAATCGAAGCTACCTGAAATACCACCCGATATTTCCGAAATTGGCTTCGATATTGTAATGCGGCAAATTAATATTTTTTCAATCTGATTCCGTAGATTTTTAGATCTTTACTAGATCTATCAGTTAAAAAAAAGATCATCGAAATCGGCCCAACGAGTGCCGAGATAATGGGTCACGGATTTCGCCATTTTTGGGGGGTACCAAGTGCCCTTAAAACAATGTACCTAGCATAATATAGAACGATAATTTAAGAAAATTCGCTCATACAATCATGCTGCATGACTGGAACTTTTGAGTTTTCTTCTCATCAATTTTTGAAGTGGAAATAATATGTATGAACTATGTAATGTGTTTAGGAAGAATGTGCATACATTTTTACACATTTTGTACAAAATTCGTTCCATGTATTTTACGTATCTTGAAACGTAGGCTGAGCAAATTTGAGGGACACCCATCAAATGGGGAAACCCCCGCCCATCATTTGAGGGGTGGGGGTGGGGAGTGGGAAGAAGGATCACTTTGGTTTATTATTTCCAATAATAAGCCTATGTGATCGTGTAGCAAAAAATTTTTATAACCCCCCCTCAAACTTTGTCACTTTACGTTTCAAGGTACGTAGAATCCAAATTTGAAATGTCCGTCCGCCGTCCGCCGTTCGCCGTCCGCCGTCCGGGCCATAAAAGGCCTAAGAATTGACTTTAAAACCCCGTTCTTCCGCACATAGACTCCATTTGGGGTCTAGTTGGTCCTAACGTTTAACCATCCCGATCGCTTTACTCGCATAGATGCTATGGGCCAAAAACGGGCAAAAAAGTGTGTTTTTCGACGCGCTCACGCCTGGCAGGCTTGGCAGGGGGTCACGGTGGGTGGTGAGGAGGGGGGGGGGGGGGATGAGCGGGGGGGTGGAGTGAGAGGAGGCGCCGGCGCCGCAGCTTGTGGTGGGTACGGCGCCGGCGTTCGTTCGAGGCATGAATATGTTTTTTTCAAGGTCATATTTGTGTGTTAATAGCAAAGCTTTTCCTACGCATGCATATTTAATAACATATCCTCTCGACTTTTCGTACGTACTTAGATAATGATATTATTAAGGCAATAACTATTTGAATAGATAGGAGCTCAAATCGAGAAATATAAACATGCGTATATAATTATAGAAGTATAGGTTGTGGCAACTCGAAGTAGGGCACGCCGAGGAGTCTGGACGGGCCTTATGACGTACGCTAGCCAACTAAAACTACGATCATACTCAATTGAAAAAATAATAAACCTTTGTGAAATAATTTGCAGCGTTTTTTCTTCTAGGTCATATTTGTGTTTTAATAGCAATGCTTTTCCCACCGCCGAAGTTTCAGATTTCATAGTGAAAGGGAGATTTCCGTGATTCTTATTTTTTTTTTTTTGTTTTTTTTTTTGTTTGTTTGTTTGTTCAAACTTTGATGTGTTGTTTTAAATACATGTCTTGTGTACCGGTAATTCCATCCATTACATACTTATTTTATGCGTCATCCTTTATACCTACTAGAATAGTTGTGTACGTATAATAGCCTGAAGATTGAAGAAAAATGGGCTGTATAATAATTGCTATCCGTTATTTGGAAAACACTATTGGCGCGCAAATTTTACGATTTTAAACTTGTAGCTAAATAGAGCAAAAAGAACGTGGGTTTGAAATTTGTGATCGTGTTCTTATAATTTCAGATCTGCGAATTATAATGACAGTCGGCAGCTACTATCAACTAAACTAAACTTATCAACAAAACTTAAACTATCAACAGCACAAATTATTTATTTTTTGTTTCATTGATTCGTTGAGTTGAGTAAGAGTAAACACAGTCATAATAGTGAGTAAATTAAGGCAATACTACCTAATTAGTGCGTAGAATCCAAATTTGAAATGTCCGTCCGCCGTCCGGACGCACATAGACTCCACTTGGGGTCTAGTTGGTCCTTCTCGCTAGCTCGATCGCTCCACACCCATGGGTGCTATGAGCCAAAAATTGTATAATTTTACTTGAAACATTTCTTTCTTTTGTATGCTCTTTTCTGCACTACTGTTTTTTTTTTTTTTTTTTTTTTTTTTTTAATGTAGTTCTGTCTATTCATACTTTGCTGCGGGCGATAGTTTATATTCATGGTTTTTTTTTTTTTTTTTTTTTTTTTTAATGTGGAATCAAGAATAGTTCTACGAAAGTTTGATAAATCAAAAGATTGATTTACTTGATTTCGTCATTCCAACTACATTTCCAATGAGAAACGCCCCAAAAAGAGAAATTTAGTAGGTACCTAATTGCAAACGACGAAATTATGGTAAGGATATTAAATTTTACCTACATCGTTTATTTTACCAATTTCCCAAAAATGCAGAATTCAAAGATATTATTACCAATAATAATCCTTTGTGACCGTATAGCAAAACAAATTTTATAAACCCCCCCCCCCCCCCCCCCCCCCCCCTCAAACCTCGTCATTTTACGTTTCAAGGTGCGTAGAATCCAAAATCTGCCAAGTCCGTCCACCTTTCGCTGCCCGGACCATAAAAGACATTTGAATTTACTTTAAAACCCATTCTTTCGCACATAGACGTCATTTGGGGTATAGTTGGTCCAAACTTGTCGCCAGCCCGGTCGCCCTACACCCACGGGTGCTACGGGGCAAAAAAAGTGTTTTTCGATATTTTTTCTTACATAGGCAAGTGGGGTGTCTCTTTCCAAGTAATTTTGGACGCACAATCGACTCGGACAGGTATTTTTCATTTGTGGGCTTTGAGCGGGACGAGTGTCGTTGAACACTTGTTTTGGGGGTGCTGAAGTGTATGTACCAAAATCACCAAATTGTGATTCCAAATCCGAAAAATTTTCTTTTTGAATTAAGCAAGTGCGGTATCAATCTATGTATATTGTACAAGGACACGATATGTGAAATTATTCTAATTTGCAAATAAATCAATTTTTAAGAAGTTGATAACTATTCCCTTCTTACCTTCTTTCACTTTCTTTCAAAAATTATGATGGACTAATCAAAGTCCCTCAATAGATACATTACCAAATCATACCTACCTATTTTGCTTCCAAATTTCTTGAAAAGCTGAGTGAGAAAAGGGTAGGTAGATAGTTATGGCCCCTAGCACCAGGCCATAGACTAAAAATACCTGATCCTTGTAAAACTTACAATATGCCCTTCCTATTATGTTCCTTGGATCATTTGGTTCTATGGAATAAAACTAACCGAAAATATGGGTACCTACCTACTGAGGGAAGGGAACACAATTTCGTTTATGCTGGTACCTAACTCTATTTGAAGTTGTGAAAAAACTGAAACTGATCCTTCATGAGTTCATAGTTCCTAATACTGTTTTCTGAGTGTTAGCTATTAGGTACCAACGCTATAAATTGTCCATTAAACTTTGCTAAAAAAAAAAAAAAAAAAAAAAAAAAAAAAAAAAAAAAAAAAAAAAAAAAAAAAAAAAAAAAAATTATTGCGAGTTTTCTAAAAAAATCTAGTCTTCGATTTTTTAGAAAAAAGTTGATTTACCTAATCGAATCTTACATCGATTTTCATTCATCACCATTACAATGCGACCGCCCTCTGCACGCAGAAAGTCCCCCGGTCCCACAAAGTAAGCGAATAATAAAAGGATGGAGTTCCGTAAGTTAGGTTGTTAGAACGAGTGAACTGGGAACGGCTGCGTCCTAGAAACGAGATACTTACGTTTATTCCTTCCCGGAGGCGATATGATAGGTAGGTGCCTATACCTTCCTTGTGGATCCGCCGCCGCCCCTCGCTCCGACCAACCTACGCGATCCGCGAATATTACTTTTTGGCTTAGGAAAGCCTAGTGACGATGTTCATCACGATCAATCAAAGAATGTGAAAAATAAAAATTAGGTAGGTAGGTCATTTCATAGTTGCTGGGAATTTTCGGGAACAGTAGGTAGCGTCCTAGAAATGGGATACGATTTATTCCCCCCCTGGCCATGATTGAGTTAATACCTTCCGTGTGGATCTGCCCGTGTGCTCGCGTCCCCCCCGCCCCCTCCACCACTACGATCCGCGAACCTTCCTCCGCCATTCCTTGGAAAGATCTCAAACCGCACTAAACGCTTCCAGTTAAATAGCAAGTTTTCCTGATTCCAATCAAATTTGGTTGTTGGCTGCTTTCTACGACCCAGTTGAACGCGTCTATTCGATTTCTTTCCGCCTACTTCAGTTATCTGGAACTCCCCGAGTCTTCTTCAGGTAAGCCACTTCAAGTACCTTAGGGTAGAAACGAAGCACTTTGGTTTGAAGGGATATTCCTCGTACCTATCTGTTTTTGGATAACGTTACAACCTATTTGAAAGTAAATTGATGGTAGAGTGGCAGTTGTCGAGACGTTTTGACATGGATATGTCTTTGCTCTGGGGGGTCAACCAAAAATTTCCGTCAAGCAAAATTTGTGTCACAATTTCAGTTTTTTCACGTACAACTCAGCCGTTGCTAGGGGAATGGAACTTCCGCAGTTTTCATCGCTCAAAAATCGTTCGCCACTCGTTCGAAAGCGCTTGATTTATGTGATAAATGTTCACATCTGAAGCTACCAATTTCCCCCTCCTTACGTACCTGGCTACATTCCTTCACTAAGTTGATTGGACTATAATAAACAATTTTAATAAGCCGGTTACAATATTCTTAACGTATAGCAATACCATCGTTTACTCCACTCCATAGGAAACATTTTCATCCTCTTGACAACAGTCGACTGTTAACAACAACTCATTGTACCTAGTGACTTCTCTCCACAGTTATTTTCAACATTTTTGACATTTCATGTCTTTGCTATGGCACACAACCAAATTTTCGTTATGTTACGTTACGTAACGAAATATGCTCAATGATTATTATGATTCGTAGAAGTGAGGTAGGTAGGTACCTATATGATTATAGCTGAAATTTGGTTTTTGACATTTTATGTCTTTACTATGGCACATAAATGAAAAAGCGTCACGCGGGGAGCGTCACGCAGGGAGCGTCACGCGGAGAGCGTTACGCGGAGAGCGTTACGCGGAGATTCCCTAATGATCCCACGATTCTGAGATTTGATATGTAGCCCCTTGAGGGACTTCTGAACACAACTGACCGATCCCAGATCAGCTGAGTGGCTCTAGAATCCAGTTTTTTTCCTAATGATCTCACGATTCTGAGATTTGGTATGTGGGCCCTTGAGGGACTTCTGAACACAACTGACCTATCCCAGATCAGCTGAGTGGCTCTAGAATCCAGTTTTTTCCCTAATGATCCCACGATTCTGAGATTTGGTATGTAGCCCCTTGAGGGACTTCTGAACACAACTGACCGATCCCAGATCAGCTGAGTGGCTCTAGAATCCAGTTTTTTATTTAATGATCCCACGATTCTGAGATTTGGTATGTGGGCCCTTGAGGGACTTCTGAACACAACTGACCGATCCCAGATCAGCTGAGTGGCTCTAGAATCCAGTTTTTTCCCTAATGATCCCTCGATTCTGAGATTTGGTATGTGGGCCCTTGAGGGACTTCTGAACACAACTGACCGATCCCAGATCAGCTGAGTGGCTCTAGAATCCAGTTTTTCCCCTAATGATCCCACGATTCTGAGATTTGGTATGTGGGCCCTTGAGGGACTTCTGAACACAACTGACCGATCCCAGATCAGCTGAGTGGCTCTAGAATCCAGTTTTTTCTTTAATGATCCCACGATTCTGAGATTTGGTATGTCGGCCCTTGAGGGACTTCTGAACACAACTGACCGATCCCAGATCAGCTGAGTGGCTCTAGAATACAATACGGGGTTTTATAGGAAGGGGAAAGGGGGCGCAAAGACATAAAATGTCTCTCGTGGTTGCGTACTTGTACGAAAGCTGTATCCACCGTATGAGTTTCAAGAGGTTCTAATACCAAGTTCTTTAGATTAACCTGGCTACATTCTTTTTTAGTCTGGTATCACTAAATAGCTTTTGCTTGAACCGTTTAATTGACTCTGATATATCATTGATGCAGGGCCGCCACATTGGGGGGGCAAGTGGGTACTGTTGCCCCGGGCCCGGGCCCAGGGGGGGCCCGGTCCGGTCCTGTATTTTGTGAATAAAGTATTTTAGAATGTTTAGGCCTACATAAAACAGAGTGTATTACACTTGACAGGCCCCGATCAGATTATATTTGATTTACTACAGCAGACAGTTTCTCTTAAACAGTTGCGATGATTGCGATGGCCCAAAATATTACTCTTTGCCCTTTACCGTCTTTACCAGTAGGCACTCGTCTGAAGACTTGGGAGAGAGCATCCATGGGCCAAGAAAGGTTGAATTCCCTTGCCATTCTCAGCATTGACACAAGTTAGCATCCAAACTTGACTTTTCTAAGGTTATTAAAGAATTTTCACTTAAAAAGGCACGAAAGTTTTAAGTGTCTTGTATTTTTCAAATGCAAATACACTTTTCTTTACTTCACTTTATTAGTTTTAAAATGTTTCATTTTATAAAACATGAAATTATAGCCTATTACAGTTTTCTATATTTAAAAAGTTTTCCGCTATTATAATTACAATTACAGAATGCTATAGTAACTCAACAAAACAAATTTCTCATTTTACTAATTCGTATTTTTGATAGTTTTTCACTAAATAATTCTTGTATCTTTTGTTGTTATAAATCTAATTCTTTACTGCATAGCTTCATTACAAGTAGATAAACTGTAATAAAACAATTATATTTTTGTAGATTTTTATTTTTTTCCCAAAATTAATAAATGTATTCTTTCAAACATAATCATTGTTTCAATTAATTTCCTCAGCCATCTTGTATACAGAGACATTCCTTTTTAATCCGTCCATAACATTAAAATAAAGTTAATAGTTGTTGTGTATCTATCATGTGGTATTGTTGTTAAGGTAATGTTGTTAAGATGATTCTGTATGTTCGTTTCTAATATAAAAGTTCAGTTTCCAATCTTGTAATCTACCGAGTTATGTTTTATAGTTATAATGAACTCGGGGTTATTGCATGGCGCAGCGTATAGGTGATAAACCTACGAAAATGACTAGAAAGACGAAGGCTGATCAGAAGATGGAAGAACGATTGGCCCCTGTGGAAGCGGCTATACAAGAATTCAAAAGTCAGTTAGAAACTTTGACACGAGCAGTATTGACAGCCACCACAAGCCATCTACCGGTTAATCCAAGTCCTACGATTCCGCACTCACAAAATCCATCAAGCCCATTTGTCTCTCTGGATCCTGAGATTCGAGTGCATTCTCAACTCGGTACCAATGAAGCCCCGATGCTGACAAGAACCGGTGGTGGGGAAAGTATAAGGTTGTCAGGCATTCCGAAACCTGAGCAACTCGAGGAGTCCTATTCTTTTGCACAATACAAAGACTGGCATCGAAGGTACATGAACTACCTGACAGCGCAAGGCGCACACAGAGCGCCATTAGAGCAGGCCAACGCTATTCTCTTCTCTTTTTTAGGACAAGAGATAACGGATGTGCTGAATTTAGTTTTAGATATTCCATTCGGGACGGACTACAGGGTAGTACTGGAAGAATTGAACAGTTACTACAGAAAAAAAGAAAATGGCAGAATCAGAAGGAGTGAATTCACTAAACGGAGACAAGAAGATGGAGAAAGCTTCATGTCGTTCTACCGTGAAAAAACGAAACTTTTTCAGATCTCCGATCCTTGCCCTCACTGCTATGAACGATGTCTTACAGACAACGTCATAGAAAGCCTCAGAGACAATAGTGTGAGGAGGAAATGCAGAGCGCTTCCAGACAATTCTCGTTTATCCGATGTGATGAGGATCTGTGAGGCAGAAGAGATGGCATCTAGAGAAGAGTGCAATACTTCAAGCATGGTTTCTAAAATCTCCGAACCTCAGAAAAAGTGCCCCCGATGTGACAACAGTTGGCATCAGACCCTCAAAGATTGTCCAGCAAAAGATAGTAAGTGCAACAAATGTAAAGGACGAGGTCATTTCGCTAAATGTTGTAAATCCAAGAAATTTGTGAAAAAGATAGGGTGTGATAGGGAAAGTGAGAGTGACGAAGAGGAAAGTGTGAAAATAAGTTATATGGGGATAAATGGCATATCAAAACAAAGAGATCCAGGGAGATTCAGAGTCAAAATATCACCCAACTTGAGCACTTCGGAGCAAAAACATTATTTGGCCGTCCCAGACACTGGTGCCGAGGTCAGTGTCGCTGGTACTCACATCCTAAAAGATTTCAATATAGATTCCAAGAAGCTGATAAGAACACGAATAACACTCACCAATGCAAACGGTTCAGGCATCCAAGTATTGGGCAAATTACGATGCATGATTGAATATGAAAATCGTAAAGCAGAATTTGACCTATACATATGTGCCGGTGTTGCTGATCTATTAATCGACAGATCAACATTGAAGAACCTGAGTGTAATTCATGAGAATTTTCCCCGCCCCCTGGTTGTCAGGGCTGTCGACATGATCCCTGAAACCCCTTCACAAGAAGAAATAGAAAGTTTTAAGGAGGAGTTATTGAAAGAATATGAAGACGTGTTTGACACGAAGCCGCTCAAACCAATGAAAGGAAAAAAAGTACACATCGAATTAAAAGAGAATGCTGTCCCTAGTGCCATAAATTGTCCACGCAAAATACCTTTCGCATGGAGAGAACAAGTGAAACAAGAGCTTGATGACCTCGTAGCGAAAAACATCATTAGACCTTCACCTGAAGAAGCATCAGATTTTGTGAGTCCTCTGGTTGTAGTCCCAAAGCCGAATGGTAAAATCCGCGTGTGTGTAGACTTCACGAAATTGAACAAACACGTAAAACGACCTATCCATCCATTCAAGGCTCCATGGGAGGCGGTATCTGATATTGGCAATGGCAATAAATACTTCTCTTCAATGGATGCAGCTTCTGGATACTTCCAGCTGGAGCTTGACGAACAGAGCCAAAAATTAACGACGTTTTTAACCCCTTGGGGACGTTATCAATTCCTACGGACTCCAATGGGACTTGTAAGTTCGGGAGACGAATTTTGTAGACGTGGAGATGAAGCCCTTAGTGGAATCGGCAACATTCAAAAAGTAGTGGATGACATACTGGCCTATGATAAAGATTTTCATACTCACTGTTCTAGAATCAGGCAAATATTAGACCAGTGCCGGGCATCATCAATTACACTGAACAAAGACAAATTTATATTTGCAAAGTCGGAATTGCCTTTCGTTGGGTATATTGTGAGTACGTCTGGAATAAAAGTAAATCCAAAAAAACTTGAAGCAATCTCCAATTTTCCTAAACCTTCAAATTTGTCGGAATTGAGATCATTTTTTGGTATGGTTAACCAACTAGGAAGCTTTTCACCAAGTATCAGTGCAGCTGCGGGCCCTCTAAGAGACCTATTGAGCGTCAAAAATGAGTTTGTGTGGAGTTCAACCCATGATCATGCATTTCAAGAAGTCAAGAAGAAATTAACAGAACCTCCTGTCCTCACTAATTTTGAGGTGAATCGGAAAACAGCTCTTCACGTTGACGCATCTCGTACCAATGGTCTCGGCTACGTTTTGTTACAGGAACATGACGGCATCTGGAAGCTTATCCAATGTGGGTCAAGATTCATATCTGATACTGAAAAAAGATACGCAATGATTGAGATAGAGATGTTAGGAGTAGTATGGGCAGTTTTAAAATGCAAAACTTACCTTCAAGGCCTTCCAACGTTCTCAATCATCTGTGATCACAGACCACTCATTCCTATCCTGAACAGACAAACCCTCGACGAAATTCAAAATCCTCGACTGCGGCGTCTTAAGGAGAAATTGGCGGGTTTCAGTTTCACATCAGTGTGGAAATCGGGAAAGGCTCATGTAATACCAGATAGTTTGTCACGTGCACCGGTTAATGAACCAGAGGAAAGTGATTTTTTGGCTGAAGAGGAAAAAACAGCGAATGTAAGCTCCATTATCAAGCAAATATTCCTGTTGAACGAACAGGAAGAATCGTTTCAGGACCCATCTTTGGTAAAAATTCAGGAACTTGCGAGAAACGATAGCGAGTATCTGGCACTAAAAAAACAGATCAGGGAAGGCTTTCCATCTTACAAGGGAGGTCTCCAAAACGAGTTAACACCATATTGGAGGGTCAAGAATGATCTATCTGTAGAGGGTGAACTCATTTTGAGGGGATGTCAACTTGTTGTTCCGAAAGCAGCTAGAAAATATGTTTTGGACCAGCTTCATGCTTCACATCAGGGTATTGAGAAGACCAAGCGGCGGGCTCGACAAACAGTCTACTGGCCGGCTATATCCAGCGACATAAAAAATACAATAGAAGCGTGTCACCTTTGCCAGGAGATGAGATCTTCACTCCCCAGAGAAACCATGGTCTACGATCCTATACCAGACCGGCCTTTTGTTGACGTATCCATGGACATGTTCTCTGCGGGAGGAAAGAATTTCATGGTTTACATCGACCGTTTATCTGGGTGGCCAATTATCTGCCAGTTTGGATCCCGTTGTCCAGATAGCCAGGCTGTGATCTCCTGCTTAAGAAGGATATTTGCAGACACTGGTGTCCCCATCAGGGTAAGATGCGACGGTGGCCCTCAGTTTTCTTCTTTTTCTTTTAAACAGTTCTTGAAGAAATGGAACGTTATAATATCTCCATCTTCACCTTATTTTCCCCAGAGCAATGGGCATGCTGAGGCAGGAGTCAAAGCCATGAAGGCATTAATCTTGAAATGTATGAGAAGAGGAGTCCTTGATGACGAATCTTACAACGCAGGGTTATTAGAGTTCCGGAATACTCCTTCTGCTAATGGTCTCTCTCCGTCCCAGGTGTTATTTGGACACCCACTTCGATCGTTAGTACCGGCACACTATCAATCATTTGCAAAAAAATGGCAAAAAGCATCTGACAGATTCCACCATGAAATCATGGAGAAAAAGTTGAAAGTGGCCGAAAGATATGACTTGAGAGCTAAAAACCTGACTCCCATTCCAGTAGGGGCCTTTGTCAGGGTTCAAAATCCCTTAACAGGACGATGGGATATGACTGGAAAAATTGTGGAACAAGGCCCGTACCGCAAGTATACCATAAAAGATCCTTCAGGTAGACTGTTCGAACGAAACCGAAGATACCTCAAGATAACCCAGGGGGGGATGGCCGGAAGGGCTTGAAAAGGGAGATGTTGTGTATCTATCATGTGGTATTGTTGTTAAGGTAATGTTGTTAAGATGATTCTGTATGTTCGTTTCTAATATAAAAGTTCAGTTTCCAATCTTGTAATCTACCGAGTTATGTTTTATAGTTATAATGAACTCGGGGTTATTGCAATAGTATGTGTTGATTAATGATTATATGAAATTTAGTCAATCATAATTTCTGCCACAATCGTCCAATTGAGGAATGAGTAAATTGGAACTTCTCTGAATACGCCCTTTATTCACAAACAATTGTATTTAAAGTAGTTAAAATAAAAATCCTATGACTGATTGGATATACAATTTTTGTTTCAAGGTAATTTATGGCATTTTTATGGTTTTGTAATAGGTTGGCAATTACTGGAGTATGAATACTTGAATTTTCAATTCTTAAGTTACACTTTACTTTTGATTAAATGTTGAATAAAACGTAGTGAAGTAGTAAGAGTTCAGCCCCTCAAGTGTTCTTATTCGATCACTGAACCGTGGTAGGAAGTATAAATGATTTTTCGTTTGGTAAGAGAAGGTTTAATAGTTGTTTTTTTAAACAATTATCATAGCCATCTCTAGTAAAAGTGGAGCGACCAAAACAAAAAAAAAAAAAAAAAAAAAAAAAAAAAAAAAAAAAAAAAAAAAAAAAAAATGATGCGTATGATTACTCGCTCGATAAACTGCTGCATAAGCACCTTCCTCATCGATGGTTCAAAGTCACCGATCGATAATTAACGTTCCTGGATCGATGGTTGATCAATACTTGGCGTTCTAGGCTGAAGCATATTGTTTTTTTGTTTTTTTTTTTATATTTCAAGTTGTATAGAAATTGGAGATTTATGAGTGAAAAGAAGATGTTAGCTATTGATTTTATGGAAAAAAAAGTATTCTAAATGATACTCTTCTATTCAAAAAGAGATTTTGGATTTTAGGCTATTTTTTGCAATTTTATAGATTTTTTAAAACAAAATTTAATGAAGTTCAAGTTTTTAGCATAATTTCGTACATAAATTTTTGAATGTTCTATTTCATAGTTGATAAGCTTTATTTGACCAATCTTATGCTAAAAAATATCAATTTAACAATTCTTAGCCATTTTCAGTGATTTTGTCAGCCCATTTTTTGAAATTTGACCAATTAGATGATATCAATATACAGTATAGGTAACACTTTTATGTGTTGGAAAGATGACTTGGTAATAAATTGTTTTGTCTTTCAACTATATTAAAAAGCGTAAAATTGTGAGATTTCGCTGCTGTAATGGATTGAACCCATTTGTGAGGTCCGAAGCTCCGAGTTCCGATACTAAGTATAATATAAGCGGCGTTTAATAATTATGGACCAGAGATCTACGTAGAAGGGCTGTCTAATACATAAATAATAAACCTTTGTGTAATAATTTGCAGCGTTTTTTTTTCCATGGTCGATTACAAAGGTTCATTACCTATAGAAAATAATGAATCGAAAAGGTATCCGGCGGAAAAAGTTAATATTTCTTACAGATCGTTGGTGATATGAAAAAAGGGCGAATTCCACATTTTAACGGGAAATGATATTTTTTCACCAACGATAATTTTTCTAATAGTATATTAACAGGTGAAAAAGTCGAAGTCCTAAGTATGGTTTACCTTGAAAATACATTTGCTAGGACTTCGACTTTTTACCTTTTAATATACCTACTATTAGAAACATGATCGTTGGTGAAAAAAAGTCATTTTTCGTTAAAATGTGGAATTTGCCCTTTTTTCATATCACCAACGAGATGGGAATCACAATTTATTGATGGTGAAAACAATCGCCTGGCCCTCGGCATGATGACACCTCAGTTAGCGACTCCTTTTACAAGGTGTTTTAGAACGTAGCGTGCGGAACGTGATGAAAGTGATTTTTGTCGGAGAAAAACGCTCGGATCCGGCTATCTGTCGCACCTTAACTTTGTTAGCCGATGTTCGTCACGTCCACGTTTTATCACCGGTAAAACGGGACATGCCCGTAAGAGCATCCTTCCATCGAGCCCGGGGGAAATCAAGCTCTGAAGTATCCCGAAACGTCTCGCCGGATTTTCGAGAAAGGTTTTGCGGCCAATGAGGACGGCGGGGGGGCAACTAATGTAGCGCGACGCAGTTTAATTTAACTCGAAGCTTATGTAAAACAGGACTCTACTTAATTGATAATTTGCATTAGGTCTGGGTCGCGCCATGGTAACCGCTTGAGGACATGATCAATCTGCTGAGCTGAATGGCTTAGGCGGCAGCGTTGGCGCATGGGGGAACTGGAGCAGAAAGTGCGCTTTATTTTTTCTAAATTCTAGCGCGAAAATTTTCACGAAGAAAGTTTTGTAGAATTTCAGTTTTAAAACTCATGGAGCCACTGCATTAATTGCATTAATATTTGCTGAAATAAAGTACCAGTCATGCATGAGCTTATGAGCGAATTTTCATAAATTGTCGTACTATATGATGTTAAATTGCTCTGAGAATTTGAGCACATTTAGTAAAACGAAATTGTTAAGTACCAATTTTATGCAAAAGAGTCGTTCTAAATAATATTTTGCAATCTCAAAACTGAAAATATAAAAAATCACCCACCTATTCTTCCCTAGCGAATCAAAAAGAGCGATAAAAGTTATGAAAAATCCGTTTCGTGATTAAAATGCCATTGGAATCATATCAGCAGACACGAGCGTTGTAGTTACAAGGTGATTTTTACAATATTCCACCAGTTATGATTTGCTCTTATGTTGAAGATTTATTTTCTGTTAAAGTTCTAGTGCTTAGGGAGAGCAAATGGATGGATGGAATGGATGGATCCTATTCTTTCAGATCATCATAATTAGGACCTCGGGGGAAAAAAAAGTCGTCATGCAGCATGACCCCATGAGCGAATTTTTGAAAATCTTCTTCGTAATTTCATTTCTGATTTTTTCTAAGCCACAGTCAGTATTAAAGCTACATCAAGTCCTAAAACAGTTGAGCGTAAAACATTAAAGAGAGCGACCGATAAAATCGGAGGACGGAATATTTCACAGAGTAAACTCATCAGTTGTGATTTTTTTTTTAAATTTTTTAATTATTATTATTTTTTTTTTTTTTTTTTATTTATTTTTTTTTTTTTAACAAGCACCTACTACCTACGTTTTAAACAGCATGGTTCTAGGATTGGTTATACAGGGATACTTCCATAAGAATAGTTCAATATGAATTTGGACAATGATATTACCGATTTTTACAACTAGCGAACGGCATTATTTCGATTTTTGACTGATTTTTCAACTTTGAAATTTTTGAAAACTTGATACATATTCTTATAGGAAATTTTACGCTGATTCCGAATATACCACGTATTAGTATGCTGAAAAAATTATTTCGCACAACAAATCGCAAAAAACAGGCTATTTTGAAATTTTTGACTACATTTTTGAAAATTTCAACCCGAAGATGTAATCCGATCATGCTGGCCAACGAATTTGAACTTTCGTTTTGTGTCCTTAACATTTTAAAATTTGTTTGAAGTTTCTAGCACAATTCTACGGACAGTTATCGTCTGGAATGACACATACATACATACATACATAAAAAAATGCGTTAAACTTCAGAATATGATTCAGAATAGCCTGAAACGGATTTCTGCATAAAATTTTTTTCAAAAATTCACATTCTACAAATTTTGAGGCGAGAGCAATAGCTTAATTTTCTTCAAAAATTCGCTAAAAGTAACCTTGAAAGTTTTCGAGATCTCGATTTTTCAACAGGTTAACACTTAATTACTGTCTTTTAGGGTTAACCAGAAGTGATGCCGATGTTACCGGCACATCACTGGCCTAAGTATGATTTTTGAGCCAAATTTCACCATGTTTGGTCCAGTAGTTTCGGAAAAAAGCTTCGGACGGCGGACGGATGGATGAAAAAAAATTCTAGGTCGATCATAAGTTTATTATTGAAATTAATAAACCAAAAACTCCTTATTTTAGTGAAGTAATTCCCTACTGTACCTTACTGAAAGTACAGGCAGAAGTTAAGAACAACCAGTAGTTATACTCATCTACTTACTTTAGTGCTTGTATCTTCAATTCATTGCTTTATGCATAGAAGAGAATCAAAATTCCTTTCTCGAAATAGTGGTCAGTATAATATTATATGGAAATGCAGATTGAATATTTCCATCCATAATTTTTGTCATGAACTGTATCAGTTCATCTACTTGTGGTGTGTAGGACAACATCCCACCATAGACCTCGTCTGTTACGAGTTCTAATACTAACTAGGAGAATGCACGACTGCCTAACTTTATCGGTCTCATTCCACCATCATGAATGGTAGATAGATCCTTTTTCACAAGAGTTCGCTTACATGCAAGTAAACTGAAATAATAATATTAATAGTATGAAATAAAAATTTCTTTAAATTCAAATAAAATACATTAAACAAATGAATTCAGACTTGATAGTTTAGCTTAACTTCCAATGGTAAAAGGTGCAAAAAGATAAATTGAAGATTTACAAAAAAAAAAAAAAAAAAAAAAAAAAAAAAAACGGACGTTAGACCTACGGTTCTACAGTGAGATCATTTAATAATGATTAATTTTACACATTATTAGTTCATTATGGTTACTTAGCAATATTAGTTTATAACTAAGCGTAAGAAATCAGCTTTCCTTGACACTACCGAGGCTTAGGGATTATGAGATGCTGTGATAAAATGAGAGCATTCCAAAAAATGGCTAACGATTTTCCTGCTATGAAAACTAAGGGAGTTACACTTTTCTAGTAACGCATTGGTTGTACGTGAAAATCAATAGAAAACCCCACCGTGACGTGAAGCTCGTGACGTGATGGAAATAAATGGAAACGTCCTGTTAATCATTATTAAATGATAAAAGGAGTCACATAACGTCAAAATTAATTTAGCCGAGAAAACCTTCGTTTGCAGTGAATGCCCGATGCCGTAAAACAGTCTGCAGAAATTCTACTAATTTCCTCACCTCCTCCCTATCGTTGCATAGTAGAATTGAGCGAAAAACGATCTCCTTTAAAAAGGAGGCTTCTAAGTATTTGAAGCGTTCGTAGTTATAAACATTGCAGGAAGAGATGAGGTGGTACAGCTTAACACCATTGTGGTATGGACACTTTTTTCGATACATAATAAATAAGCCGAAATATGAATAACGTTTCGGCGAAATTGAATGTATCAATAAGGAAGTAATATAAAATCACAAGGTACTGACCCGTATAATCAAACGGACTTTTTGCCACGTGGATAACCTGATCCAAATAATACAACATACTTCTGGGTACTTCTGGTCGGTCGCTACTCTGAAGTCATTGACAAAATTTGATGGTTTTTGAGTAGACAATATGTTTAATTCTCTAAAATCCTCACAAACAATTTGGCAGTCATTGATCTGGCAGCACTATTAAAAAAGTATGATAGTCAACTTTTCTGCTCTGCTCACGGTTCATTATGAACGTATATATATATATATATATATATATATATATATATATATATATATATATATATATATATATATATATATATATATATATATCAAGAGTCGTAACGATATGTACTTTTTTCGCAGTACATTACACATAAGTATATCACCGTATATCAACTGGGAGTTTCATAAATTTACGCAGAAAATTACGCGGAAAAATGACTTTGTTTAAACAAAAAACCTTTCTTTTATGACGGAAAAATGACGAGTTAAGCAGTGGGGGGGGGGGCACTCTGTGATATCTAATACGAAAGGTGGTAATTTAGGAAAATTCGCTCATACGATCATGCAGCATGTCTGGAATTTTTATAACTTTATTTGTCGAGAGGAATATGGAAATTCCAAGCAGGTACCAAAACGCTCAGGTGTTTACATCACGACTACTTAAATTCATCCAAGATTTGACATTTGATTTTGGAGTATTTTTCCGTGCTGAACCTTGTAATGATGTTCATTTATTGATATTTGCAACACCACTTTTCTTACTCATTCCCTAACAGCACAAAGCGTACTATGTAAAACCAATTTTTTTCCAAGTTATTTCTTTTTTCATCCATGATTTTCATCCATGATTAAGTTATTTTTCCTAATCTGGTGTAGCCCACGTCGACTCGCCCTTCTTCATTAGGTTCGGCACCGTCCGATCGGATTAGGACTTGTCGAATTGAAAATTCATCTTCCGCACTCACGACCGTCACCACAGCCTGCTGACGGAAGGGACAGAAAAAATACCACAAAATCATACATTACGTGTGGCTATTAAATATCTTCAAAATCTTGCACTTTTAGAGCGGAATTGCGCAAGTGCGTAATGCGCAATTTTGTCATTTTTGAGATCGTTACAAAAAACAAATTTTAAACAATAAAATTTCTTTTATGACGGATAGATAACGATATTAGTTGCAGTGGGGAGGGGGGGCACTCTGTAATATCCAATACGAAAGGTCATAATTTACAGGAATACAGGATACAGGAATATTGATAAAATTCCAAGCAGGTACCAATCGCTCAGGTCTTTATATCGCAAATTTTAAAATTTATCCAAAATTTGACCAACCTGTAAAAACACCGAAGAATTGACCAGAATTTCACTTTTTCTTACTCATTCCAAAACAGCAAAAAGCGTACTTGAATAGATTTTTTAATACGAAAGGTACTTTAAGATTTAATACGAAAGCTTATAATTTACATCGCGACCACTCAAATTCTCCCGAGATTTGACATTTTATTTTGAAGTATTTTTTGGTGGTGAACCTCGTAATGATGTTCATTTATAGATATTTGCAAAACCACCTTGGGAAAAATTTACACCAAAATACCGAAAATTGACCAGAATTGCACTTTTCTCACTCATTTCCAAACAGCACAAAGCCTACTAAAATTAATTTTTTTTCTAAGTCCTTTATTTTTTCATCCATGATATCAAGGCCCTAATCTGGTGTAGCCCACGTCGACTCGCCCTTCTTCATTAGGTTCGGCACCGTCCGATCGGATTACGACTTGTCGAATTGAAAATTCATCTCCCGCATTCACGACCTCAGTTCACGGACCGTCACCACAGTCTGCTGACGGAGCGGCGACGAAGGGACAAAAAAAAAATACCCCAACTCCCCCCTATCGGGCCGTCAGGATTTCCCGCTACCCGGGATGAATTCGCTACGACCGGCCCCCGTTATTTGCTGAACGAAGAGAAACTGACCCACCAATAATATTTCTCTTCGTACAACCCGAGCGTGGGAGGAAGGGAGAAAAAAAACATATAGGAAAGAGAGGAAAAAATAACGCGAACAAGTTTTGCTTCTCTTTGTTCCATCTGGCTTTCCTCGTTAACACAATGCCCTGAAGGCAATGGACCACGGATGTAATCACTTTTACAGTAGTTCAAAAGGTAGCATTTTCGCTATCTTTTGATTCATTTTCCATCGTTGGCTCGTTTGTGAACTGGAGGGTATTCCAACCATAACAAAATATTATTAAACTCCGTTGAAACTGGATCATCCCTAGAGTCATTATACAACGATCTGATAGTTATACCAGGGCTGAAATGTTCTTTCAGGATGAAACTCAATTACGTATGGATCATATCCTTTCCTGCTCTTAATGAATAAAGGAAATATCGTTAAACTGATGTAATATTACTATTTTAGCGAATTTTCGTAGAAAATGAAGCTATTGCAATGGCTCGGAAAAGTTTAAAATCAAAATTTTTGAATAATATCGTCATTGAAATCCGGTTTATGGCATTCTGAAACGAATTCTAGAGCTTAACGCTTTTTCATATGTATGAGTAACATGTGTCATTCCTGACGATAACTCTCCTTAGGATTGAGATAAAAATTCCGTTCTTGCGCCAAACAATCAAGCTTTTCAAACGAAAGAATGAGTTTGTTGGCCAGCACTTTTTGAGAATATTGAATTGGTCAAATTTCAAAAAAATGTGCTGAAGAAATCTAACGATAGTAATTTTTCTAGAACATATACCAAATTACTTACCAAATTTGAAGGAAATAGAACCAACAGATACATCCGCACAGGCTACTGTTGATTCGGTATTGAAAATTATAGGTGACCGTCTAGAAGCTAACCCGCGCAATACCTGAAACTTCCATCGGAATCGGACTGATACTTGTTATAGTTTTGGGCGTGAGAAGGAATTACCACATACAGATAGCCATAAATCAGACAGACAGAAGTCAGACAGACACGGAACCAAAATTGATCAGCAAGATCTGAAACGCAAACAGCTAGTGGAAATTTTTGAGTTTGGGGGGGGGGGGGGGGGGGGGGGTAACAATTTTTTAGATTTCAATCACGAACACGATGCTACCCTACCTTCGGTAGTGGGGATGCGAAACTAAGCCAAAGTAGATGGTTTTCAATTGCACAACAGTTAAATTTCGAGCTTCTCTGAAAACATAAAATTATTTTTTCAGTGTTGAAACCAAATCCTCATTATGGAAATTGGATTTCATGTTATGATAAAATAAGACTCCTAGGTTTTTTAAAAAATTGTTTAGGTTTAAGACGCACCTCAACGTGAAGGGTCATTAGCAGCATAGAACAACGTGTGTAAAGGGACACTGCAAGTGGCAAGATCCTAAGGGGAGCCATGTTGCCATCCTTCACTAAAAATCAGCGTCATCATGGAATCCACTGGCGATTCGGAGGGGGAAGAATGAGGGGTACAGGGATGACCATTTTTTAGCCGCCAAAGTGGATTTAAAAAAACCCCATAAATGAAATAATTCAGCTAAGACTAGATGAAATGTAACTCCTAAGTATTTACATTTTTCAGCCAGAGGTATGAAATCACAAGGCATGATTCTGTACTGTATTGTATTATCTTTTGTATTTGAAAAATGTGCTTCAAAACCTAAATTCAACGCATAATGCAGTTTTATTTTACGCGGTTTTAAAGAAAATGCTTGCATACGAGTCTGCAACACATTGGGACATTTTCATGTGTGTTTTCTTATTGTATTTATTACTAGACCGATCTCACCCGTGCATTGCACGGCGGGGCGTACAGATCAATTAAATGGGCCATAAGAGAAACCGCCCACCCATGGGTACTTTATTGAATTCGAGCCAGGCTGCATCACCTACCCCCCTGCAGACTCGTATGCAAGCTCTAAGAGCCACTCAGCTGATCCGGACCCTGGGCATCGTCTCGTAAATGTGCTAAAGAGACTACATACGAAATTACAGCTTCCTAGAGTGTAAAACATAGAAATTAGCTTCAAGAGCCACTCATCTGATCCGGACCCTGGGCATCGTCAAGTAAATGTCCTAAAGAGGCTACATAAGAAATTGCAGCTTCCTAGAGTGTAAAGCATAGAAATTACCTATTAAAATGATTTAACCACCGCTTCACAAATCAAACCGTTCTCGCAATATCTGGATCATCTGCTATGAATCAAATCATCGAAACACCAGCTCAATGAAATCATCATAAATTAACAAGCGGTGGCAATCATGTTCACATTATCAATTATTGAGAATGATCACCTGAGTGTACACAATAATTATTCAAATAACTCAGCTTGTTGGCCACGCACTTCGCAGTAGTTAACATAATATGGTTGGATAAATCGAGAGCTTTCGAACGAATGGTCAACGAATTTTGTGGGATGAAAAACGACGAAGTACCATTTCCCTAGCAACGACTCGGTTGTAAGCGGAAATCATCAAAATATTTTCGTGAGCAATTTTCCGTGACGTTTTTTTAGTTTATGTGCCATAGCAAAGACATAAAGAAAACAGTTTATTGTTCTCTACGCAACACAGTGAGTCTATTTTATTTATTGGTATCGCGTGAGCAAGTTTTCGTGACGATTTTTCAGTTTATGTGCCAAAGCAAAGACATGAAAATGTCAAAATATATGTCTTTAGTTTGTTAGGCTAAGCTTCAAGTACTATGTTATATTACACTGAGAGTATTATTTTCAACTACTGGGTTCAGTGGAGAGTGTTGAGTCTCCTCTAGACTGTAGATCAACTCGTGTTCAACACACGTTGGGATCTCCAGAGAAATGGCGAGTGTATTTGGAGAGTTGGGTCGGGAGGAGGGGGTTATTAGACGAAAGGGCCGAGCCGGGCTAAAACCTGCTAAAACGTAACCTACCCCCCCTCCCGCCGCCCACTGACTCAACCGAAAACCTAAACTCAGCCTTCAGCCTCCCCGCACCTCGCCCGTCCCGCACTCACAAACCCTTTCCCAACCGACTAAGTAAATAAAATGTCTGTCTTGGGACCTTTAGGGTCCTTTATTCAAAACCCTGCGGAGCTTATGAAGATTTATACGACCATAATTGTAAGTGGGCCGCTTGTCAACAGACTCGCCTCCGGTATTTGTTCCTTCAAACAATAGGGTGTAGATAGACCGCCATTCGCAATTTTGATTGCAAATCACAAACGCTGAATCGCGACGACAATTTTCAGACTTTAGATGGTGGGAGCTTCGCAAGAATTTGGGGTGGTTGTACTGGGCGTCTAATGACAAGAAAACGCCTTCCAAATAATGTGAATAGTGTATGTGGTTTCTCCATTCATGAGAACACGCATACACACACGCAGATATAAATATATATATATATATATATATATATATATTAGATTATTTAGTCACGAAATGCAAAGAAATAAGTGAAATTAAACTTCATTACAGACAATGTACAACTATCATACGAAAGTTCCGGTCATATACAGTAAATGTAATGTATGAGCGAATTTTCATTATTACGATTATTATCGTATTATTTGTGTTTACATTGTTTAGACATTTGAGCACATTGAATGCAAAAATTTGTATTACAAAAAACCAGTTTTATGACAAAAATCGTTCCAAATAATATTCTGCTAATCAAGAACGCTGCAAATTATTACACAAAGGTTTATCATTTCTGTATCAGATAGGTAGCCCTTTTACGGCACTCATTGGTCTATAATTGTTATTAAGCCCCATATATATCTAGTAAATGATCAAAACTTGGTGCATCGGGCCTCCCAAAAGGGTTCACACCTTTACAGTTCAGGACCCTACAATTTTACAGTTTATAGTTGGTGAATTTTGAGTAATTGTCTAAAAATGTCAAACAAAAAACTTAGTTGAACGGCAGGTTGAAAAGGGAAGAAATTAGCCTAGAGGCCCATTAGCTATTCAGTGACCCTCCGAACCTCGTAATTGTTTTTGAGGTGTCCCGAACGAGCCCCATTTAATTTCAGCAACGTGAGTCAATTAGCTAGTAAATTTCTCTCGGAGGTTCCGATGCTGATCAGAATAACACGAGAACTGAGAATATTACAGAAATATAAAATAACCAGGTGACTCAAAAAGAGTAACGCTTACACCACCGAGAAGTTTCAACGACCCCAACGTATTTTTTCTTGTCGATGCTTTAGCCCTTAGGGAAAGCAAACGAATAAAATGCATAGTGACCGGGGTGGTTTCGTTCGATTCTTTGGGCGGATACCTTTAAATGGAGGAAAAAAAAAAAAAATCATCATTACTGTTACATTTCAAGATCTTGATTTTTGAATAGTTCAGCCCTTAGGGTCTACCCTTTAGTGTTGATTAAACATGGTGCCGATGTTACTGGCAATCCCCGGCCAATAAATGATTTTTAAGCCAAATTTCTTAACCCTGCGTCGACCACGTGGGAGCTAGAATAATAGTCGCCCACGTGGGGTCCACGAGGACCCCACTCACATTTCTGGCTGTGCCGCCCTATTGTTGCATGGGACTAGCGTCAAAACATCATACAATCAATTTTGAGGTGTCTACGAGGATAGTCTCCTAATATCGTGTCTATGGTAGCAAAATTGCAGCTTGTAGATCCTAAGTTACATGGGCCAAAGAATTTCCTCATCTAAGAAAACCAAAAACGCAGGAGAAAGGAATAAAAAGCAAAACGTTCAAGTCTTTTATTTATATCAGAACGAAATATAAACTTTAGTAAACTTTTTAGGCATATAAACTCTAAGAAGGCCCATTGTTTTTCAATAAAATACGGAACTTCAGCCAACACAGAACTTTTTCGAAAATTGCCTTTTCTTATTGCCTTTTTGCATGGTGCCTACGAAAGTGAATTTACATTTAGTGAGCACCTCCGCTAGTACGTATGACGTGAACCAATTGTTTGCAGTCACATTGCGATTGGTATTTTTCATGTTTTCACAACAAAGAACTCGTCGGACACTGAGTCATCGTTAGGCAAGATTTCGTCCTCCACTTCACTGTCTACTAGTATGGACAAAAAACGACTGATTCACATTCCCAGTTTTTTCCATGGTGCAAACAGGAGAACTAAGTAACCACTACGTATGTATGCTCAAACGATTGAAAATTAAGACAAAACATGTGAGTGAATGTGCCGAAATTTTTTTTTCACGAAAGTCCACGTGGGGTCTACTCAGACCCCAGCAACGATTTTCATCAAACAGAAATGAATTCAAAAGGTACTCTATCCTGGAGGACCATTGCTACCTTGCCAACCTCTGGAGCAGTACTGAGTAGGAAGCTACTCGAGGAGCAGGCAGTGAGGGGCAAAGTGGCTATAAGGGAGGGGGGAAAGGTGCGCATGGGGTACACCTGGACCCCACGTGGTCGATGTTGGGTTAAAGTTTGATCCAATACTTTTTGAGAAAAGCTTCGGAAGGCGTACGGCAGACGGAAGAATTGTTTTAATTGGATTTTTGGATTCTATGTATCTTGAAACGTAAACCAAATAATTTTGAGAGGGGGGGTTGAAATTTTTCTTTCTTGGTCGATTACAAAGATTCATTACTAAAATTAATAAACCATAATACCTATTCGAGATTTTAGGCTTCATTTCATTTGGCAGTTTTCAGCATAATTTTGTGAATAATTTTTTTAATGTTCTACTTCATTGTTGATACACTTTTTTGACTAAAATTATGCTAAAAAAAATATAAATTTCACAAATTGTAGCTATTTTTAGTGATTTTTTTTAGCACATTTTTTGGAATTTGACCAATTTAATGTGCTCAAAAAGCTACTGGGGGGATCATGTGCACTGAATCCGAATTTAAGGTTAGAACTTTGAAATTCCAATAGATGAAAATTCCCCATTTTTCCAACTTCAACCACCATTGTACCTCTGAGTGTATTGCCCGCAAACGATCGACTCACGGCACGAGGACCGATTCCCCGAGCCTAGTCGGCCTTAGAAATTCAGAGTGAGTGACAAAGAGAAGCCCATTGTTGACAGTGCCAAAGGTCAATGGTCTTGTGGGTTCCTCTTCTCAGTGGTTCATATCGACCCACTCATTCTTTGCTTATGAGATAAGCCGAAGGCCTGTCAAGTGTCTCATAAACTTTGTCATTCCCCCTTCCCAAGTTTTCCTTGGAAATGGGTTATTCATCAATAACCTCGAAAGAAAATAACTTTAACGGTGAGCTACTCAGCATATTAAAAAACTAAAGTAATATGGAATAATGTCAAGAAATAATAGCGCTATGTTAATAACTGTGTTTGATTATCGATCGACCTCTTAGAAGTTAGTTGTTGAGAGTCAGTTTCATGGCGGCTATGAGTGCTTCCGGCTATATTTGTTTTAGCGAATTTTCGTAAAAAATTAAGCTATTACTGCAATGGCTCGGAAAATTTTAAAATCAAAATTTTTGAGGGATTTCTTCATTGAAATCCGTTTTGAGACATTCTGAAACGAATCCTAGAGTTTAACGTTTCTTCATATATATACATTGTGTCATTCCTGTCGATAACTCTCCTTAGGATTGTGATAAAAATTCCGTTCTTGCGCCAAAAAATCAAGCTTTCCAAACGAAAGGATGAATTCGTTAACCAGCACTTTTTGAGCACATTAAATGGGTCAAATTAAAAAAAAAAAAAAAAAACGACTAAAAATAGTTGAAATTATATTTTTTGCAACATATTGTTCAAATAATGTTTATTAACTACAAGACAGACCATTCAAGAATTTATGTGCAAAATAATGCTGAAAAATGTACTCAAATTTCATCAATATTTGTTAACAAATCGATAAAAACTGCAAAAAGCTACAAATCCTAAACTTCTTTTGAATAACAGATTATTATTATTTTCAACAAATCGCTTTTTGTCATAAAATTAATGCTTAGTATACAATTTCCTTGCACCCAAAAAGCTAAAGTTTCAAAACAATTTAACATTACAATTCGTTAAGTAACGAAAGTTCGCTCATACGATCATGCTGCATGACTGGAACTTCTGCAAATACATTCTTATACATAAAACTCGAAGTTTGTTTCTATCTATGTTTGTATATTTGTATGTATGTTCCCAATAGACGGCTAAACGGCTGGACCGATTCTGATGGGAGCGATCTTAAGAGCGGGCTGCCAAAACAGCGCCATGTCCTTAGGCGTGAAAAGCTTTAACTAGCCAAGTTTGGCCAAGAAGAGCGAGTGACAAGTAAATCCGGTAGAGGTAGCAGGGTGATGAGCAACCCTGAAGGTACCTGGTGATTGGGGTGGGTCATCGAAGCCTCTCACTAAAAATAATGGGGCCTAGGTGAGGCGAACGCCCTCGGAGCCCAACTGAGAACCCGACTCGGCCCTTGCCGGGCATAGATTGACGTTTTTCACCGATTTGTCTTGTCACACAAAAATGAGTTTGACATCGGGCTTCCATGTTTTATCCACGCTGAATAAAATGGCAACACTTTCCAACCTCGTTGACACATACCTAACTAAGCTCATGAGAAAACCTTCTTTCCGAAAAAAAGGGGTAGAAAAAACGTTGATAGGTATTAAAAAAATTTCAGATCTTGTATGAGTAAACTGAGGTTTTTTAAACTAATAAAAGCTGGTCTAAAAATGCTAATTTTATAGATGTAACGGTTCTAGAGAATTAAATGATCTTTTCAACGATACCTTCAGACGATACCTTCAATATTGAAATTACAATGTACTTTTGATCTGTATTAATTAACCGATTTGTCTATTTCAAACTTCTTTTATTTTCACATTTAAGAATTTTCTCGAGTTATTACATTGTGCCATAGAAATGGTCATAACCCCCTTCATTTATTCTCTAACTTTGAAATTGAGGATACCGTTGGAAATAGTGATAAATTTTCGTTCATGTACACTGTAAAACCCCAAACATGACCAAAACATTGGTCTAACGGAGAGTGATAGAAGTTGAGAAATCTGTTTGAATCTAAAACTACCTAATACTTATTCAATTATTAGTGTACCTATTTGCATTTTCTGTGGAAAATCGCTCAAATACCGATAACTCAAATGCTGATTTTTGTTAAACTGAGCCTGGTGTGCTGCAAAACGAAATAGGTAATTTCGAAATTGAAGATGTTAAAAATGTTTCTCTCGGTTTATTTAGTAACTAGCGATGTACATTGGGAGATAAATTATGAGATTTCACATTATTATTGCAGAATGAGGATGAAATGATCATGAGATAAAAATTCTTACAGATTTGTATTATATAAAAATTATATTCATATATTTATTACATAAAATTCTTACAGATTATTGTTATTACACAAAAATGACTATTACAGAATAAGAAATGATAATTATTAGATAATATGAAATTAGAAATTATAATTATTACATAATAATACTTGCAAATTATCATTACATAAAAATGGTTATTACACAATAAGAAATGATAATTATTACATAAAATTCTTACAGATTATTATCACATGAAAATGACTATCACAGAATGAGAAATGATAATTATTACATAAAATTCTTAAAGATTATTATCACATGAAAATGACTTTCACAGAATGAGAAATGATAATTATTACATAAAATTCTTACAGATTATTATCACATGATAATGACTATCACAGAATGAGAAATTATAATTACTACATAAAATTCTTACAGATTATTATCACATGAAAATGACTATCACAGAATGAGAAATGATAATTTTTAGATAATATAAATTAGAAATGATAATTACAAGTATTTCATAATAATTAATACAAACTATCATTACATACAAATTATTACTAAAGAATAATAATTCATAATAATTATTAAATTATTATCAATTTAATAGAAGCATTTACAAGATGTATATAATTATTATAATATCATGAGAGTTCTTCGTTGGGTTGAGGAGGAACATTTTCTTTACCCACAAAATAGGGGGGATCTCTAATCGGCATATTTCTTGTGAACCTGGGATCCAAAATTTCGAGTAGGAGACAATCAAAGTAAAATTTGGTTAGAGCTGGCAACATAGTATCCCTCCAGAATCCCTCGTCGCGTTCAATTCTCTCGGTCTTCATATCCTTAGGGGTCCATACTCCAAAAAGGCAGTAGGAACGGTCGGTGATTGCTAGCTGTCCTTGAATTTGGTAGTAGTAGTGATGTGCTGTGTTGAACACCCACTCTCCCTTCGAGTTTATCTTCCAAATTTTAATTTTTTTTTGGAGGACCCCTTCCTCAACAGACAGCTCAGCACACGAGGAAGGGCATTTCAGTTCCACAATGCCATCTTCCCCAATAAGCCCATCCGGTGATGCGCCCAAAAAACAGTGGGTTTTGTCTAAAAATAGACCGCATTTTTTAATCTCGAGCCCAGTGTCGCTCATCAGTTTTTCCCTCGCTATACTCTCGTATTTTCGGCCATAAATCATTGCGGGAGCAACGACTTTACCCCCATAAAGAATATCCTTGACCAGATTCTGGCAGCTTGTCGTGGAACGTCTCCTGCAAACCCTGCCGAAATTGGAGGCAGTCAGTAGGTTCTTTCTTATTTGCATCCCCAATTCACTTTCACTTTGCCTCATCGTCTCCTGCTCAATAGACTCCCGCCGTGACTGCAGACGATTTAGCTCTGCTATGTGGCTCTTCTTCCTCTCCTCTATATCCTCTGGTGGAGCATCCAACTGGCTACTATTGGGCCCGTAACCAGCTCCACCTATGTCCACCGATTTCCACAATTGTTTACGACACGTTCTCTTTTCTTTTCTTCTCAGTTCAGTTTTTCTCTCCACTTTTGCCTCCATCCGTTTACAGTAAACACCCGGACTTGCATTCACCATTGATTTCGTTAGGTGGTATAGAGGCTTCCCGTTTGAGTTGAAACTGACAACTGCAGCATGGCATCTGCCCATGTACGATTGCCGCTGTACTAAATTAGTGCGCTTGCCACCGACAAACTTGGCCACCACATTATTGTAAATTTCGGCGGGATTGCTATCCATGTTTTCGATAAGACTCCTACTGTGCTCAGCCAACGTATTTACCACTCTCATAATCTGATGCCATATAACGTTCTGGCGAATAGATTCAATTAGCTCTGAGCCTTTGTCTTTTACTTTTATCTAGTCCATACATTTCCTCACTTCTAGCGAATCCTTCTGTGATTATCGCGGACTCCATTGTTGACAACGACTGGTTCCAGTTTTTATAGCACACTCGTACTAATGACAACTCAAAAACATGACAAAAAATGTTCAGATCTTGTATGAGTAAACTGACGTTTTTTTAACTAATAAAAGCTGGTCTTAAAATTGTAATTTTATAAAACGGTTTTAGAGAATTGAATGATCTTTTAAACGATAACTTCGGATTTGAGAACATTTCCCGAAAATATAAGGGAGTTGGGCCATTTTGGTGTTACAGTCGGGATTTTGTTACCCAAGCTGCGGACGGCGAACGGCATCTACGCATCTTGAAACGCAAAACAAAAAAATTCGAGGGGGAGGATTAAAAATTGTTTTTCTTTGTCAATTAGAAATGTTCATTATTGAAAATAATAAACTAAAAGGAGGAAGGTTTCTCCAATTATTTTTCAATGGCGCCGCGTTTCCTGATATTTTCTATTAGATACCTACCTTTTTCTCACATGCTCTTTCCCATCACGGTATGGTAGAAAAATAAACCTTATTCAATAATTAGTGTACCTATTTGAATTTTCTGTGGAAAATCGCTCAATTACCGATCACTCAAATACTGATTTTTGTTAAACTGAACCAGGTGTGCTGCACACCCTTATCGGATTAGCTCAAGACGTCACTAATGGACTAATGACATGTTTATTACATAGATGCCTTTTGGGGTCTGTTTACTTAGGTACTTGAGTTAGAGTTTTTCTAACAGCTTATTTTTCATGACCATAGTGAGATTTCTCGTATCAGTCAATCTTTGGTTGCAATCCCCATTGTTCAGAATACGGGCACACAAATAATTAGTAAGTACCTGTACCTACCTATGAACTGTCAAAAACGATTTGGTCTCAATAAATACGGTCAACAATCGGCGATTGACCGCGTGGATACCTGCAGAGGGCTGGGTCCTCGGATTACCTCAACTCGTACTAATTAATGACAACTCGGACTAACGAAATATTCATTACATAGAAGCCAACAAGAAAACAAAAATCCGTCCAGCAACTCGAATTAGGTATGCCGATTGCAGGATGTAATAAATATGAATCCCGGAAAATATTTCCCAAAAACGGCGAACAAATAGTAAAAATTCGCAAGAATGTGAATCTGACGATCTGTGGAACATTGAGAAATTCTCTATTACGGGGCAATTACACACACATCGAGTTGTTTTCAAGTAAGACTGCTAACTCGAATTGTTTAAACACCTCACAAAATTCGTTGTTTTAGGTTTCAAAATGTTTAGAATCCGAAAATCCAGTTGAAACAAATTCTGTATTAGATAGCCCTTTTACGTAGGTAAATAACTCGTACATGTTTATTAGACGTAGTCTACGGTACATTACCTAAACACGGCGCCTTGCGCATTCAAACCTTGTAATGGTAGTCTAGATGCCTTGAAAATATCTATATATATTTCAGCACGGTCGCTCGATTAGGAAAAAAAAAATTATAAAAAAGTAAGGACAGGTTCCGTAAAAAAAAAGGATGTCATTTTGTCAATGGGATGGTACTTTGATGGCACATTGTTTCATCAAAGAAACGCCAACTGTTTCATCAAAAGCCCTAGTGACCCGATCTCAGATCGCAGGCGGGAAGAGTGGTCGAAGTTAGTGGCATCTAGCGTAAAACCCCTGAACTTCCTCGACGCCCGCCTCGCTTCGGAAGTTTGAAAAGCCATCGAATCGCAAATCCAGTTTCCCGATCACAGAACTTCATGAAAAATCAACCGATTTTGTCGTTTGAACACTTAAATTGAAGCGTGGAATCTAAGGAAGACATCCGTCAGGGCAGATTTGCGATAAATCATCATCCAATAAAGCAATCATCACTCGAATAGAGTAACCTTCTTAGCTGTGACTTTGTTGATGAATTGCAGCTTCTAGTGACATTTTTCTCAAAAAACGCCTCGACGGATTGCTAAAGATTGGTTTCACTTGAAGATTAAAAAAAAAAATCATGGAAATCGGTACATGATTCGAGGATTTATGACGTCGGGAAAAAACGTTGATTGCTTATGGGAACAGAAAACATGGCCGACACACCACAGCCTGCTCTTAATATGATCAGCAAATTCCTGCGCACAACATGGGCTAGCTCTGAACCTCCAAGTCATCCTTCTACTTCATTAACGGCGCTACCTTTTGCAACCGATTTGTTTTGTTCCCGATCTTTCTTTTTTTTATACTTTAACCAGAAGCACCTTAACCAGAAGGGTCATTAGCGGCATTGAGCGAGGTGTCCAAAGGGACACTGCAAGTGGTACGATTCTAACTAAGGGGAGCCATGTTGTCATCCTTAACTAAAGAGGAGCTCCATGGTCTCCCCTGGCATATTGAAGGGGGGGGGTTAAGGGTACAGTGATAACCACTGTTTAGCCCCTCAAGTGGGTACCTATTAAAAAACCCAAAAATAAAATAGAAAGGCATGACTAGATGTAAAATAGACAAATAACTATAAACATGCTACAATATACAATGAGCAAATAGTGAAATAAAACTATGACTATATAAACATATCACAGATCAGATATCACAGTTCGAAGTAGAGCTCAGTGGCTCTCCGGTACAACAACAGGGATCGGACCTTGCCTGGTCTGGTTAATACATCAACACACTGATAGGGCTGATGTTGGACTCGGAGGTCCACAAGGGCTGGATAATCCTCCAGAAAGTGGCTATCGACTTTTCTCATCCACCTGAAACACATTAGTCGAGACACTGAGCGACGCGGCGCAAAAGATTTACCCCGCCTTCAAGACCGAGCAGTCTTGCGGGCTTAGCCTAGTTTCTTCAGTCCTTCACGCGGCAATACTCGGTACACACTCCAAAAAGCATAATTTAGCTTATTTATACATAATTTTTTATTTTTTTATTTAAAGGTTAAACTGCATCTCAACCAGAAGGGTCATTAGTGGCATTGAACAAGGTGTCCAAAGGGACATTGGAAGTGGCACGATTCTAAGGGGAGCCATGCTGTCATCCTTGACGATGGCATGATGGTAACAAAACGATGAATGATGTTAAGCATAGTTACCCAACATGTTAATCGCCTTTTCTTTAAACCCATCCACTACCAATTATGAAGTTGCCTTTGTGGTGAAAAATCCACAACTCCATCCGACAAATCCAAAACCTACAAAAACTTTGGAATTTTACAAAAAACAAATTTAGAATTTTTACAATTTCAAAAATTACAAATTAAAAAAAAAAAAAAAAAAAAAAAAAACGGTGCTCCGCGCCTCGCCAGGGGGCAAGCAACCTGGACCCCCGGTTACCTCTATTTACATACTTCGGACGAAATTATTGAAACACAGAATGTTTTTGCGTTGTCGCGCAACCAAGTGACAACCAAACAAGCGTCATTGTTTACTATTCATTTATTTATATAGTTATAGTATGAAACTACGAAAAAAAATACGAAATAAATTCGTGATAAATCAAGAGCGATTTATCAAGTAAATGTCCTAAAGAGGCTACATACGAAATTACAGCTTCATAGAGTGTAAAGTATAGAAATTAGCTTTAAAAGCCACTCATCTGATCCGGACCCTGGACATCGTCAAGTAAATGTCCTAAAGAGGCTACATACGAAATTACAGCTTCCTAGAGTGTAAAGCATAGAAATTAGCTTTAAGAGCCACACATCTGATCCGGACCCTGAGCATCGTCAAGTAAATGTCCTAAAGAGGCTACATACGAAATTACAGCTTCCTAGAGTGTAAAGCATAGAAATTAGCTTTAAGAGCCACACATCTGATCCGGACCCTGAGCATCGTCAAGTAAATGTCCTAAAGAGGCTACAAACGAAATTACAGCTTCCTAGAGTGTAAAGTATAGAAATTACCTATTCAAATTATTTAACCTCCGCTTCACAAATCAAACCGTTTTCGTAATACTCAGATCACCTGCTATGAATCAAATCATCGAAACACAAGCTCAATGAAATCATCAGAAATTAACAAGCGGTTGCAATCATGTTCACAATATCAATTATTGAGAATGATCACCTGTGTGTAAACAATTATTTATATAACCATGCTCATAACTCAGTTTGTTGGACACGCACTTCGCAGTAGTTAACATAATATTGTTGGATAAATCGAGAGCTTTCGAACGAATGGTCAACGAATTTTGTGGGATGAAAAACGACGAAGTACCATTTCCCTAGCAACGACTCGTTTGTACGTGAAAATCATCCGTCACACATTTCGTTACCATCCCGCGTTCCATTTTCGGCTAGTTAGTCCATGGCTAAAACACATTCTGTGTTAAAAAAAAAAAAATTGTGGTGTTTAGGATGTGGAGACCTTCAGGACTTGTGCCCGGTGGGCGCTTTCGTGACCCAACTTCCAAGGAGGGATTGAATAGTGGTCAACCGGGTTGCCACTGGCCACACCCGTCTCACTCACAGACACCTGCTGAGTGTAGAAGCCAGACAAGGTCCAATACCTGTTGTTTTACCCGTGAGCCACTGAGCTTTACTACGAACAGTGGTATTTGGTCTGTGATACATCTATATACTTCTAGTCATAGTTTTATTTCGCTTTGCTGATTGTATATAGTAGCATTTATATAGTAATTAGCCTATTTTACATCTAGTCTTAGTTGATTATTTTATATTTTGGTTTTTTTTATCCACTTGAGGTACTAAACAGTGGTTATCACTATACCCCTCATTTTTTCCCACATCCGATGTGCCATTCGGAGTCCATGTTGGCGCTCCTATTTGGTCAGGTATCACAATATGGCTCCCCTTAGAATTGTGCCGCTTGCAGTGTACCTTTGGACACCTAGTTTAATGCCGCTAATGACCCTTCTGGTTGAAATGCCGCTTAAAATGAAAAGAAAAAAGTCACATTTTAGCATTTCGCCCCAATGGTTAGGGCAGGGTGTCCCATTTGTTGGAGCAAAGTGTCACAACGTGAACCAGAGATGGAAAAATGCGTTTCGATCCTATGGTAGGGTTCAAGTTCCCCCTGAAATATCAGAATATTTGTCATTTGAACTCTCTGATGGATCTTGAATGACCTAATTTTGGGGGTGGGTTCATGCCAACCACTGGGGTCTGTCGTGTCCCAGGCTACATGTACGCGCGTGAACACAACCTTGTACGCAACAAACAAGGTACATCATCATTAACTGTCATGTAGAATTCGCAAGTGCCAGAACATAGTTTGGTTTACAGAATATTTGTAAAGACAATGAAACTGGCATAGTTGAAGTGCGCATTAACAAATCCACCACTAATAACATGGTTCAAAAGCCAAGCCGATTTTCAGAACAGAATTTAAGAGAAACCAAAGCATTAAATTTTTCCATGGTATTCATAAACTTACTTATCAAACACTGTAGCTCCCTATTGACCTTTGCACTAGGCCCACAGTGACTGGGTTTAGCTGGATCGAATCACATCGAACCACAGACAAGATAACACTGATTTCAATGGCGTTCCATTCTTTACCTCAGCCTTCGGTGAGCTCAAGCGGCTGGGAGTGAGACCATTTTCTTCCTTAGATCCACCCCGACCATTGGGATTCAGTTGTAGCTGTTTCTCTCAATTTGTTTTCCCAATAGACAATTTCAGGTGTCTACTGGGGCGTATTGTCCCACTGGGGATGAAGGGGTTGAGGGTTAATAGAGGGGGACTTCTGATAAATTATGATACTTTGGTATTTTTTCTCTTATTTTAATTCACACTAAAATTATATACAATCCATTCATAGGGACGTCCAATTCTTACTTACCAATGTGTTTTGTTCAAAAGCACTGGTATCAACTTGCGCGTTTGTCCGGAGGGCCGTGTTTACTGGCTACCTTCGATTCGGGTGTTTCGTGTGCTCGCATCGAGCATTCGTGCTTACAATTTAAGTCAACTGCTTATTCCTCACGCTGAGACTGACGTTGCGAGGCATTCGAAGCGAGCAGCCTCGTACTGTGGATACTAAGCTTGATAGTTTTCTCACGGACAGATAAATTTACCACTGATAGACCAACTAACACACCGGTGATCTCGAAAAAGCGATGAATCGGAGGAATCCTGTGACGAAATTGATTTTGAAATAACTTCCTAGTAAAACGTCTTTAGACCTTGTGATGGATAGGAGTGGTTTCTCCTTCTCGTTTCTTGAATACGCTGCATCTGGAGATATGCCTGACAGTTTAATTAACCTACAGGGCGACCTCTGGGTGTATCAAGTTAATCGCCTCTCACCTTTGAAGAAGGAACTCTCTCTCTCTTCCATCACCTCTCGTTGCTACAATCTCCTGCATGGATTTCATGTTCAGCTGAGTATGCTCGTTACGGTGGATTCGTGAGTTTTGTTACGGAAATCATCTGATGGGGTAATATAACGTGTAACTCAAATGCGAGCATTAACTGCGTTTAAGCAAACCGTTTCGGCGGCTCGAAGAATATGAACTTTTACCCCGCGAAAAAGTTGAGAAGAGGCGAGGGAAACTACATTGAAACTAATTAAGGTAAGTAAAGGGGGAAACAAGTTAAGGAGGGGAAAAGAAAGAAAAGGTGGGCGAAGCTGATCGGCTCGTTTTATCTCCTCGCTCTTAGAATGAGAAAAGAACAATTAATTGGTAGCCTTCTAATTGGTTCGCCTGGACTTTGAAAATGCCTTATCTCTTCGCGTTGTTTCTAAAAGAAAAGAAGTGAACGAGCCAAAATCGTGTAATAATGAATTATTTATTGACTTAGGGGAGGGCTTAGTGTATACTTGCAGAGTACACTTGACATTTCAACAATCTACATTTCCGTGACTATTCACGGACCTTCACAACTTTTCTTTGAAAATTCGCTAAATTAGCCATGCTGCATGACTGAGTACTGAGTACTTTTTTTAAAAAGTCCAGTCATGCAGCATGACCCCATGAGCGAATTTTGGACGAAATCTTCGACATTTCAGTCGCTATTGATCGTGTAGAGAAATTTTAGTTTATGGTTTATACAGGGATACTTCCATAAGAGTAGTTCAATCAGAATTTAGACAATGTTTCATGCAAAAATTATCGATTTTTACAACTAGCGAACGGCATTATTTCGATTTTTGACTGATTTTTCAACTTTGAAATTTTTGAAAACTTGATACATATTGTTATAGGAAATTTTACGCTGATTCCGAATATACCACGTGTTAGTATGCTGAAAAAATTATTTCGCACAACAAATCGCAAAAAACAGGCTATTTTGAAATTTTTGAGTACATTTTTGAAAATTTCAACCCGAAGATGTAATCCGATCATGCTGGCCAACGAACTTGAACTTTTGTTTTGTGTCCTTAACATTTCAAATATTTTTTTTAAGTTTCTAGCACACTTCTACGGACAGTTATCGTCTGGAATGACACACACACACACACACACACACACACACACACACACACACACACACACACACACACACACACACACACACACACACACACACACATATATATATATATATATATATATATATATATATATATATACATATATATATACGTACATACATACATACAAAAATGCGTTAAACTTCAGAATATGATTCAGAATAGCCTGAAACGGATTTCTGCATAAAATTTTTTCAGAAATTCACATTCTACAAATTTTGAGGCGAGAGCAATAGCTTAATTTTCTTCAAAAATTCGCTAAAACGTGTGACAAGTTGGGTGTGACACATATTGAAATACTCTTCTCTATTGGAATATTATCTAGAGAATAATTTGGAACTCGTAAAACAAGTTAGTCAGGAGTTACTCGGAATGAACTTTATTATGTAACTAGGTAATCCAACAACACAATAGATTCATCGCCACTGAATGAACTGAAGTAGTTAACTACATTCTTAGCTATTCTGCTACATATCTCCTCCTATTCATTAGTCTCGTCCAAAATCTCCCTCATTTGATCGACATGTCGGTGGTGGTGTTTTTCAGGACATCCCACTGAAGCTAGGATTTGTAAATAGATGGACGACCTATTGGAATTGATCCAGAGGAAGCGGGGAGCAACCAAAGCATTAAAAAAAATAATAAAATAAAAAATAAAAAAATAAATAATAATAATAATAAATTAATAAAAATAACCGTTGATCGACATGTCGGTGGTGGTGTTTTTCAGGACATCCCACTGAAGCTAGGATTTGTAAATAGATGGACGACCTATTGGAATTGATCCAGGGGAAGAGGGGGGGCAACCGAAATATTAAAAATATATATATATATATATATATATATATATATATATATATATATATATATATATATATATATATATATATATATATATATATATATATATATATATATATATATAAATATTATAATATATATAATAAAAAGAATCGCTTACAAATCTAATTCAGACCATTCAAAGACCGATTTAAAAAAAAAAAAAACAAAAAAAAAAAAAAAACAAAAACAATAATTGTGTGTGTGTGTGTGTGTGTGTGTGCATGTGTGTGTGCCTCGTCATGTCGTGTGTGTGTGTGTGTGTATGTGTGTGTGTGTGTGTGTGTGTTGGGGGGGGGGGGGGGGGTGAACATAAGAAGCTCGAGGTTCAGCCTAAACACTAGCCTTACCGATTTGCTACTCTTTAGTTGCTTATAAGGGCAGTCGTGACGAACACAAGTTGTGTGTAGTTTTTGCGGTTATTCGTTTGTTGATGTGATTTTTCGTTAATAAAAAATTATAAATTAATGATATAATTTTCATTTTTGAAAAGGATTGATGAGGTGCAGGGAAAGAATTGTAGTACGAAAAGGAGTGACGTAAGGTACCGACAAGGGGAAAACCAAGTCCACGACCATTTTCTTTTGGGCACTGCCCCCCTAGCGCTCCTAGCGGTAGACCTTGTTAGTTCAGAGCCTCATTCTCAACTGATTTTCGAGATTCTTCCTTTGTTCGATCCCAATTTTAGTCTAGTTGTTCAACGGACCTCGGAAATTTTGAATTTCAAGATGGAAGAGGGGGAAGGGAGGGGGTAAAGCAGAAAAAACGTGGTTTGTTTTCGACGCCACCCATTCTACAATACTCAACTGATTTTCGAGTTTCTTATTTTGTTCGATTCTAATTTTAGTCGAACTGTGGAACAAACCTTGGAAACAAGCGCTGCCCAAGTTATAAACCTCTACCAATTTTCGTGATTCTTTTTTGTTCCATTATGAATTTGATATAGTTTTGGAAAGTATGTCAGAATTTTCAAATTTCATCAAGAGAAGGGGTGAATAAAGGGGCAATACTGATAAATCATGATGTTTCAACTATTCCGTCCGATTTTCTTGATTTTTTTTTCCAAATATGAATTTGGTGGTTTTGGAAATTGTGTCAGGAGTTTAAAATTTTATTATGGAAGGGGGTGAATGGAAGGAGTAACATTGATAACTCGTGATATTTTTACAATTTCATTTGATTTCCGTGACTGTTTTTATTGTTCGTACGATCCAAATTTTAGTCCAGTTATGCAACCTTGGAAGTTCAAACTTTACTGTTGGTGAAGTGGTAAAATGGGGTGGGGGGGGGGGGGTTTCGAGAAATCATGATACATTTGATTGGTTCTTTTCTCTCATTTTAATTCTCACCAAAATGATATACAATGCATTCATTACTTACCACTACGTTTTATATTTAAGTGGTCCATTTCATTTCATTGGTAGCATTCTAGTAGGGACCCTATCTAATTGACTTTTTTGTAGTGGTCAGGTTTTAAATTAAACTACTGCTAAAAGCTGCAACTACTGCGATGAAACTTGGAAGTAAACTGATCTTAATTAAAATATACCCACAGCCTTTGTAGGTGTCAGAGGTTTTTCCAGGAATAGTAGTAGGTACGAACCGTAATGTATACTTTGGTGAGGTTGTAATGTTATACGTAGGGCACCTCATTATTCGCGTGAGCAGTTCACACTTTGTTGTTCCACGGGATAGGTAGCGAACGGGTTCATGAAAGGGCAATGTGCTGCGGGATGCGGCTTACGAGAAACAACCTATCTCATATACAATAGGTCATTCTAAAGTGTTGACACAAGTGGTGCTTATCTCAGAGTGTAGCGCGCCATTCCTGGCCACCGTATGCTGGGTTCATCGTGATATGGAAGGCTACGACAGATCCAATTTAGATAAAACCCGGTGGATCCAAAATCACATCGGAATATGACGTGGTTAGTTAATAAGTTGTGAAGAATCTCCGAGGTCTAGGATGTTAAATTACATCCACCACTGACAACGCCAATACTCGTATATAAACTCGTATCTTTATAATAAAATATTTTATTGATTTCCTCAATACAATATCTAATGGAATCCGAGAAACTAGATAGGCAAACCCATATTCCATGAGGTTGTTGTTTAGGTTATTTGAAGGGTACCGGGGAAAAACGTGTTTGTCGTTCTTTTGTGAAATTCGGATAGTAGTGTTATATCATATAGTGGATTATACAGTCCACTATAGTGACTGGAGTCATGACTTACTCAACAGCTTCACAGCCAAATTAAATTAGTTTAATTAAATTAAAATTAACACACATACAAGCAGTTATTCTCTTTTCCTTTTGATGTGTCCGGTGAAAGCATCTGAAGTTATTTTCTGTTGGATACGAAATTCTGGTTGGGTGTTTTAGAAACGAAGCATCTGATCGAAAAGCTCACGAGGCCATATCTTTTGAACTTCCTTCCTCTTCTCCTGAGTTAGGAAGTAGAATATGGCCACACAGACACACACACACTTTTTTTTTTTTTTTTTTTTTTTTTTTTGTTTGTTTTCCCTTAAAGGCGGAGGGGGCACACCATTAACTTGTGAAAATAAATAAGTGAATAAAAGAAGTGAGGAGGACACCCAGGTTTACCCGACGCTGGCTCTAGGGATAAGGGAAGTTGCAGAAGGATGAGGAGGAAGTGTTGGATGAAAGGAAGTGCCCCTATAAAATGACCACCAGTTCAAGTAAGACCCCCTCAAGACGCGGGTGGTGATACCACGGAGCACTCCCGCTGAGATGCCCAACTCGAGTAACTCCGTGGCACTTTTCCCACACCGCACCCCGCGCCATGTCACTGTCGCGGCAATGACCTTGATGTTATTGGTCCCCACTCCTTTTAGCTTGGAAATCGCTTACCGGAGGTCATCCCTGTCATATTTATTTATCTTAGCCCGCCAGGTCTGCTCCATGTCGACGCTGCCACTGACAACTTGGACATCCAGGATTACTGCAGACCCATCGGGATTGACGGCAACGATATCCGGCTTCTGGCCCCGGTCACTCGGCATGTGGTACAGTCTCTCCCTCTCGACATCTCAACCGCTGGATGACAAAGTGCCTGCTGTCTGTTTGGCTACCGCATCGTGGCGTAGAGTCCGAGGACACTGCTGCACTACATGGTTCAGGTTCTCATTTTTACCCCGACAGGCACGGCAAAGGGTGTCCACTGTCCCCCCGGAGTGGCCACCCGGATGGCGTGAAAATGGCAATAGTCGCATTCCCCAATGCCCTCTGAAGCCCATTCTACCCATTGGGAAGAAATGGGGGGATTCAGAGCACTGTCGGAGTTCTTTATCATCTACTATCTCATGCAGAGCAGCACCGAACAAAGTAGATGAGCTGGGTTTGGGAGCAGTTGGTATTGCGCGGTAGCACCACAACTGCTGCCTGACAAAGCCAAGGTCAGCAGCAGTGCGGGTGACCTCCCAGCTCCAGTCCCTATGGGCGAGCAGGTGCTGGCGGCGTAAAGATGGGATGCTGGCAGAAAGAGAGACAATACCGAGCCCACCGGCCTTGACCGTTGCGTGGATGTAAGCAGTTGGGACACCAGGTGGGAAGCCTAGCCAAGAGCTCATATCAGAGCGAATTTCACTATCTGTCTCATGCAGCCTCCCCACAGTAAGCATGCCAAAGACTAATCCATAGGTTAGCTTTGGAAGTAAGTACACACACACACACACACACACACACACACACACACACATACACACACACACACACACACACACACACACACACCCCAATTAGCAATGAAGTATATGTTTGTAGTTCAACGCCTGTAATCACAGTTGGGAGCAGGCGGAATAAAATCCCTGGCTTAAGGGTTACTTGAGCCAGGAACACTAAAACACACACACACACACACACACACACACACACACACACACACACACACACACACACACACACACACACACACACACACACACACACACACACACACACACACACACACACACACACACACACACATACACACACCAAAATTCAGGAAATCTTTTCCCCACAGTGGATTTTATAATTTAAATGGATTTTATGGATTATTAAGAATTTGATGTTTAAAAATTTAAAGATCCATTACAGTAGCATAGTTTTTCCACACAAATTCGGTGATAAAAACAAATTAACCATTGAACAACACAACTTAAGCTTAAACTCCTTGAACAACAGTTTCATTCAAGTGTACCTTTATCACACTTCTGGAAGTATTCAAAACAATTCTTTCTACCTCTGTACCTCCAAAATATCTCCTCTTGTGTATTCCCGATGTTTTTCCGCCAGAGAGTTAGTTGTGAACTCCACCAGAGTGGGAGAAATCCGGTAGCCCCAAGTGCTTTCAGGCGGCGAAGAATATAATTCGTTATGTATGCTATATGCAAAACCGAACAACTGGGGCAGTTGGAGTAGCAGAAATAATTATGATGGACAGTGGTATTGTTGTTCTGACCCTCGGATTTCTTTTATTCCATGGAATAAAATAAAGAGCGATTCCGAGGCAATATAAAATATTTTTAACGTGGAAGCCACGCACATTGTGTTCGCGTTTGTATCTCGATCTCTACCTTCAAACATTCCCATTCATAATTAGTTTTATTATTGAATCAAAATAATTATTAATGAATCTATCGTGCAGCGAAATGTCATCATCGTTGTTCAGCCATTTTTGTACTCGTATGTATTGGAAGAGTCAAATTCGCATATACACCAAATCTAAGTTCACAAAAATTGTTTTGATCGTCGTGAAATTCCATCTGGAGTTTTTTGCTGTCAGGCAGATTGCTGACGATTTCCCAGGTTAGTAGTTTTTTGAGGTTTGTTGTGCATTTACAAAATGGCTTGATATTTGATCGAATTTCTTCAAAAAATTAAGCTATTGCAGTGGCTTTAAAAAATCGAAGTAAACATTTTCGAAAATTTCCATAATTTAAATCCGTTTTGAGTCATTCTGAAACTAATCCTAGAGTTCAACGCTTATATATATGCGTGTTGTTTGTATCATTGCAGACAATAAATCTCATTAGGATACAGGTAAAAATTTATTTTTGCCCCAAAAACTCGTGCTTTTCAAATGAAAAGATGAGTTCTTTGGCCAGCACTTCTTGAGAGCATTAAATTGCTCACATTTCAACAAATGTGCTAAAAAAAACTAGAAATAGCTAAAAAAAAAAAAAAAAGGTTGAATTTATATTTTTTAGCATAGATTTAGTCAAAAGAAGTTTATCAACAAGATACGTAGATTCCAAAAATCGAACACAACCAACTAATCCTAAGCCAGGAGTGTCTGGAAACTGAAACCGAGAAACGCCGCCAGCGCTCGCGACGTTCCAAAGCATACGGTCGGAATCGGCACTACCAAGATCATCCCCAACTCAGCTGCTAAGTACTAGTATTCGTTGAATGGTTAAACTCAAAGTCCTCTCAGCCCAATGGTTAGTACTTTTGGCTACGGAGTAAGAGTACATCTTTCAATCTTGGTAACATATTTTTAATCGTATTCCCGATCTATTTATTCAATTAATCCAAATTTCACTAAAAGGATTTATTTAAGATTTTAATTGTTTTCTCAGATGCGAGCTTGTGAGCATCTAGATCACCGAACTATACACATAATTTTGATTTATTTGTCCAACTGATATACAGGGTGTCCCATCTAAACGGGCCCATCGGGAAATTACAGCCTTACGGTGCGAGCTATCGAAAAATTGAACCGGACCTTTTTTGTAGTATATCAACTCAGCTACACGATGCGGAAGTCCGATTTCTATTTTTCCATGTTTTATTGACTCAAATCATTGATTAAAACTTACGGTTTCCTCTTGACTCCCATTTTTCATTGCTTTTTTCGATTTTAGGTTGAATTTGGAATAGAAAATGCCTCCATGAAATTTTGTTTTTGGGGCTTCGTTTCTGAGTTATTCCACTTTTTACGGAAGTCCGATTTTTATTTTTCCATGTCTCATATCCTTGATTGAAACTTACGGTTTCCTCTTAACCCCCCTTTTTTATTGCTTTTTCCGATTCTAGGTTGAATTTGGAACAGAAAATGCCTCCATGAAATTTTCTTTTTGGGGCTTCGTTTCTGAGTTATTCCACTTTTTGCGAAATACAGAAAATCGCCATCAAATCGTCGTTTGAAAAGAAAAAAAAAACCCTCAAACTGTTCAGTAATATTACTCATTTATTAGAAGAACGTATGAGACGCCGTATTCTGGACTAATGTAAGGTTCTTTAAATAATAAAGATCATAGTGTAGACTGAACAATAAGTATCGGGAAGCTGTTGTTTTCTTGACCCTTGAATACAGTTTGCAGGAGAAGGAGCAGAGGCTGCAGAAGGAGCAGGTGGCATTTTCGATTTATCATAACACAACTGGCTGGAAGTCTCCTATATGGTGGGTTGTGGTACATTTTTTAAACTGTATTCTGAACAGTGATTCTGTGTGTACTGAACAGTTTGAGGTTTTTTTTTTTTCAAACGACGATTTGGAAAACTATTTTTTAAATCGTAAGCGGTTCAAGTTTAAGTCATCCCTCTGATGGTGATTGTTGATTATGGACGCTGGGGTCTGATGATAGATAGTTTAATGCTGATTTCAAAAGTGTGGTGAACATCTCAAAAATTGAAGATAAAAATAGTAAGGAAGTGTTGGTAATGCCTGAAAGAAATCGGCGATTTTCTGTATTTCGCAAAAAGTGGAATAACTCAGAAACGAAGCCCCAAAAATAAAATTTCAAGGAGGCATTTTCTGTTCCGAATTCAACCTAGAATTGAAAAAAGCACTAAAAAAGGGGGGTCAAGAGGAAACCGTAAGTTTCAATCAATGATTTGAGACATGGGAAAATAAAAATCGGACTTCCGCAAAAAGTGGAATAACTCAGATACGAAGCCCCAAAAAGAAAATTCCATGGAGGCATTTTCTGTTCCAAATTCAACCTAAAATCGAAAAAAGCAATGAAAAATGGGGCTCGAGAGGAAACCGTAAGTTTTAATCAATGATTTGAGTCCCTAAAACATGGACAAATAGAAATCGAACTTCCGCATCGTGAAGCTGAGTTGATATACTATAAAAAAGGTCCAGTTCAATTTTTCGATAGCTCGCACCGTAAGGCTGTAATTTCCCGATGGCCCGTTTAAATGGGACACCCTGTATACTGGACCTTTTCCGTTATCATCCCGCCAGGCCCCCCACTGTTATCGTTCGGCCACCCTGATACTAATCTATACGTCCAACTAATCTGAATTCTTACTAAGAGATTGACTACTTGATGTTAAAGCATCCAGACCACTGGATCTGTGTAACTCTCCCCAAATATGTAACCGATCTTTGTGAAATCTCTCCAAATGTGGTTGAAGTTGAGCTTACACTGTTATTGACAGCTGGTTAGTAAAACTAGTTTTGACAATCATGTCAATCGTCTCTAAATGTCTGTATCAAATATCAACCTCCAAGGTTGAGCAGGAGAGAATTCAGCTTATTCAGCTGATTAAGAAACAGTCAATAATTTAAATCAACTGTTCGCGTCCCAGAGTCTCCTTGTCAAATTTCAACTTCTTGGGGTAATGTGAAAGAAAATAACTTCTTTTCTTCCATTCGTTCTTGGTAGGTACCTTTATTGATATTTGATTTCTGAATAAACGTGTTTTCTTTATATACATTTGATTGTGTGATTTCTAATTTTTGTGTGACTTGTTATAATTTATATTTTTTGTTTTTTTTCCCAATGCGTCTTTGAGTACATTTCCAATTGCTTAGCGTTGTGTAAGGAAAGTAGTGTGTTGTTTCACACAGGGACCGAAGTGTGCTGCTTTATTGTTGTTTCATAATTACTGAATTTGTTTATTGATATCGCGTTACAATTTTTCTCCCTCGAGTAACAGAATTGTTCATGACCCCCAGTGGTAAGAAATATCCATGTCAAATTGAAAATATTGGACGAGTCCTATTTTTTTTTTTTTAATAGCAGAATATTGTAGAAAAGGTGTTTTTTTTTTAAACACAAAATAGATAGTCTTCTTGAAATTCAATAGGCACATAATGCAGGGGTTCCCACAGGGGGGGGGGGGGGGGCACGACGCAAACTGCGTCGTTAAAAATTTTTTGGGGGGGGTTAGAAATATGAGTATTTTTTAATTTTTTTATGAACAAGTAATAAGATTTATACTAACAATTTGCTAGCGTCACCTGTTTTCAATTCGAATTACTTTATTGGATGGTTCTTTTCTTTCTTGGATGGAATTACTTGTTGGTTCTTTCTGCAGAGAAAGATGTGATGGAGTCTATATCTAATGAGGAAATAATTGATGCATTTTTTTTATTATCAGCACAAAGAAAAAAACTGCTCTGTCAATTGTAGGCAAACCTAATAAGGCATTTAACTAATAACGTTAAATATAATATATTTTGGCTTGTTTAGCTATAGTAGCCCAAATGGTGTATTTTGAGCAATGTATATAGTTACTGTAGATAATTGAAATTCTACATATACTTATTGTACTTGTTTTACTGTCAATTAAAAATTAATTACTTACATTTGTAAAACAAGGGGGGGGGGGGGGGGCTCGAGTCGTTGCGCTGCGGGGGGGGGGGGGGGGGGGGGGGGGGCACTCCTGCATAATGCGATATCTATTGAACATTCGCTTATACATCCATGCAAAATGACTGAGACTTTCTCACTCGAGACCAACTCTAAAATTGGCCCTTGCCATGCCATATATTCCTCATTCAACATGAATCCTCTTACAACCAGTGGAAATTCAATGCCATAAACAAATATCAACATCCTCTCAAATATCATGACGTAATGCCTCCCTTGATCTCGGTTACCGAAAGAAACCCAACAAGATGTATAACTACATATACGATGTTTCCAGTTCATTTCAAGTGGGTAAACAGATTTGTCATTTAATTAACATCCCGAATACGAAACATAAGAGAATGAAACACTGTGGAGCCGATTGAAGTGGTAATCAAATTTCCCATTTCATTTAAACAATGGGTTCTTGGCTACCGACTGGAAATTCAAAGCCCCCAAAAACTGTATTTGGTTATCACCGTTGTTCCATTTCATTTGATCAAGCTCTTTCATCTCTGAACGGCGGTTTAATTATCGAAAGGGCTTACGAATCTGCATCGGATATATTTAGATATAACCATTGGGGTATATCCGTGTACTTCACCAACCTGCAATACTGAATGTTAAGAGGTAATTAGGTGAGCTGTAAGTGAATTGTTCACATAATTTTACTCTGTTTGTAACACCGAAATTAGTTGCAATAATTGAAAAATGTAAGATAATATTTTAAAATGTATTAGAAGATACATTCAATGGAAATAAAAATATGCAACAAGCAACGCCTCCCTCCTCTTCACTCACAACCATAATATGTTATGAACTGCTTTTACGTTGTGAGTAATCAAAAATTGATTGATTCACGGAAATAAATTGAAAATATCACGCTATATCGGCGGTCCCGCACCTCCCCCTTCCACCGTTATGAAATTTTAATTTAATCAGAATGGATTCAGGGAGCGACCAAACACTTAGTGCAAAATAGGAAAATAATGAAATCAAAGATCTTTCGCATATCTAAACAAAAGATTACGATTTATCAAAATTACTCCCTCCATTATAAATTTCGAACTCCAAAGGTTTGTTGCATAACTGAACCGGAATCCTAATTGAAGAAATGAATAATTACGAAAATCGGCCAAGAATTGTAGATTGGGCGGGTTCAACTATAACCCTCGCACCCCTCATCACGATGGAAAATCCAAAATTTCCAAGGCTTTTTTCACACAGACAAATATCGGGATTGAACAAAGAAAGAACCACGAAAATCGGTTAGGAAAAGTAGGTTGAGCAGCACTTATTGGGATAGGCTATAACCCCCTCCACCCCTCATCGCGATGACAAATCCTAAATTCCCAAGGTTCGTTATCAAACTAGACTGAAATTGGGATTAAAAAAAAATTAGAAATCGGTTGATAATTGTAGCATGGACAGCGCATTAATTACCCCCTCCACCCCCTCCTATTGGCAAATCCAAAATTTCCAAGTTTTGTTGCACAACTAGACTAAATTTGGGATCAAAAATAGATATCTCAAAAATCGGTTGAGAATTGTAGCTTGGGCAGCACTTATTAGGATCGGCTGTTACCCCCTCCATCCCTCTTCACGATGGCCGAAATTCCCAAGATTCTTCATCCATCCAAACTATAGTTGGGATTAAGAAAAAATAATAATAATCACGGAAATCAGTTGATAATAGCAGCATAGACAGCGCATTAATTACCCCCTCCACCCCATCTCCTATCGGCAAATCCAAAATTTCCAAGTTTTGTTGCACAACTAAAATTTGGGATCAAACATAGATAGAATCTCAAAAATCGGTTGAGAATAGTAGCTTGGGCAGCACTTATTGGGATAGGCTGTTACCCCCTCCATCCCTCTTCACGATGGCAAATCCAAAATCCCCAAGATTCGTTATCCAGCTAGACTAAAGTTGGGATCGGAAAAAAAATCACGAAAATCGGTTGATAATTTAGCATGGGCAGCTCATTAATCACCCCCTCTACCCCCCTCCTATTTGCAAATCCAAAATTTCCAAGTGAAAATTTTGATTTTAAACTTTTTGGAGCCTTTGCAGTAGCTTCATTTTCTACAAAAATTCGCTAAAATAAAGAAATTTAAGATATTTCGCATATCTAAACCAAAATATCATGATTTATCGGAATTACCCCTCCATTTACCCCATTCTCATGATTTTTTGCATGTCAGGGCCCGGATTCCAAGTTAAACGAAATAATGACGAAAATCAGTTGAGAATAGTAGCTTGAGCAGCGCTTATTGGGATCGGATATTACCCCCCACCACCACCCTCACCGATGGCGAATCCAAAATTTCCAAGTTTTGTTGCACAACTAGACTAAATTTGGGATCAAATTAGATAGAAACTCAAAATCAGTTTAGAAAAGTAGCTTGGGCGGTACTTATTGAGATCGGCTATTGTCTCCTCCACCCTCTCCACGATGGCAATTCTAAAACTCCCACTTATCATTTGCGTGCCTTTCGATTGAATCTGTCGTCACTAGCAAGTCGAGTACCGGGAGTGAGCACTTTCGATGCAAAGACATCATCATCAGGCCGTCGAAACAGTACTGAGAAATTAACCCTTTAGATTTAATACCGAAATTTCAAGGTTCGTTGTACAACTAGAATAAAATTGGGATTAAAAAAAATCACAAAAATCGGTGGAGAATTGTAGTTTGGGCGGCGCAATAATCCCCTCCCCTCCCCTCATCCTTCTCTTGTTGAAAAATCCAAAATTGTTATGTATTTTTTTGGACAACTTGACTAAATTTGGGATTGAACAAAGAAAAAATCTCGAAAATTGGTTGAGCATCCAAGCCTGGGCTGTCGAAATGATTTGCCATACACACGTTTCACGAGATTCGGTTTTAGAATAGTCTGAAACGGAGTTATATTCAGTTATTTTATTATTTTATTTATTTTTTCTCATGGTTGGGTTGTCCCACATCTCTCTCAATTAATTCTACAATGCGTCCCTCTTTTTTAAGAAGCCTTCCCTATAATACATAGCTTCAGAGGGACGGCCTAAAAACTGGAACACTGACCCTTGTCCCGCTTTCATCTCACGATTGAGAACAGTGCTACGAAAAAACTACATTAAGCACCATTTCAATTCTTGGTTTATTAAAATCTCCTTCAGCGATCAAGTGTTGAGAGTTACCTATGGGTTTTGCTCGGCCAACGGGGATAATGGACCTGTAAAAACCACGAAAAGTTACTAAATAACTAGTTCAAAGTCAATCAGCTTCCCGTAATAACTTGATCTCTCCTCTCCTGTCAGCCTAATAGAGGGGAGATAGTTATACTTATCCCAACTAAATTAATGGAGACCACCTCTACCGTCCTACAATCTTGAATATAAGGAAATCGTTAGAAGCTGGTTGCGTGCAAGGATGAAAAAGAAAAATTATTGATGCCGACTCTCTAGAATTCAGATATTGGACCTAATACTAAGCCAGTTGACGATAAAGTAGAATAACAAAATTAATAAAGGAGCAATAACGATCGTGAGGGCCGAAAATGTGTAAGGTAGACGGTTTAATTAACTTTCGTCGCTGAAATTGCGGTTCCTACAACTTTATCGGGGAGAGTTTTGACGTACAATGCCATTGGAGTATTAACAGCGGTTCCAGGAGCTGGTTGGTTATGTACGGGAATCAGGTTTCAGCAACTTCAGGATTAGTATTGTTCTAATATCCCCCTACGCCACTTTGTGTTGATAACTGAGCGAATTCGGGATCAAGGAGAAGTTGGTTGTGATTGAATCTTTCCGACAAAAACTATTGATAAATCAGTGATTTTACAGATTCACTGTGATTCCATGGACCATCAAAAAGCTACATAACTCGAAATCCTTCTATCGCATGAATTTTCTACGTGCGAAGGGGAACAAGCCGCAAATGATTACACAAAGGTTTTGTTTTTCTGAATAGATACTGTAGGTTTATTATATGACTTATCCAGACCTTTTGCATAGTTCAAAATTTTTGTTCAATACCTCTGCGTCAAACCACAATAGTTTGAAATTAATTGGGGACAAAAAGATAAGTTACTCCAAGATAGAATTTTGTTTTTAGCAAAAGTTCTAAAGTTCAAAAGACTTTCAAGCAATTATAACGAATGAACTGAAAATGATCAAGGCGATCAAGCTAAAGTTCAAGTTTAAAAACATCAAGTTCAAGAAGTTCCTGCGTCTAGAAACTCACAGTCGTGTTAACAACCCTTTGGCGTGCACTGTTGTCCGTCTAGGACTTCTTCACAAAACAATACAAAAAACAACAACAAAAAACAACAACAAAAACTCGGCCCTTCGGTCAACAGAATTTTCTAGATACACACAAATTACTAGGAAAATGAAGAATAGAGAAAAATGAAAACATCAAATTAAGCTAAGGAAACCTCTCATTGAATCACTCCAGTGCATTGATAACATCTCTTCCTTTAGCCGGGCCCTCTCACTTCAATAAACCGGGCAAAAACGACAAGAGGGTGTATTTCGTGTATTGAAAAAATTCGGTTACATGATGTAACTGTTTGATCTCATTCATTCTTTTCGGCAAACTATTCATTCTTTCCCATGTTTTTTTGTGGGTGTAGGAAATAATGTTGAATTTGGTTGGTAAACTGTTGAATTTGATTGGTAAAATGTTGAAATTTGATTTTTAAAATGTTGAATTTGGTTGTCGAAATGTTGAATTTGATTGGGAAAATGTTGAAATTAAATTGGGAAAAGCTGTATAGTTCTGGACTAAAGTATATCCACTTATTATGAGAAACGAATGGATGAACGTACGTCTAAAACAACCAAAAAATTACCCTTTTTTTCGAAAGTGTTAGAGATATTGAATATTTATTATTTCAACGCTTAAAGGGTTGATTCCTATAAGGTTTATCGAGAGTGATGCCGATTTTACTTGCGCATCCCAGAGTTATATATGATTTTTGAGTCAAATTTCATAATGTTTAGCCCAGTAGTTTCAGAGAAAAGCTTCCGACAGCATATGGCGTACGGCGGACGTATGGATTGTTTTTAATTCGATTTTTAGGATCAACGTATCTTGAACCTTAATCTTAGAAATTTTGAAGGGGGTGTTGAACGATTAAAGAGGTCGATTATAAAGGTTCATTGTTGGGAATAACCATACTTACCATACTTTTAATGAAGATAAAAAACAAAAATAAAATAAATTAAATGAAAAATAAATACATAACAAGGGAGTGTGTTTGGTGGAAATTTTTAAGTGAGTAATTCAAAGCATATTTTAACTAGATAGTAAAATTATTATTAAAAATTGTTTAATTACGTAAAAACGTGAATTTTACTTTTGTTGTTTGTTTATTGTTGTGTTGGTTGTTGTCATTGTTGTTTTTTGTTTATTGTAAAATTGTTTATTGTTTGTTTGTTGCTGTTTGTTTATTGTTGCTGTTTGTTTGTTTGTTGTTTATTGTTTATTAACTAAAAATGGAGAAAAGTAAGGCTTGAAAGGTAACAACGGAGGAAGCTATATGAGGTGAATATAATTGCTTCCGAGACTACCTATAAATAGGTAGCGGAAGCTATGTTTTCACTTTCGGTAGAAAAAACATTTTTGGTCTCCAAAATCAAAATTTCCACTCGTATTTTACGTTTTAAACCGTTCTAAACAACATTTGTTCCGTGTCTGTCTGTATGTATGTCTGCTTGTCTGTCTGTCTGTCTGCCTGCCTGCGTGTGTGTGTGCCGTGTGTCCGCAAATCCTTGTAACAAGCGTATTTTCCACAGTTTTCATTCGATTTGGTTGAAATTTTCAGCAGGGAATGTACGGGCTTGGGTGTAGACGGTTCCCTATCAGTTCAATACCCTCCGACTCAATAACTACACTCTGCGCGTGCGCAAACGTAAATTCCACCAAGCATCATTTTGTCATGCCCTGGTCATTCGATCTCGCTCAAACTTGGAGGATAGTCGGAGCATGACTATTGATCATCCCATATAAATTTCAACATGATTGTATCATGTATAGCCACTGCGCATGCGCCAATGTTAAATCCTTGTAACGACCATAATTCCCACAGTTTTCATCCGATTTTGACATTGATTTGAATGCAGATGATCCCGTACCTATTTCATTGTTCTCAACTCATCAGTTCATTCTGTGCATGTACATTTTTTTCGTTTCTTTTCTTTTGGCCAATTATGACGTATCACATTGCTTCTTGATTTACTCTTATCCGCTATGGATTTTATCAAGATCATTTTAGACTTTTCTATGATCTATATGATACGTAAACGAGGAAGCTATGTGCCACACCCAACTTGGCAGACGTTTTTCTAGTTATTTGAGAGATGTTTTGTATAATTGAAAAACAAAACAAAAAGACAGGCTTTTTCATTTGAATGTTTACTAACTCGAACAGAAATTAGACAATTGGTGATGGTGCATGCTAGTAGTAAAGATAGAGATGCTCCAGGATTTCATTAAGGAAGCTAGTTGTATCCTACTTGCATTTTATAGAAAACGGAATAAGGCTTGGGACGGGTTACAGTTTTTTTAATTAACTGAGCATGTTGAGATGAGAAAGAGAGATCATGTTAGGCGATGGCATTATTATTAGCGTCAGTGGAGGCTGGGAAGGGATAGTTCCAACTACGTTCTGCTTTGCATGTAGTCAACTACCTACATTTTCCTATTGCCTCCTGGAGCGCACTACCCCGATAATGGAAATGCTAAACACCGACTCGCCTGGTGATAATATCGCCCGCCTCGGCTGTGGAACGGGGGGGGGCGAGGAGTTGGCAGAAAAGCTGGTTGGCGTTGGGCGAAGAAAGGAAGAGAGAAAAGGGGATTCCGCAGGGACGAAGAAGAAGAATAAGAGAGACGGATAGCGGGTTGCGGGCGAGAAAGACGGGTGTCGAGGAGCGAAGGAAGACAGTAAGAGGGAAAGCACAATTGAATTAATCAGACCTCAAACTCTACCTCCTTCCTCCTGGCCTTGCTGCCATCTTCGAGATAGGGTTGTCTCGCTAGCGGTGATTCCTTTAGATGAATATTACATACGATTCCAAGAGCTGCCTCTGAATGGCATCAGCCGACCACTGACAGCCCCAAGTGCTCGAGCCTTCAACTCAACTTCTCGCCATGCTTCTTTTACATGTCTCCCTTTCTATTTAATTGGCTTCGCGTTTCACGTTGGGGCTCCGCATATGAAACGAAATTTCCGTCTCTTTTTTTTTCTCCTCCGCATTCAGAGTCAACGGTTATTCATGCAGAAAGATGAAAAACTGTTGAGTTCTTCGCATGATGAAAATGTGTACTTGGACCGGTGCCGCGACGAGAAAATTTCGCAATAATACGAGGCCCTTCGAAATTCGCATGGACGAGTAACAGAGATTGCCTAAAACTTGGTAAGTACGCTAGGGTGGAGCGACCAGTGATTGACATCTCACCACGAAGTTTTAATAATAAGGCATTTTAAAGTGTTTTACGAGCTTGATCCATATGAATTTCGAGACAAAATACCTTCTCAGTAGAGTACAGGGTGCGGCAGAGAGGATGGACGATTTTAAAAAATTATAAAATAGTTCATTTTTACTCAAAAACAAATTTATTGATGCAATCAGGTTCGCAAGGAAATAGCATTTGAGACAGTCAAGTGTGAAAAATCACATCAGGCATGTGGTGGCCGAAATTGTTGATGCAGTGGACGAGTAACAGAGATTGCCTAAAACTTCGCTGGAAGACAAAATACCTTCTCAGTAAAGTACGATTTTAAAAAAAATCATAAAATAGTTAATTTTTACTTCTTGGAATTGTTGATGATAGACGAGTAACAGAGTTCATTTGAATTTTGAGTGCGTAGACTCTGTCCAACATAGCTCTCTCAACTTGGGGGACTTCCACGTTAATTGTGTCCTTCAATTTGTCCAGAGTTCGGGGCTTGTTCTCGTATACTCTAGCCTTGAGGTATCCCCATAAGAAAGAATCGCATTTGGCCCTTACTTCTTCGAATACGGTAATGGTCGTGCTGTTACCATGAACTCAGAGCTCCCACAGTTTTGTTATTTGGCTCATCGTTAGAAATGGCTGAAAACGCAAGTTTTCGGATCCTGAAGACATTAGATCCATGTTGGAACAGTTGGAGGAAGAAGATGTATATTTTGGCGGAGAAAATTCAAAGACGGAAGATAATGTCAAGTTATAAGAAGTTGCCTCCGATGAAGAAGCGTCAAAAGTGACAGTTTTGGAAAAACTAGTTAGAAGTTCCTTCTGTGAACATCATAGATCTTCAAAGTGTTGAGAATGTTGATCCTATTGCTTGGTGCCAATTTTATGTTACCTTTTCATTCTAGTTCTTGGGTTTTTAAGTGGTAGGTATCAAACTAATCTCAGAAAATCGTTTTGTAGATTTTATTTATTTATTTATTTATTTTTGTTTTTAAATGAAAATGTGCTAATTTTATATTGAAATTTTGTTACAATGAGGTACCTTTCTGCTATTATTTTTTCTTCAGAGCGTGAGATTTTTCTTACTATTACTTTTTTCTTCGTGAGTTTAGGTACTTACCTACCTACTTCTTGTTTCTTTACACCCATGATAACAGAATAAAAATAAAATTTGATTCAAGTGTAAGTTATTTTTGAATTTTCTAACATTTTTCAAAGTTGGGGTTTGACACACCCCACCGGGGAGTTAAGTGTTGGAAATTTAGCCGGGACATTCCAGGGTTAAAAATGAATTATAAAGTTTGAAGCCCCCTAGATCAGTTTAAATTAGCTTCGGAGTTAATTTGTTTTTGCTTTTAAACCAATGAATGTAAAATTGTAAATGGAGAACCCTAGGGAAGTATCGAAAGGAAAGGTGAAGTCTAGAGCATCCCCGATCATCTGGGTGAGAAACGGAGCAAAGTTCTTTGCTATTCAATCTATGACGTTGAAATTTAAAATGAAGCGTGTTCTAAGTTCCTCCAATGTTTAGCCCAAGCTCAAGGTGAAAGCAAAAGGGGGTATGGGGTCTGCCCAGCGTGGTCAAGGGGCGGTGACCTTTGGGAGGCGCGCATAATTTAATGCCATCTTCTCCAAAAAACCTCATGACACTGACCTGAACAAATCAAAGTTCTCTCAAATAAATGACATTTTTCACGGTTGACAGAATTCTTTGTATACATATAACTTGCTCTGATGAACTTCACCAATATTGATGTCTAGAGATGGAAAGTTTCATAATTCCTAGTCCTTTTAGTAATGAAAACGCTATAAATATCGTAACCATGGCCGTGAGCCCAATAAAATCTTAAAACCCGATATTTCTTTAACAAGGTGATTTGGAGTTGAAATTTAGTATTAAAATTCTCTACCCTGTCACTTAGGGGTAGGTATTACAGATTTTTTTTCTATTATTATTATAATATATATATATTTTTTTTTCGGAGATTTTTATGTGCTCCTTTATTTTTAGAATCACCCATCTTTTCTCGTTCAGATGGCCTATCGCCAGCGGTTGAGAAAGGTATTTAGCTCAGACTCGACTCAACTTCTCCGTTTATTGAGGAAACCCCTCAAAAATTCGTTTAGGAGTTCACGACTGGCGGGAAAACACAATTTGAAGAAAGGCCTTCAGCTTCAGAAACTAATGCCGATACAACTGAAGGTGATTACGAAAACAAGGCGTAGTGATTATGAAAACACGTAGCTTTCCGCGGGATTACATAAAAGTCGATGAAAATTAATTAGCGAACGTCCAATATTTTAAAGCTGTTGTTTCTATATTTATATTGTTGGATGGATGGAATAACAAAAGCACTTCAACGGTGAATACCCATCATTAAATCTAATCAAAAGTTACGCCGTCGATCGAAAAAAAAACTAAGACGTATTGAAAAGCCGCCCTCCTCATCGGATTGTAATCAATCTTCTCTTGAAAACTTCCTCCCACCTGTTCCGTAAAATGATGATTATCAATAATTACTTCAGCGGATTCTTAGAAAGGGCTGGTTGGGATATATATTAACATGTATCATGTTTTACCGCTGGGTTTCGGGCTCAAAAATTACGCGCGATCCGTCATGTTTTCTATTGATTTTCACGTGTAATGAGTTGCTTGGGAAGCGTAACTCCCTTAGTTTTCTTTGCAGGATAATCTCCACTTTTGGTTTATTATTTCCAATAATAAGCCTATGTGATCGTATAGCAAAAAATTTGTATAACCCCCCTCAAACTTTGTCACTTTACGTTTCAAGGTGCGTAGAATCCAAATTTGAAATGTCCGTCCGCCGTTCGCCGTCCGCCATTCGCCGTCCGCCGTTCCCTGTCCGGGCCATAAAAGGCCTTAGAATTGACTTTAAAAATCTGTTCTTTTGCACATAGACTCCACTTGGGGTTTAGTTGGTCCTAACTTCTCGCCAGCTCGATCGCTCCACACCCATGGGTGCTATGAGCCAAAAATAGGTGAAAAAGTTTTTTTTTTTTTTTTTTGTATATTTCAAGTTGTATAGAAATTGGAGATTTATGAGTGAAAAGAAAATGTTAGCTATTAATTTTATGGAAAAAAAAAAAGTATTCTAAATGATACTCTTCTATTCAAAAAGAGATTTTGGATTTTAGGCTATTTTTTGCAATTTTAAAGATTTTTTAAAACAAAATTTAATGAAGTTCAATTTTAGCATAATTTCGTACATAAATTGTTGAATGTTCTATTTCATAGTTGATAAACGTCATTTGACCAATCTTATGCTAAAAAATATCAATTTAACGATTCTTAGCCATTTTCAGTGATTTTGTCAGCACATTTTTTGAAATTTGACCAATTAAATGATATCGATATACAGTATAGGTAACACTTTTTTGTGTTGGAAAGATGACTTGGTAATAAATTGTTTTGTTTATCAACTATATTGAAAAGCGTAAAATTGTGAGATTCCGCTGCTGCAATGGATTGAACCCATTTGTGAGGTCTGAAGCTCCGAGTTCCGATACTAAATATACTATAAGCGGCGTTTAACAATTATGGACCAGAGATCTACGTAGAAGGGCTGTCTAATACATATATAATAAACCTTTGTGTAATAATTTGCATCGTTTTCGAATGCTCTCATTTTATCACAGCATCTCATGATCTCTAAGCCGCTGTGTAAAGGGAAGCTGATTTATTACCACAACGTTATCAACTAATATTGCTAGCTAACCATAATGATCTAATAATGTAAAACGAAGGCAATGCATGGTAGGTATCACTGAGTAGTAGGTACTTGTAAGCTGTAGGCACTAGATGATACATAAACCCCTGATTACTTGATAGACTCCTTAAGCTGATTTCTATGGTATTTAATCTTTGAAGCTGAAATTTGAAACAGAGCCTGTATGAGTATAAACTAATATTGCTAGGTAACCATAATAAACTAATAATGCGAAAAGAAGGCACTACATGGTACCTACGTAATATTGAGAAGTAGGTACTTGTAAGCAGTAGGCACTAGACGATACATAAACCCCTGATTACCTGATAGGTTCCTTAAGCTGATTTCTATGGTATTTAATCTTTGAAGCTGAAATTTGAAACAGGGCCTGTATGAGTATAAACTAATATTGCTAGGTAACCATAATAAACTAATGATGCGAAAACAAGGCACTACATGGTAGGTGTTATTGATTAGCAGGTACTTGTAAGCAGTAGGCACTAGACGATGAATAGACCTCTGATTACCTGATAGGTTCCTTAAGCTGATTTCTATGGTATTTAATCTTTGAAGCTGAAATTTGAAACAGGGCCTGTATGAGATATAAGAGAGATCCCCCTTCTTACAGAAGGTTGACATTTGCTTAGGAGAGCCTATTGAGATTCTCCCCCTGGACTTGTTGGAATTTGGACTTGTTAGTTGGAAGAGGTAACATCTCTGTGTGTAGCTCTGCAGTTTAAGTTATTTTCAAGTGGGTTTTTGGCAGAATTTCTCCACCAACTTTGGCTGAGATCTTCTCTTCAGTGAATCAGATAAGTTTTTGCCATTTTTACATTGTTGTTCTCTTTTGCTTTTGTTCAAAGGGCACAACTCTGTGGAGGGTTAACCACTCGTTGGATTGGTCTGTACTTCTGATAGTTCATAGCTGAATTGGTACTTGAGAGGTCTGGGAAGTCTCAGTGATTCAGTTTCAACAGGGACTTTCTATTTAGGCCTGTAAACTTGGTAGAGGAGGAAGGTATTCCAGTTCAGGCACCTCCACTGTACCAACCTTGGCCAATGTTAGTGTTTGTTGCTCAGTTGTTCACTCACAAAGTAAACAATTTGCAGCCTTTTGGCTCTTTCTTCGCCTGTATGAGACAGGTAAATTGAATTTTAACGTGCGGAACCACCATAATCTGCTGATTGAGTTGTTGAGCATTCTAATTTATATGTAGCTGAAATTTGAAACAGAGCCTTTATAGAAAGGTATAACAGTGTGGAACTACCCAAATCTGCTGAGGTTCCTGATTTCAACTCTATTCGTCCTATGAAGCTAAGACTCAAAACTGAGCCTGATGACCATCACATATTGAAGTTCAATAAAGGAGAAATGTCTGTGAATCGTATTTCTACGCTAGAACTTAAAAATCTCCTTTTATCTTTCTACATCACACCAGGTACTTGAACACGTGAAATTTGACAATATTCTTTGCATTGAACTTGACGGCATACAGTACAAAAGCTGCTGTTTTTGAAGTTGTAATAGACCTAGGAGGGTGAAATTTTGTATCGATAATCCATAAAACTGCTGTGTTCGATTGACAGCATTGAGGAACCACCCAGATCAGCTGAGCGAGCTTGGAGAGGAACTTGGAATGAGGAAGGTTGAGAAATGATTCTGGACTCTCTTGAGGATACAGAATATGAAAACTCAGTGATTTTCCGATTTGAAGAGTACGCTGAACTCCTCTATATATGATGGGATCGGTGAAGCGTAGGTTGGCGTTTTATTCAATTTTAATCATTTTCGTGTGGTAGGATGCCTATGTAGATATGATTAGTTTGTGATAAACCTTAATAAGAAGATCTTGCCCCGTACTGGCAGATTAGTGAAATTTATGTGTTTTATCGAAATGATCAATTTTTGTTCAGTAGGTGTCTATGAAGTTATATTTGGTTAATGTGTTACACATACACCTCCAGGTGGTATCCATAGATTACTACTGATCTTTGTAAAAGATAAATTCATATATAATTAACCCTTATGTATTATTTTGCAGCATTTTGAACTGTTTCAACGGCTTTGGCTAAAATAGAGCGGAAAACATAATATTATTTACTTGCGTACTTGTTGAAATTACCAGCAGAACCGTGGATCTTCCATCAAAATCCGATGAGTACATTTCCTCTCAGTGCATTGAGTTGAAACATCATGAAGACAAGAACGGCGCAATCGTTTTATTGTAGCCAAAGAAAGAACGTCGCGGGCCGGATGAAGATGGATGGCCTGCAGTTCACAGATTCACCAACGAACTGTTCATAAAGTCTAATTGGCCCGGGAGCCACCCGAGCTGTTCAACAGACAAGCGGCCCTAGTGAAGATGGATTTCAGGGGACCGAGAAAACTATGCTTCTGTTGGTATAACTCCTCGGGATTCTTCGGTCTTCATTAAGGGTCCTGGCAACCTTGTAAATTGAGGACGCAAATAATAATTAATTTTCAAACCCCCACGCTCAGAGAGTAAAGGCTTTGTAAGGAGAGTAACTCCATTTGATATTTCAGTTCTCCGGCCATTGCACGTTACAATATTTCGTAAAAATTTGTTTTACGTTTCACACCTTCTGATCTTATCGGCCTCAATGATGGTGTCATTCATTTATATTCTCCAATGACGGAAACATTCATACGATCTTAGTGGTGTTGTAAGTAAGAGCGGCTTTTGTTCAAGGTGAATTTACCGTTTTAATATTCAGTAATGACCCACGAAAAACGTTTATCGTTCCTAAAATCTGGAACACCCTATTTACCAAAAAGTTCCAGTTATGCAGAATGATCGTATGGGCAAATTTTTGTAAATTATCGTATTATGATTACGTTGAAAGGTTTTAAATTTGAACACCTTGAGTGAAAAGAACTTGGTAACTATCAATTCTATGTCAGAATATACCAAGCCACGACATTGGGCTCAACCATTACTTTTATGTGGGTACCGAGCCATGTGGGTTTTAATGACAATGATCGTGCAGATGCCCTTGCAAGGAGAGTCATTGGTGATAACTCCATTGACATGTTGCCTATACGCATTGAGGATTTTTTTAAAACTTAATATTCTTCCGCCCCGATTTATTTATTTATCAAAGTTGTTGCAACATTATTTTAAAAATGATTTACCTTTTATTTCTCGCTCACATGGTGCAACTCGACTTCATTCTGGCTTTATGGTACCAATTTCCTCCCAAAGTTTGATTTCTTCAAAAAACAATATTCTTTTTTGGGCCCAAGATTATTCATGGAACTACCTCTAAATATCAAACTTACCGAGAAAATTAATAAATTTGAAAATTCTATCACTGATTATGTAATGAAGCAATATCGTACTGATTCGCCTACTGACTTTCCCTTACTTACTTTACTTCAATGGCTCTCATCATGTTTTCTTCTTTATGGTTTCTGTTCTTTTTTCTTTCTTTAAAATGTAACAAGTTGTAAATTTATGTTTATTTATGCGCACCTGAATTTAAAGATGTAGCCTTTTGTTTATAAATTATTTTGTTATTTTGTTAACCTGCAGCTCCTGATCTCCAGACAATTTCTTAAATTATGGAGATCAGCATCTGCCAAGTATAGTTTATTTTCTTCATTTCGTCGTTTAAGTTGCAACATAGCATATCTCAAAAAATGGGATATTGAGTTATGCATACCGTTGGATTCGTATTTCCGCGCCCGAAATGTTGATAGCAACAGTTCATCCAGCTGACACGTGGCTGCGCGGCAATCGAGGTCTTTGACAACATCGCACATCTAAAAACTGGCGGGAACACCACACATCTCAGGAGTTTCCTCAACGATATCTAAATATCCCATTTTTTGAGATATGCTATGTTGCAACTTAAACGACGATTTGTATTTTACTTCTAAATCATTTTTCCCTTAGAAGTATTAAATACTTCACTTGTTTTGTAAACCACCTATGTAAATATGATAATAAATGGCTTTAAAAAAAAGGATCAAATCTCCTACATGCAACATAAAGCCGATTCCATCTGGCATGAGCAATAGCAGGGTGAGGTCACTGGTCTGCGTGGTGTCCTTCAGGACTTGAGCCAGGTGGGCCCTTTCATAAACCTTATTCCAAGGACGGATCGACTAGTAGTCAACCGGGTTGCCACTGGCCATACCCGTCTTACTTACGGACACCTGCTTAGTGCAGAAGCTCGTGTGTGGCAGGTGTGGGAGTAATCTCTTCATCCGCCACTTTCTGGAGAACTGCCCAGTCCTTGTGGACCTCCGAGTCCAGCATCAGACCCTTAATAAACTCCAGCTTAAACCTTAATGAAAAAAAAAAAAAAAAAATTAATATTTGATTAAAAAAATGTATTAAAACTTCAAATAAAATCTAAAAATCTAAAATCTTCTTTGAATCGCCGAATTTTATTCAGTTTGAGTTTTTTGTTGCCATAAAATTGGTTTTTAAGAATTTCTTTGTACTCAAATTGCTCAAGTTTTGATACACACTAACAAAATATTATAATACAATTATAGGTATAAAATTTAAGAAAATTCGCTCATGCGATCATGCTTTATGACTGGAACTTAAAATATAAAATTACTGCATGGCTAGAACCTTTGTCTAATAATTTAAAAGGTTTGTCTAAATTGGACTTGAAACGAATTAGGATTTTACTGACAACTCATTGATAGACCTATAATCACCCAGTTTGATATAACAAGGCGATCCATTGTTCGCTTAATTGCTGTAGGTACATTAGCAGTGCGAAACATGCATAATTCATGTAAAAATATCATACGCGGATAATTGGCCACGTGGGAATTTTCATGCGGTTTCGCATTCGAGCGATTTTATCAGACATTCATTGATCATTGACACGCGAAACGCTCATCAATTCTTCACTTCTTGTACGCTGTCATCAACTCAATTCTCACTTGTGCATAATAGGAGGTTATTCTTGGATATTCACTCTACACGTTTGCATTTTCGAGGTTGATGGTAATAAAGATACGCAAATCGAAATTATTCTCATGAAGGCAATAATTTCATTCACCAATCACAAATTCTATTCTTCCGTGGGCGATCAAAGCCAATTTAGTGTCTACTGACTGTTTGGAATAATTATTGTAACTAGAACCTTATGATTGAATTAAAAAAGCAATAGCCTAGACGAGTGGGTAGTATTTTTTTTTTTTTTTTTTAATTAAGGCTTAAGCCACATCTCAACCACAAGGGTCATTAGCGGCATTGAACACGGTGTCTAAAAGGACACTGGAAGTGGCACGATTCTAAGGGGAGCCATGTTGGCATCCTTGACTAAAAAGGAGCGCCATCATGGACTCCACTGGCAATTCAGAGGGGAAAAAAAAAAGTCCAGTCATGCAGCATGACCCCATGAGCGAATTTTTGAAGAAATCTTCGACATTTCAGTTGCTATTGAGCGTGTAGAGAAATTTTAGTTTATGATTTTGATAGACAAACATGGAATCAAATTATGAAAAATAATTAAGGGGTACTCATACTTTATTATTATTAAACCAATCTTGTAGATTTAAAGACAAATGTAGGTAAATATTCATAGATTTCTATGGAGGGAGGCCTTGAGATTAACGTTACTGACGGCCGAGCGGAGCGAGGCCTTGGGTCTGCGTGCTAGTACGTACATAAATAGAACTTCTTCATAATTTCATGGCTAATATTTTCTAAGCCATAGTCAGTATTAAAGCTACTTACATCAAGTCCTAAAACAGTTGAGCGTAAAACATAAAAGCGAGCGACCGAGAGAATCGGAGGACGGAATATTTCACAGAGTAAACTCATCAGTTGTGATTACTTTTTTTTTTCTTTTTTCTTTTTTTTTTTTTTTTTTTTAACAAGCACCTACTACCTACGTTTTGGTTATACAGGGATACTTCCATAAGAGTAGTTCAATCTGAATTTGGACAATGTTTCATGCAAATATCAACGATTTTCACATCTGACGAACGCCATTATTCGGATTTTTGACTGATTTTTCAACTTTGAAATTTTTGAAAACTTGATACATATTCTTATAGGAAACTTTACGCTGATTCCGAATATACCACATGTTAGTATGCTGAAAAAATTATTTCGCACAACAAATCGCAAAAAACAGGCTATTTTGAAATTTTTGACTACATTTTTGAAAATTTCAACCCGAAGATGTAATCCGATCATGCTGGCCAACAAACTTGAACTTTCGTTTTGTGTCCTTAACATTTTAAAATTTGTTTGAAGTTTCTAGCACAATTCTACGGACAGTTATCGTCTGGAATGACACATACATATATACATACATACATACATACATAAAAAAATGCGTTAAACTTCAGAATATGATTCAGAATAGCCTGAAACGAATTCTGCATAATTTTTTTCTTCAAAAATTCACATTCTAAAAATTTTGAGGCGAGAGCAATACCTAGCTTAATTTTCTTTAAAAATTCGCTAAAACTTCAATTGTCAAATTTATTCCTTCATCTCGCTCAAATTCCGTACCTCAGAAAAAGAATAAATTCCACGATTACATTGTCATAGCAACTTGTCATGCTCGAGCCGGTCATAGCCTTTTGCTCATCATTATAGTATTTGGGAGTTCAGTTTAATGGTGAGAAAGGTTCTCAGTTGGCTTTTATTTTCATCAGGGTTGATTACAGGTATGATGAACTATGTATTGTTAAATGTATCGCTGATTAATTTTTTCGTTTTCCAATTAGTAGTTACTGCGCTTCAGTTAGTTTATTTCCGATACTATTCACCGATTAAGCCACAGTTAAACATTACTGTACCAAATCATTTCAATTCATCATCAAATAGTTTTGTTGTAGAGTTCTCTGGTGGTTTTCTCTCTGTTCCCGTTTATATTTATGATGCTGTTCGCAGATTAAAGGTATCAACAGAGATTAAATTTCCCTAGTCTTGCCCTTCATTCCCCGGTCATGCGTTGATAGTATTCCGCAGGCGGGCCCTAAGCCCCAGGATCCCTTTCCTCCTACTAATCCCTATGATGGCAACGGAATTGAAAATCCCTTCACTAGGGCTTGTTGAACTCATAACTTCTCGTTAGCTAAGTCATAAACAGCTGAGATTAGAACGCAAATTTTCGGTATCAAGAGAACTCGGCGAAGTAATTTCGAATTGAGGAATTGAGAGAACAATGTCGGAACGAATTTCTAGAAGACTATCAAATTCTATACCTACATGATGTCCCACAGAAGGGTTACGACCCCTCCTCCCACCCCCTTCATTTCTCCTCAATTCAGCGTTAAAAATTGGGTCCATACCTTGGCGCGCGCCATTTGCGCCAGAATTGGCACAATTGACCTAAACATTGCTGTTTTCAAATAGGAACCACATTTTTTTTATTGCAAATTTTGATTCTACGCGAAATTTCATGAATTTACAACCCCTCACTCAATTTTTTTGACCGCGAGCAACCTATTCCGCGAGCGCGCAAAGTTGCCTAACGTGGATTGCGCAAAAAATGGATTCCTGTAAACCCCAAGTGTGGTACATGAATTTTCATTGTTTTCAACGGCACTAAGTATCCACCTTTTGTTTCGTTGTTTGCGGAATAATGGCATAAATTTGGGTATTTTGAGTGAAAAAATCATCTTTTAGGCGTGTATTTGAACATGAAATTTCATAATTTTCTATTTACGTTCCCTCCTCCTTTCTCAACCGGGCTGCGGACCGGATATGGTGGAGTTAAAATGAAATGAAACGAACATTTCCCTTAAAAAATGTATCGGACCTTGTCCTTAAAAAAAAAAAAATAAAATAAAATAAAAAACGCTTCCAATTATTTCACAAAGGTTTATTATTTTTTCAATTGAGTATGATCGTAGTTTTAGTTGGTTTGCGTACGTCATAAGGCCCGTCCAGACTCCTCGGCGTGTCCTGTTTCGAGTTGCCACAACCTATACTTCTATAATTATATAGCATTTCCGAATTGAGTTAAACTTTTTCCATTTAGGTTTAGTTCTTTTCCATTTAGGTTTAAACCTTTTCCACTTAGGTTTAGACCTTTTCCATTTAGATTTAAACCTTTTCCATTTGGATTAAACCTTTTTCATTTAGATTTAAACCTTTTCCATTTAGATTTAAACCTTTTCCATTTAGATATAAACCTTTTCCATTTGGATTTAAACTCCATCAAAACGTCAGTAGTTAGCCCCATCATAGTAAGTAAGTCCCTACCTACTAAAATTTCATTAGGCTAGAAGTAAAAAAAAAGGAAACGGTAAGAGAAAATACGCATTTTTGAAAGCTTGTTATGAATCGGAAATCTCGGTAATGGATAAGGAGCCGAAGGCGTTTGGTTGAGAAAGAATTTGTTAATTTATAACTTCCGTTCATGAGAAATTCTTGTGTTCTTGTGTTCAAAAAGCATGTGTTCATTATTATATATATTACATTTCTGTGCATAAAAAAACACTTGCATGATTTAATTTTCAAGTTGCGGCATAATAACGTCGGGTTAGAGGTAAAAGTACCGAAGAGGTAAATTCATGTTGTGCAAAAATCAAATTAAAATTTCAAAAGTTAGTTTGGTAAACATGATTATTTTCTTAGGTTGGATACATAGTTTGATGATATTGATCACCAATAATAACAACAGTTAAATAATCATAATATTCTGCATTTGATTTTCCCACGTGTTGAATTTGTGACTTGGGTACTTCTACCTCTAACTCCACGATAATTTCCTGAGTTTAAATCCAAATGGAAAAGGTTTAAATCCAAATGGAAAAGGTTTAAAGCTAAGTGGAAAAGGTCTAATTCTAAATGGAAAAGGTTTAAATCAAAATGGAAAAGGTCTAAACCTAAATGGAAAAGGTTTAAACCAAAATGAAAAAGGACTAAACCTAAATGGAAAAGGACTAAACCTAAATGGAAAGAGTTTAACTCAATTCGGAAATGCTATATATGTACTATGTTTATATTTCTCGATTTGAGCTCCTATCTATTCAAATAATCATTGCCTTAATAATATAATTATCTAAGTACGTACGAAAAGTCGAGAGGATTTGTTAAGGCAAAGCATTGGTATAGCACGCAAATATGACCTAGAAAAAAACGTATACCTATTCATGCCTCGAAGGAACATGAAATTCGAAAGCAATACAAGTGTAGGAAGTTTTCCACGCCTCCCTGGAGGTACTCCCTAGGTCTCGTTACCTCACAACCGGAGGTTCACCGCCCTATTGCGCTTACACTATCATATCACCCATATTTTTCCATCAACATTCATTTGAAAGTTGTGCATTTTGAGATGAGTGAATTTTTTCCTAACATGAGAATAATAATTATTAGGTCGTGCAGTTGTGGTCGTGCATGATCTGGTCCTAAAGTGTTCTGTTGCGAAGTCCTACTGCCCATTGTTATCCTAACCGTGGAATATTAGCTTGCGCAGTTGTGGTTGAGCAGGTTGGAGTTTTAACACGTCAGTCTAACACTCAAAGCCTCAAAAAAGACACTTTTTCGCCCGTTTTTGGCCCATAGCGTCTATGCGAGTAGATCGATCGGGATGGTTAAACGTTAGGACCAACTAGACCCCAAATGGAGTCAATATGCGAAAGAACGGGGTTTTTAAGTCAATTCTTAGGCCTTTTATGGCCCGGACGGCGGACGGCGAATGGTGGACGGCGGATGGACATTTCGAATCTGGATTCTACGCACCTTGAAACGTAAAGTGACAAAGTTTGTTGGAGGGGGGGGGGGTTATAAAGTTGTTTTGCTATACGATGACATAGGCTTATTATTGGAAATAATAAAAAAAAATAAACCATTGTGTAATAATTTGAAGCATTTTCTCACCTACAGCTAAGATGTAGGTCTAGGACTTCATTACCACCATTGATCTATTCTCGTTTCTATGTTCCAGGTGAGCTTATGAGCAGTAAGACACCTTTGCGAATCATGTGAGTATCTCATATTGACCGAAGTAATCCCAGCCAGACGGTTTTTTGGGTGCTTCAGCCCACAGAACACAGAAAAGGCTTTCATAAGGGGTTCTTAATTACTTATGTATAGCGTTTCCTAGTCAAGTGAAACCTTTTCCAAATCAAATGACTACTTTTCCAATTCAAACGAAATCATTCATTTGCGAATGTCAGCCAAATGGAGTGACTGAAACCTTTGTAAATCGCTAGTGTTTACAGAAACGAAGTTGACGAATGGAAATAATATGAATTAGTTTATTATTTTGAAATAGTGTTAGTGATATTAAAATACGCCTTTCACCATTTTTAAGCGAAATTAATATGCCTACTCAAGTACTGAGAAGGTGTTTTATGTTATTGGTTATTAGTCTCCAATACTTAAAACTCCCTTCCAGCTTAACCCCTAACTTAAGAAAACTTCCAAATTTAGAGGTTTAATCCCCGATCCCCATTAACTCAGCCCCTTACCTCTATGAAAGAATATCAGGTATCTTACAAGAAAATTAAGGCAGATGTTTGACCTTTACGAAACGTATTTATTCAAAATCAATTATGTTAATAAACTCATATCCTTTGTAACAGGACCACACATGGATTTATATTGAACTAACCTTAGATTTTCTTGAAAATGTTGAGCTGTTGAAGGATTGAAATCGGTAGTCCTCCGCCACTGATCTTGATGGATTCTTGAAGGTTGGCTAGGTCTTCTTCCAATCGTAGGCGATGATACTTTCAGTGAAGGCACTTACCACACTGAAAGGATTCTGACCCGGGTCTGTTAAACTTCTATACAGTTAACTTTATAGTTTATTTGACCACAATCACAAGAAGGCAGGCTGCTTTTGGGGCAGGTGTTGTCTCTTGGGCGATACTGGGTAGAATGATCTTCCTTCGATGATCCCAAAATCGTCCCGTGGATTTTTCTGCGCATGCTCATGCGTCAGAGGCGTTAGATGGATTTTGTCCAGCCCTCCAAGGGTTCAAATTCAAATGCCATTTAAATTTGGTTGCCATGGTATTGACGAATGGCGACGATCCAATATGCAAGGCACCGCCCTGGGGGTGTATTTCGGTTGGTTTTCCGTTTTTGGGGGACCAATACCAGACGTCTGAGCGGCGATTGAGTGGGGACTAAAATCTGCTGTGGTGTTCGCTTTTCGGGCGGCGCGTGCGGTCGGCGACCTGAACTTTTCGATGAGGTGGATTCGGGAAATTCGTTCGATCCCGCGGCCGTGGGACTGCTATAGCTTGCAACTTCCCAAGCTTTGAAGGCTGACGAACCTGACGAATTTCTTTTTGATTGTGAGCCAGATTTGGGCTCACAAGTAGATCCCGACTTAGTAGGAAACGTTTTAATTTGAGGAATTTTGAACTGTAGAATGTGAAGTAGGTATCTACTAAATTATGTCAAGATCGACCCGCTATGAGAGATGAATGTCAACAATCGGGAATGGGGTCACAACTAATAAAAGGCCTCTATCGCCGAGCTTTCGAAAAATATATTTTCTTCATCGGGGCTCTAGGGCTCCCAGTGCTGATGAGAAGCGCAACCTCATCCTCACAGTCACAACTGACGAAGGTAAGGAAAACCAGAAGAATCCAAGCTATTGCAGGTAATGTGAAAATGAAAATGAGCACCAGCTATCAAAAACTACTCAATAAAAATAAATAACAATATTATTATTCAACAAACCATATCATTAGACACAGGCTTGAACAAATAAATACACATACATATATATAGGAAGGAACAACTATTTTCCTAGTTTAGAAATTTTAGAAATTAGTTTTGAAATGTAAACTTCTATATAGGCGCACCGCGTCGAAAAATTTAGCGGGGTGTGAATACGATTTTACCGTCACGTTTTCTTTTCCGTCACTCTGTTTTTTTCTTTTGATTTTCACGTACAACCAAGCCGTTGCTGATACTTTTGGTTTATTATTTCCAATAATAAGCCTATGTGATCGTGTAGCAAAAAATTTTTATAACCCCCCTCAAACTTTGTCACTTTACGTTTCAAGGTGCGTAGAATCCAAATTTGAAATGTCCGTCCGCCGTCCGCCGTTCGCCGTCCGCCGTTCGCCGTCCGCCGTCCGGGCCATAAAAGGCCTAAGAATTTACTTAAAAAACCCGTTCTTTCGCACATAGACTCCATTTGGGGTCTAGTTGGTCCTAACGTTTAACCATCCCGATCGCTTTACTCGCATAGATGCTATGGGCCAAAAACGGGCAAAAAAGTGTATTTTTCGACGCGCGAACGCCTGGCACCCTTGGCAGGGGGTCACGGTGGGGGGGGAGGGGGGTGAGCGGGGGGATGGAGTGAGAGGAGGCGCCGGCGCCGTGGCACCTTGTGGTGGGTACGGCGGCGGCCCGGCGTTCCTTCGAGGCATGAATATGTTTTTTTCATGGTCATTTTTGTGTGTTAATACCAAAGCTTTTCCTACACATATTTAATAACATAGCCTCTCGACTTTTCGTACGTACTTAGATCATGATATTATTAAGGCAATAACTATTTGAATAGATAGGAGCTCAAATCGAGAAATATAAACATGCATATATAATTATAGAAGTATAGGTTGTGGCAACTCGAAGTAGGACACGCCGAGGAGTCTGGACGGGCCTTATGACGTACGCTAGCCAACTAAAACTACGATCATACTCAATTGAAAAAATAATAAACCTTTGTGAAATAATTTGCAGCGTTTTTTTATTTTTCACTGGACAAAAATAGTTTTCCACTCGTTGGAAAGCTTTCGATTTATCACCCATTTCTTTCGTACTTGTTCTTCTATTCATGTCGTAGTTTTGTATTTATTTATGTTATAAATCGATAATAGTAGGTAAACAATGCCGCTTGTTTTGTTGTCAATTGGTTGTAGTAATTGTAGACGCGCATCATAACAGAAAATTACCTACTTAACTACTCTGTTCTAATTTCGATTTTTAAAACATTTATGTCGTAGTTTCAAATTTATTTACATTTACGAATTAGCGGGAAGAAAGCATGTTCCATGTTTTAGCATTTTAGCCGAAGTCTCAAGGCGAAAGGTTACCGAGGGTCCAGGGGCGGAGCCTGTCCACTTTTACTTTCCCAACATCCCAACAGAGTGGAAAATAATGTCCACTTTTACTTTCCAGACATCCCAACAGAGTGGAAAGTAATGTCCATTTCTACTTTCCAGACATCCCAACAGAGTGGAAAGTAATGTCCATTTTTACTTTCCCAACATCCCAACAGAGTGGAAAGTAATGTAGTTTAACAATGTTTGAATAAAAACTTTGTATACTTTGAAATTGGTCTTTAAGTACAAGATTTTTTCGGCAACCAAATCATTTCCATATTATATTTTATATTTATTATATTTAGCAGAAAATCGTCATAGATGTTGTGATATTTCTCCCGTGTGGCCTTTAGCACACCTGGTTTTTTTTTTAATTTTAGAAATAGTTTGTTCCTGCTCATACCTACTAATTTATACCTATAATATTTATTGCTTATTTTACAGAAATATACTTTTGGTTCGGAAAAGGTTTCATTTGGCTTAGAAATGCTATATATGTAGCATTTCCAAGTCAAATTTCAGTGAATATAATTATACATAAAGAAATCTGAAAATGAATGACTATTGTAAACGCGACCTACACCCTCTGAAACGCTAAGAAAATCCATTCCCACCACGCAAATGTGTGGAGAGCGGGCACAATGCGCACAATTTGTACATCACATTACACATTATTAACACATTATTATTACACATTATTACACATTACATTACACATCATTATCGCTTAACACATGCCTTTTCGACGAGCTAGCGAAGCGAGTTGGCGTCGCTGATTTCCATCACTCCAATAAATTTTCAAACTGAAATCGTAACCTACTCCTATAGGGGAGGACGAAAGGTCATCGCCATCACAGTTAACCCGTTGCCTTGTTACTTTAAACGACACAAAGCTCATGAAGGGAGTATAAATTGAATCTTCATCAATCTATCTGATTTCCCCAAGTATGAAATCGTATGACCTTTGTTTTTGCGACGTTTCTAAAACAACTATTTAAAAAACCCTATTATCATAATAATAAAATTAAAAAAAATATATATAGGTATATATAGCATTTCCCAATTGAGTTAAACTTTTTCCATTTAGGTTTAGTCCTTTTCCATTTAGGTTTAGTCCTTTTCCATTTAGGTTTAGTCCTTTTTCATTTTGGTTTAAACCTTTTCCATTTAGGTTTAGACCTTTTCCATTTAGATTTAAACCTTTTCCATTTAGATTAAACCATTTCCACTTAGATTTAAACCTTTTCCATTTGGATTTAAACCTTTTCCATTTGGATTTAAACTCAGGAAATAATCGTGGAGTTAGAGGTAAAAGTACCCAAGTTACAAATTCAACACGTGGGAAAATCAAATGCAAAATATTATTATTATTTAACTGTTGTTATTATTGGTGATCAATATCATCAAACTATGTATCCAACCTAAGAAAATAATCATATTTACCAAACTAACTTTTGAAATTTTAATTTGATTTTTGCACAATATGAATTTATCTCTTCGGTACTTTTACCTCTAACCCGACGTTATTATGCCACAACTTGAAAATTAAATCATGCAAGTGTTTTTTTATGCACAGAAATGTAATATAATATAATAATGAACAAATGTTTTTTGAACACAAGAATTTCTCATGAACGGAAGTTATAAATTAAGTTAAAACTATCCGTTTCCTTTTTTTTTTTTACTTCTAGCCTAATGAAATTTTAGTAGATAGGCACTTACTTACTATGATGGGGCTAACTACTGACGTTTTGATGGAGTTTAAATCCAAATGGAAAAGGTTTAAATCCAAATGGAAAAGGTTTAAATCTAAGTGGAAATGGTTTAATCTAAATGGAAAAGGTTTAAATCTAAATGGAAAAGGTCTAAACCTAAATGGAAAAGGTTTAAACCAAAATGAAAAAGGACTAAACCTAAATGGAAAAGGACTAAACCTAAATGGAAAAGGACTAAACCTAAATGGAAAAAGTTTAACTCAATTGGGAAATGCTATATATATATAATAATAGTAATAATTTAAAAAAAATGAATAATTGATATATCGCTCTTGCGTTGACACCATCACAAGGCGCGCAATTTCATGAATTTGCGCATCACATGACACATTAAAGCCCACTTAACACATGCCTTTTCGACGAGCTAGCGAAGCGAAATCAGCATGTGATGGAAATCAGCGAGTGGACATCGCTGATTTCCATCACTCCAATAAATTTTCAAACTGAAATCGTTACCTACACCTACAGAAGAGGAAGACAGGTCATCGCCACCACATTTAACCCGTTGCCTTATTAATTTCAAAGACACAAAGGTCAGGAAGGGAGTATAAATTAAATCTTCATCGATCTATCTGATTTCTCCAAGTATGAAATCGTATGACCATTTGTTTTTTGCGACGTTTGTAAAACAAATAGGTATTTAAAAAACCTATCGTTATAATAACAAAATAAAAATAAATAATAATAAATAAAATAAATATATAATAATAGTAATAATTAGAAAAATTGAATATTTGAAAAATCGCTCGTGTTGAACCATCACAAGGCGCGCAATTTCATGAATTTGCACATCACATGACACATTAAAGCCCACTTAACACATGCCTTTTCGACGAGCTAGCGAAGCGAAATCAGCATGTGATGCAAATCAGCGAGTGGACATCGCTAATTTCCGTCACTCCAATAAATTTTCAAACCGAAATCGTAACCTACTCCTACAGAAGAGGACGACAGGTCATCGTCATCACAGTTAACCTGTTGCCTTGTTACTCTAAACGACACAAAGCTCATGAAGGGAGTATAAATTGAATGTTCATCAATATATCTGATTTCTCCAAGTATGAAATCGTATGACCATTTGTTTCTTGCAACGTTTGTAAAACAAAAGGTAGGTATTTAAAAAACCTATCGTTATAATAAGAAAATAAAAATAAATAATAATAAATAAAATAAATATATAATAATAGTAATAATTAGAAAAATTGAATATTTGAAAAATCGCTCGTGTTGAACCATCACAAGGCGCGCAATTTCATGAATTTGCACATCACATGACACATTAAAGCCCACTTAACACATGCCTTTTCGACGAGCTAGCGAAGCGAAATCAGCATGTGATGGAAATCAGCGAGTGGACATCGCTGATTTCCTTCACTACAATAAATTTTCAATCGGAAATCGTTACCTACTCCCACAGAAGAGGACGAAAGGTCATCGTCATCACAGTTAACCCGTTACCTTGTTACTTTAAACGACACGAAGCTCAGGAAGGGAGTATAAATTGAATCTTCATCAATCTATCTGATTTCTCCAAGTATGAAAACGTATGACCCTTTGTTTTCGCAAAAACAAATGGTCATACGATTTCATACTCGGAGTAATCAGATGGATCGATGAAGATTCAATTTATACTCCCTTCCTGAGCTTCGTGTCGTTTAAAGTAACAAGGTAACGGGTTAACTGTGATGACGATGACCTTTCGTCCTCTTCTGTGGGAGTAGGTAACGATTTCAGTTTGAAAATTTATTGGAGTGATGGAAATCAGCGATGTCCACTCGCTAATTTCCATCACATGCTGATTTCGCTTCGCTAGCTCGTCGAAAAGGCTTCTTCTGTTAAGTGGGCTTTAATGTGTCATGTGATGTGCAAATTCATGAAATTGCGCGCCTTGTGATGGTTCAACACGAGCGATTTTTCAAATATTCAATTTTTCTAATTATTACTATTATTATATATTTATTTTATTTATTATTATTTATTTTTATTTTCTTATTATAACGATAGGTTTTTTAAATACCCTTTTGTTTTACAAACGTTGCAAGAAACAAATGGTCATACGATTCCATACTTGGAGAAATCAGATGGATTGATGAAGATTCAATTTATACTCCCTTCATGAGCTTTGTGTCGTTTAAAGTAACAAGGCAACGGGTTAACTGTGACGACGATGACCTGTTGTCCTCTTCTGTAGGAGTAGGTTACGATTTCAGTTTGAAAATTTATTGGAGTGATGGAAATCAGCGATGTCCACTCACTGATTTCCATAACATGCTGATTTCGCTACAGAAAAGGCATGTGTTGTGGGCTATAATGTGTCATGCAATGCGCAAATTCACGAAATTGCGCGCCTTGTGATGGTTCAACACGAGCGATTTTTCAAATATTCAATTTTTTAAAATTATTACTATTATCATATATTTATTTTGTTTATTATTATTTATTTTTATTTTTCTATTATAATGATAGGTTTTCTAAATACCTATTTGTTTTACAAATGTCGCAAAAAACAAATGGTCATACGATTTCATTCTTTTTTTTTACATTTTTTCTATAATAATACGGTTTGTTTAATAGTTGTTCCACACATGGAGAAATCAGATAGATTGATGAAGATTCAATTTATACTCCCTTCGTGAGCTTTGTGTCGTTTAAAGTAACAAGGCAACGGGTAAACTGTGATGACGATGACCTTTTGTCCTCTTCTGTAGGAATAGTAAGTGATTTCAGTTTAAAAATAACGCATGTTTTAAGTGGGCTATAATGTGTCATGTAGGTAATGAGTAAATTCACGAAATCGCGCGCCTTGTAATGCTGTGTGTTGTACAAGAGCAAATTTTTCAAATTTTCAATTTTTCAAATCATTACTATTTATATATTTTATTTTATTTATTCTTTTTTTTACATTTTTTCTATAATAATAGGGTTTGTTTAATAGTTGTTTCACACTTGGAGAAATCAGATAGATTGATGAAGATTCAATTTATACTCCCTTCGTGAGCTTTGTGTCGTTTAAAGTAACAAGGCAACGGGGAAACTGTGATGGCGATGACCTTTTGTCCTCTTCTGTAGGAATATTTAGCGATTTCAGTTTAAAAATAACGCATATTTTAAGTGGACATGTAGGTAATGAGTAAATTCACGAAATCGCGCGCCTTGTAATGCTGTTAACACAAGACCAAATTTATAAAATTTTCAATTTTTCAAATCATTACTATTATTATAAATATTTATTTTATTTATTCTTTTTTTTTTAATTTTTTTCTATAATAATACGGTTTGTTTAATAGTTGTTCCACACATGGAGAATTCAGATAGATTGATGAAGATTCAATTTTTACTCCCTTCGTGAGCTTTGTGTCGTTTAAAGTAACAAGGCAACGGGTTAACTGTGATGGCGATGACCTTTTGTCCTCTTCTGTAGGAATAGGTACCTAACGATTTCAGTTATAAAATTTATTGGAGTGATGGGAATCAGTGAGGCCCACTCGCTTTGCTAGCTCGTCAAAGATAAGGCACGTGTTAAGTGAGCTATAATGTGTCATGTAATGTGCAAATTCACGATATATGCGCGCCTAGTGGCCGCTCTCAACACAAGAATAAAATTTTCAAAATTTAAATTTTTTTAAAATTATTAATATTATTTACATATTCATTTTATTTTTTTATAATAGGTTTTTTAAACATTTGGTTTACAAACTTTGTAAAACAAATGTTTAAAAAACCTATTATAAAAAAATAAAATGAATATGTAAATAATATTAATAATTTTAAAAAAATTGAAATTTTGAAAATTTTGCTCTTGTGTTGAGAGCGGGCACTAGGCGCGCAATATCGTGAATTTGCACATTACATGACACATTATAGCCCACTTAACACGTGCCTTATCTTTGACGAGCTAGCAAAGCGAGTGGGCGTCACTGATTCCCATCACTCCAATAAATTTTCGAACTGAAATCGTTAGGTACCTATTCCTACAGAAGAGGACAAAAGGTCATCGCCATCACAGTTAACCCGTTGCCTTGTTACTTTAAACGACACAAAGCTCACGAAGGGAGTATAAATTGAATCTTCATCAATCTATCTGATTTCTCCATGTGTGGAACAACTATTAAACAAACCGTATTATTATAGAAAAAAATTAAAAAAAAAAGAATAAATAAAATAAATATTTATAATAATAGTAATGATTTGAAAAATTGAAAATTTTATAAATTTGGTCTTGTGTTAACAGCATTACAAGGCGCGCGATTTCGTGAATTTACTCATTACCTACATGTCCACTTAAAATATGCGTTATTTTTAAACTGAAATCGCTAACTATTCCTACAGAAGAGGACAAAAGGTCATCGCCATCACAGTTAACCCGTTGCCTTGTTACTTTAAACGACACAAAGCTCACGAAGGGAGTATAAATTGAATCTTCATCAATCTACCTGATTTCTCCAAGTGTGAAACAACTATTAAACAAACCCTATTATTATAGAAAAAATATTAAAAACAAAACAATAAATAAAATAAATATATAATAATAGTAATGATTTGAAAAATTGAAAATTTGAAAAATTTGCTCTTGTGTTAACAGCATTACAAGGCGCGCAATTTCGTGAATTTACTCATTACCTACATGACACATTATAGTCCACTTAAAACATGCGTTATTTTTAAACTGAAATCGCTAACTATTCCTACAGAAGAGGACAAAAGGTCATCGCCATCACAGTTCACCCGTTGCCTTGTTACTTTAAACGACACAAAGCTCACGAAGGGAGTATAAATTGAATCTTCATCAATCTATCTGATTTCTCCATGTGTGGAACAACTATTAAACAAACCGTATTATTATAGAAAAAATGTAAAAAAAAAGAATAAATAAAATAAATATATAATAATAATACCTAATGATTTGAAAAATTGAAAAATTTGGTCTTGTGTTAACAGCATTGCAAGGCACGCAATTTCGTGAATTTACTCATTACCTACATGACACATTATAGCCCACTTAAAACATGCGTTATTTTTAAACTGAAATCACTTACTATTCCTACAGAAGAGGACAAAAGGTCATCGTCATCACAGTTTACCCGTTGCCTTGTTACTTTAAACGACACAAAGCTCACGAAGGGAGTATAAATTGAATCTTCATCAATCTACCTGATTTCTCCAAGTGTGAAACAACTATTAAACAAACCCTATTATTATAGAAAAAATATTAAAAACAAAACAATAAATAAAATAAATATATAATAATAGTAATGAATGATTTGAAAATTGAAAATTTGAAAACTTTGCTCGTGTTAACAGCATTACAAGGCGCGCAATTTCCTGAATTTACTCATTAGCTACATGACAAATTATAGTCCAATTAAAACATGCGTTATTTTTAAACTGAAATCGCTAACCATTCCTACAGAAGAGGACAAAAGGTCATCGCCATCACAGTTAACCCGTTGCCTTGTTACTTTAAACGACACAAAGCTCACGAAGGGAGTAAAAATTGAATCTTCATCAATCTATCTGAATTCTCCATGTGTGGAACAACTATTAAACAAACCCTATTATTATAGAAAAAATGTAAAAAAAAAGAATAAATAAAATAAATATTTATAATAATAGTAATGATTTGAAAAACTGAAAAATTTGCTCTTGTGTTAACAGCATTACAAGGCGCGCGATTTCGTGAATTTACCCCTAACCTACATGACACATAAAAGCTCACTTAGAACATTCGTTATTTTTAAACTGAAATCGCTAACTATTCCTACAGAAGAGGACAAAAGGTCATCGTCATCACATTTAACCCGTTGCCTTATTAATTTAAAAGACACAAAGCTCACGAAGGGAGTATAAATTGAATCTTCATCAATCCATCTGATTTCTTCATGTGTGGAACAACTATTAAACAAACCCTATTATTATAGAAAAAATATTAAAATAAAAGAATAAATATATAATAATAGTAATGATTTGAAAAATTTGCTCTTGTGTTAACAGCATTACAAGGCGCGCGATTTCGTCAATTTACTCATTAGCTACATGACAAATTATAGTCCAATTAAAACATGCGTTATTTTCAAACTGAAATCGTAACCTATTCCTACAGAAACGGACAAAAGGTCATCGCCATCACATTTAACCCGTTGCCTTATTAATTTAAAAGACACAAAGCTCACGAAGGGAGTATAAATTGAATCTTCATCAATCTATCTGATTTCTCCAAGTGTGAAACAACTATTAAACAAACCCTATTATTATAGAAAAAATATTTAAAAAAAGAATAAATAACATAAATATATAATAATAGTACCTAATGATTTGAAAAATTGAAAATTTGAAAAATTTGGTCTTGTGTTAACAGCATTGCAAGGCACGCAATTTCGTGAATTTACTCATTACATACATGACACATTATAGCCCACTTAAAACATGCGTTATTTTTAACATGAAATCGTCAACTATTCCTACAGAAGAGGACAAAAGGTCATCGTCATCACATTTAAACCGTTGCCTCTTTTCGTTTAAAACGACAAAAAACCCATCAAGCCCGTATAAATGAAATCGTCGTCAATCAATCTGATTTCACCGAGTTCGAAATCGCATGACCCCTCGTTTTCTCGTGGAGGGGCGGCCGGGGGCTGCGGGTCTGTTTCGGCAGGGCGGGCGTCGGCGTCGCGGACTGCGCGCGCACGAGGGTGTTGTCCGTCGCGGGAGGTCAAGTTCGCGCCCGGCCTTCGCTACACTCCTAAATAGAAGGCTGAATATTTCCGAGTGCTTTGCTGCTCCTCCTCGGACCGCCGCCGGTCTTTTGTCCTCCACGAGGACTCCGCTATCCGTTTAACCTTTTCGCCGGGGGGGCTCTTTATTCGTAGGGGTCGAGGGAGCCCCATTGATAGAATCAGGTCATTCAGTTACTACTCCCAGTGTTGGGCGTAATCTTATCTTCAAATACGAATTTATTCGTAATTGCGAAAATTATTCGTTGCTTCGGAGTCGAGTACGCTAAAATGAGTGCAAGAATAAAAGCATTCGTATTCGCCTGTAAGCAATTACGCGGATACGAATATTCGCGCACTCTGATTAGCGAATACTGGGTGTTCGAGAAAGATACGTCACAACTTCACGGATACATTTTTAAGCACATTTCTGATTGAAATTTCTTCCAGGAGATTTTTTTTATAAGTGCTTTATTTCAAGTTATTCATTTTTAAAGATTTTTGCGTGTTTTTGATCTTGCCTCACTAAAATGACTATAACCTCCTTAATTGGCTAAATAAAACTTAAAATTGAGGATAACGTTGGAAATAACGTTAAATTTCCCATCTGAGGAAAACCCAAAAATTTATTCAAACCCCTACCTAGTAATTTGTGATCTAGTTCAAACTTCAATTGTTAAGTTTTGGGGTTTCTGGCGAAATTCACCTGTTTTCTATTGAGGAATGTCCATGCGGAATTCGTGGAATGCATCCTCAAACAGCCAGCTTATGAACTGTCTACTCAATTATACTTTCACTTTGGTGATTGGAGGAGAAAAGCGTGTTTGTATGTTGAAAAAGATGTGTTTTTCAATTTTTTTTTTTAAATGAAATTGTGGATTTTTTGATAAATGTCCTCTAAAGAAAGTAAGAGTTTGGTGCCGGTTTGTACGTATTTTTTCACGCTGAATTCTGAATATTTTTTATATCACATTTATATCACGTTCACGTGAATATTTCTGAGTGCTTTACTGCTATTCCCGGACCGTCGCCGGTCTTTTGTCCTCCACGAGGACTCAGCTATCCGTTTAACCTTTTCGCCGGGGGGCCTGTTTATTTTTAGGGGTCGAGGGAGCCCCATTGATAGAATCAGGTCATTCAGTTACTACTCCCAGTGTTGGGCGTAATCTTATCGTCAAATACGAATATACTCGTAATTGCAAAAACTAGTCATTGATTCGGAGTCAACTACGCTGAATTGAGTGCGAGAATAAACGCATTCGTATTCGTGTAATCGTATTCAAATGTTCGTGTTTGCCTGTCAGCGATTAGACGAATAAAATCACGCAGATGCGAATATTCGCGCACTCTGATTAGCGAATACAGTCCGAGAAAGATACGTCAAAACTTCACGAATACATTTTTAAGCTCATTTCTGATTGCAATTTATTTTAGGAGATTTTTTATTATAAATGCTTTATTTTCGAGTTATTCATTTTAAAGATTTTCATCGTTTTTTTTACCTTGCCTTACTAAAATGACTATAACTCCCTTAATTGGCTAAATAAAGTTAAAAATGAGGATATCGTTGGAAATAATATTAAATTTCCCATCTGATAGGCAACCAAACATTTTTTTCAAACTCCTATCTAGTAATTTGTGATCTACTTCAAACTTCAAACTTGTTAAGGTTTGGGGATTTGACAAAATTACCTTGTTTTCTATTCAGAAATATCCATGCGGCATTTGAGGAATGCATCCTCAAACTGCCAGCTTATGAACTGTCTACTCAGTTATACTTTAACTTTGCAAATTGGAGGAGAAAAGTATGTTGTATGTTGAAAAACATGTTTTTTTTTTTTTTTTTTTTTTTTTTTTAAATGAAATGGCGGGTTTTTGAAAAATGACCCCTTAAGAAAGTACTAGAGAATTCACATTCTTCAAAATGAATCGATTTAAATCGTATCGATTCTCATGAAATAAATCAAAAAGAATCGTGTCGATTATTTAAGAAAATATCGATTTTTTCAAGAATTGATACTTTTTAATGGATTGAGAACTAAAATGATTTCAACTTTTAACCAACCAAATTTCTATGTAAAAATTGACACAAAATGTTCACAGTTTTAAATGATAAATCTTTCAAACTTGAAATAGGTTGTTCATGAGACAGGGTTTGTACGGATTCGTATTAGGTACTTAAATTCCAATAACGCCGGTCTTTTGTCCTCCACGAGGATTCCGCTATCCGTTTAACCTTTTCGCCGGGGGGCCTCTTTATTTGTAGGGGTCGAGGGAGCCCCATTGATAGAATCAGGTCATTCAGTTACTACTCCCAGTGTTGGGCGTAATCTTATCGTCGAATACGAATATACTCGTAATTGCGAAATCTATTCGTTGATTTGGAATCAACTACGCTGAATGAAGTGTGAGGATAAAAGCATTCGTATTCGTGTAATCGTATTAAAATATTCGTGTTCGCCTGTCAGCGATTAGGCGAATAAAATTACGCGAATACGAATATTCGCGCACTCTGATTTGGGAATACAGGGTGTCCGAGAAAGATACGTCAAAACTTCACGGATACATTTTTCACTTCACTTCTGATTAAAATTTCTTCTAGATTTTTTTTTTTTTTATAATAAATTAATTTTTTTCGAGTTATTCATTTTTGAAGATTTTTTGCGTGTTTTTGAACTTAACTCACTAAAATGACGATAACCTCCTTAATTAGCTAAATAATGTTAAAATTGTTGATACCGTTGGAAATAACATTAAATTTCCCATCTGATAGGCAATCAATCATTTCTTCAAACTCCTATCTAGTAATTTGTGATCTAGTTCAAACTTCAATTGTTAAGTTTTGGGGTTTTTGACGAAATTCACCTGTTTTCTATTGAGAAATATTCGGGGGGGGGGGGGGGGGGGGGGGGGGGGGGGGGGGGGGCATTGTAGGGAGCCCCATTGATAGAATCAGGTCATTCAGTTACTACTCCCAGTGTGGGGCGTAATCTTATCGCCGAATACGAATATACTCGTAATTGCGAAATCTATTCATTGATTCGGAGTCAACTACGCTGAATTGAGTGCGAGAATAAAAGCATTCGTATTCGCGTAATCGTATTCGTGTAGTTATGTTCAAATATTCCTGTTCGCCTGTCAGAGATTAATCGAATAAAATTACTCGAATACGAATATTCGCGGTCTCTGAATACAGGGTCCAAATCTGCGAATACAGGGTGTCCGAGAAAGATACCTCAAAATTTCAGGGATACATTTTTAAGCTCATTTCTGATTCAAAGTTTTTCTAGGAGATTTTTTTATAAATGCTTTATATCGAGTTATTAATTTTTAAAGATTTTTTCATGTTTTTGATCTTGCCTCACTAAAATGACTATAAGTTCCTTAATTGGCTAAATGAAGTTAAAAATGAGGATATCGTTGGAAATATCATAAAATATCTCTCCTGATAGGCAACCAAACATTTTTTTCAAACTAGTTAAACTCCTATCTAGTAATTTGTGATCTACTTCAAACTTGTTAAGGTTTGGGGATTTGACGAAATTAACTTGTTTTCTATTGAGAAATATCCATGCGGCATTTGAGGAATGCATCCTCAAACTGCCAGCTTATGAACTAACTGTCTTCTCAGTTATACTTTAACTTTGCTGATTAGAGGAGAAATGCATGTTTGTATGTTGAAAAACATATATATATATTTTAATGAAATCGTTGGTTTTTTGAAAAACGACCCCTTAAGAAAGTACGAGTTTGGTGACGGTTTCTGCATATTTAAACTCAGCTACCCGTTTAACCTTTTCGCCGAGGGCCTCTGTATTTGTAGGGGTCGAGGGAGCCCCATTGATAGAATCAGGTCATTCAGTTACTACTCCCAGTGTTGGGCGTAATCTTATCGCCGAATACGAATACACTCGTAATTGCGAAATCTATTCCTTGATTCGAAGTGAACTGCGCTAAATTGAGTGCGAAAATAAAAGCATTCGTATTCGTGTAATAGTATTCGAATATTCGTGTCCATCTGTCAGCGGTTAGGCGAATAAAATTACGCGAATACGGATATTCGCGCACTCTGATTAGCAAATACAGGGTGTCCTAGAAAGATACGTCAAAACTTCGGCGATACATTTTTCAGTTCATTTCTGATTAAAATTTCTTCTAGATTTTTTTTTAATAAACGATTTTTATTTCTCGAGTGATTCATTTTTAGGGATTTTTTTTTTGCGTGTTTTTGACCTTGCCTCACTAAAATGACTATAACCTTCCTAATTAACTAATTTATTTATTTATTTAATTTTATTTACGGGCAGAATAGCCCAATTTACAGTTTATGGTAATAATAATAATTTTTATCTAGATTTAATAACAATGCTACGTTAAATTCATAACAATAAACTCACAACAAACAAATAAGCTTTATATGGCAAAAAAATAGAGATCAAAAATACTAACTACTATCACTTTACTATACTACCTACTACAGTACTATCTACTTTACTTCTACTTCCTATTCTATCTACTTTAATTGGCTTAATAAAGTTAAAAATGAGGATACCGTTGGAAATAACATTAAATTTCCCATCTGATAGGCAACCAATCATTTCTTCAAACTCCTATCTAGTAATTTGTGATCTACTTCAAACTTCAATTGTTAAGTTTTGGGGTTTTTGACGAAATTCACCTGTTTTCTATTGAGGAAAGTCCATGCGGAATTCGAGGAATGCATCCTCAAACTGCCAGCTTATGAACTGTCTACTCAGTTATACTTTCACTTTGCTGATTGGAGGAGAAAAGCATGTTTGTATGTTGAAAAACATATTTATATATATATTTTTTAAATGAAATCGTTGGTTTTTTGAAAAACGACCCCTTAAGAAAGTACGAGTTTGGTGACGGTTTCTACATATTTAACTCAGCTACCCGTTTAACCTTTTCGGCGGGGGGGCCTCTTTATTTGTAGGGGTCGAGGGAGCCCCATTGATAGAATCAGGTCATTCAGTTACTACTCCCAGTGTGGGGCGTAATCTTATCGTCAAATACAAATATACTAGGAATTGCGAAAATTATTCGTTGATTTGGAATCAACTACTTTAAATTGAATGCGAGAATAAAAACATTCGTATTCGTGTAATCGTATTCAAATATTCGTGTTCGCCTGTCAGCGATTAAGCGAATAAAATTACGTGTCCGAGAAAGATTGTCAAAACTCCAGGGATACATTTTTCAGTTCGTTTCTGATTAAAATTTCTTCTAGATTTTTTTTATAATAAATGATTTTTTTTTCGAGTTATTCATTTTTGAAGATTTTTTGCGTGTTTTTGACCTTCACTCACTAAAATGACTATAACTTCCTTAATTCGCAATATAATGTTATAATTGAGGATACCTTGAGAAATAACATTAAATTTCCCATCAGATAGGAACCCAAACATTTTTTCAAACCCCTATCTAGTAATTTGTGCTCTAGTTCAAACTTCAAACTTTTTAAGTTGTGGGGTTTTTGACGAAATTCACCTCGAAGAATGCATCCTCAAACTACCAGCTTATGTACTGTCTACGCAATTCTACTTTCACTTTGCCAATTGCAGGAGAAAACCATGTTTGTATGTTGAAAATCATGTTTTTTTTGAAATTTATTTATTTTAGTTAAAATGAAATCGTAGGTTTCTTAAAAAGTGACCCCTTAAGAATTTCCAATAATAAGCCTATGTGATCGTGTAGCAAAAAATTTTTATAACCCCCCCTCAAACTTTGTCACTTTACGTTTCAAGGTGCGTAGAATCCTCCAAATTTGAAATGTCCGTCCGCCGTCCGTCGATCGCCGTCCGGGCCATAAAAGGCCTAAGAATTTACTTAAAAAACCCGTTCTTTCGCACATAGACTCCATTCGGGGTCTAGTTGGTCCTAACGTTTAACCATCCCGATCGCTTTACTCGCATAGATGCTATGGGCCAAAAACGGGCGAAAAAGTGTCTTTTTCGAGGCTTTGATTGTTAGACGCACGCCTGGCACGCTTGGCAGGGGTCACGGTGGGTAGTTAGGGGAATGAGCGGGGACAAGGACACGATATGTAAAATTATTCTAATTTGCAAATAAATAAATTTTTAAAAAGTTGATAAATAACTATTCCCTTCTTACCTTCTTTCACTTTCTTTAAAAAATTATGATGGTCTAATCAAAGTCCCTCAATAGACACATTACCAAATCATACCTATTTTGCTTCCAAATTTCTTGAAAAGCTGAGTGAGAAAAGGGTAGGTAGATGATTACGGCCCCTAGCACCAGGCCATAGACTAAAAATACCTGATCCTTGTTAAACTTACAATATGCCCTTCCTATTATGTTCCTTGGATCATTTGGTTCTATGGAATAAAACTGACCGAATATATAGGTACCTACTGAGGGAAGGGAACACAATTTCGTTTATGCTGGTAACTGATCCTTCATGAGTTCATAGTTCCTAATACTGTTTTCTGAGTGTTAGCTATTAGGTACCAACGCTATAAATTGCCCATTAAACTTTGCTTAAAAAAAAAGAAAAAAAAAATGAGTTTTCTAAAAAAAAATCTAGTCTTCGATTTTTAGAAAAAAGTTAATTTAATCGAATCTTACATCGATTTGTATTCATCACTATTACAACGCGAACACCCTCTACACGATGGGTCCCACAAAGTAAGCGAATTCTAAAAAGATGGAATTCCGTAAGTTAGGTTGTTAGAACGAGTGAACTTGAAACTTCTGCGTCCTAGAAACGAGATACTCACGTTTATTTCCTCCCGGAGGCGATATGATAGGTAGGTGCCTATACAGTTGTTTTGTGTGTGATCAGTTGTTTTGTGTGTGTGCCCACACCCCCCCCCCCCCCCACCATTATAGGAGACACTCGACATACCTAATACTCGTCGGACTCTTGGCGTGGGAATGAGAGATGAAACAGAGTTTTTTGTGTAGAGTTACACTCTTTTCAACTCTTTTGAAACGACGCCAGTTCGCCCTAGCGGTGGTTCGGAGAAGGTGGTATCACTTGTTTCGTGTGTGATCAGTTGTACCAAATCTCAGAATCGTGGGATCATTAGGGAAAAAACTGGATTCTAGAGCCACTCAGCTGATCTGGGATCGGTCAGTTGTGTTCAGAAGTCCCTCAAGGGGCTACATACCAAATCTCAGAATTGTGGGATCATTAGGGAATCTCCGCGTAACGCTCTCCGCGTGACGCTCCCCCGCGTGACGCTTTTTAATTTATGTGCCATAGTAAAGACATAAATTTCAGCTATAATCATATAGGTACCTACCTACCTCACTTCTACGAATCATAATAATCATTGAGCATATTTCGTTACGTAACGTAACATAACGAAAATTTGGTTGTGTGCCATAGCAAAGACATGAAATGTCAAAAGTGTCTTTTTTTTGTATATTTCAAGTTGCATAGAAATTGGAGATTTATGAGTGAAAAGAAAATGTTAGCTTTTAATTTTATGGAAAAAAAGTATTGTTGCTTTGTTGGAATTAGTCGGGGATGCGGCCATGCGGCCCAGGGATTTGTTCAAAGTTAAAGGATTTGTTTACAACTCTCGAGGACAACAGTTATGAAATCTTCAATCAAAGACATATCCATGTAACATGGTATCTGCTTGTAAAGCAGATAGTGGAACTCGTTTACGAGTTTTAATTTGTACACTGATTTCTGGTTTTTGTGTGTTTATACCAATGCTTTTCCTACGCATATTTAATAACATATACTCTCGACATTTCGTACGTACTTAGATAATGATATAACTAAGGCAATAACTATTTGAATAGATAGGAGCTCAAATCGAGAAATATAAACATGCGTATATTTTTATAGAAGTATAGGTTGTGGCAACTCGAAATAGGACACGCCGAGGAGTCTGGACGGGCCTTATGACGTACGCAAGCCAACTAAAACTACGATCATACTCAATTGAATAAATAATAAACCTTTGTGAAATAATTTGCAGCGTTTTTCATACTGAATCGAATGGTAACACTCGCAGATCTCCCCAATTCGTGTATAATCATGTTTAACTATTTCATTAATTTGTTTACCGTTAAGAACACAAGAAATTGAGAATATGTTAAGAATATGTAGGTATAAAGTTTTCAAAAATTTCAAAGTTGAAAAATCAGTCAAAAATCGAAATAATGCCGTTCGCTAGTTGTAAAAATCGGTAATATTTGCATGAAACATTGTCCAAATTCAGATTGAACTACTCTATGAATATTTACCTACATTTGTCTTTAAATCTACAACATTAGTTTAATAATAATAAAGTATGAGTACCTCCTAATTATTTTAAATAATTTGTTTCCATGTTTGTCTATCAAAATCATAAACTAAAATTTCTCTACACGATCAATAGCGACTGAAATGTTGGATTTCTTAAAAATTCGCTCATGGGGTCATGCTGCATGACTGGACTTTTTTTCTTTGGAAAATGCTCCCACAGTAGCTTCCAAATCATGCATCTCCTCGGTGAAAGTATCAAACTGATCGCTCATAAAATTGACGGATTCTTTAAATTCCTTCACATCGTCGGCAATTGAGATCAGCTTGTTGAGTTTTCAAAAGTCATATTTGACGTTAAATTAAATTTAATTATTGTTAAATGCAGATACGGGGACACAAGTTCTGAGGTCAGGCGAACCAGACGCTCATTTCTCTAGGGCTTCGAGTCGATACCACCAGCACTTAAATAATTAAGCACGATAAGTTTGAAGTTGTTGTCAAATTTAGAAATACACCGAGGCTCCGAAATTGACACGTAACAGTTAGTCTACAGTGACTGCACTTTAGACCTTTCATTCGTTTAAATGATTCACTGAGAGGGAAACCTGTCACTTCTAAATTTTGTATATCATTCCAGAACTTATCATGCGAATAGATCCAGCGAAACGCTAGTTTTGCATTGCCAAGCTTTTTCAATGAACCATTGTAACGAGATGCTCCGAGATAAAGTAACAAAGTAGAACTTCGGCCCAACTTTGGCCTCCTCCTGACCTCACCCTGTCGGCTCAAACTTAATTTTCTTTGAATATCCTGGGAGGGCCATTCCCCCTCCCCCAGTTACCTGATGCCAAATATGGAAGAGTTGATCGATTATATATTTATAGGCTAAAACAAGGCGTCAAAATGATTGTTTTCGGGTTTTCTTTTTCTAGTCTCACCTCGTTTTTTGCTCTCCCTCTTCTACCAGTTCTCCTCAGCCGATTTTGATGAAATTTAAAACAGGCTAAATTTGATCTGACAAAGTGCCTTCTGGCGTTTCGGAGCCGCTACGCCCATGCCCTGATCAGGTGAGTGATCTAAATTCTTTCCTGTTTACTATAGAAAGTTAAGGGGACCCGGTAGCAAAAAATTTGGGGAAAATCGATTTTTTTTTCTTTCATAAAACGATGTATTAACACCTAGGGAACCGGTAAATTCAATAACATAGTCAAATTTATGCTTACAAATGCGTAAATTTTTTGTTTAAGTCCAGGCCGGCAGCATAGGCTGGCTATATGGTTGCTCTGTCGTCTTTATTCTTGAATACCGGTTTACTGGTCCTTTCTTTTTCTGAAAATTCGTGTAGAACCACCCATTTTCAGTAAATAATCAAAAGAAAACGTAAAAACGAAATTGGCCCGCTAAAAATCACAAAGAAATCATAAGATGAAGGATGTATGATAAGAGTCGAATGATAAGAGTCTCTTCATCAATTTCTTCTTTGTCTTTATTTGACTGGGCTACAACCATGGGTATTATGTTTATATTATCCATGGATGACATAGTTAAGTTATCATGATACAACACTTCATTTCAGATAGGTCTAGGGAAAGCAAAAACAGCTTCTATTTGCATAATGCGTTGCGACGTCATGAAAAGATGGTTTTTCTGCTCTCCTGTAAAGTAATGTTTTTTCATATTCACGGGCGTTTTTCTTCGGAACAGTTGACTCTATTCGGTTGATTTTTGTTTGGTTTTGAAGAAGAGATCTGGGCCAAGATATTAACGTAGCGGTTTTACAAAATGTTGATTTCAACTGCCGCTAGATGTTTCTGAAGTAAAAAACAATATGACATTTATTCCATGATACCTACGAATTCGTGTTTTTGAGATACCTGGAAACCCCTATGTTAATTGAAAATTGATAATATAAGGAACAAAAAGAAAAAAAAGCACTGAAATTGGTTGCAGGGGGGCTGAGGAAAACGCCTGTAAAAAGAGGTCCATTAAGGGCGGGAGGGGGGTGGGTGCCGGGTCCCCTTAAAATTTTTAGGGAGACACTCTGGGACCTAATGAGACGAAGGGGTTGATAGGCTCTATTCTGATGAGCTGAGTAAGCTAAATTCACTCCAATTCACCCTAGAAATGTGCAATTGGATAGGGAGCTTCTCTAGGGCTACGAGAGCTAAATTCTCTCCTTTTCACCTTAGGAAATTTAAATTTAACATTAAAATGTAAGTCATTTAAGTTCCTCTCGGACTACAAAAGTTGAATCCATCCATCCTGAGCAGCCCGTAGTTTCCAATCTTTTCCTCCTTGACCACCAAGAATGTGTGAGTGCTCAGCTTACTAAAGATGCCAAGTCACAAAATGCATGATACAGTGAAACTTGGATAATTCGAATCTCAAGGGACCGGTCAAAAACTTCGAATTAACCAAAAATTCGAATTAAAAAAGTTTTTCATCCAACGCATTCAAAGAGTTGAAGTATGAATCACTTACATTAGTTCGGCTTTCAAAAAAACGTCTAAGTTCTTGTACGTGATTCATGGCGTCAGCTGCACTCGGCACTTGGTACTTCTTCTGCCAGTCATTGGGAGAATGTACGATGCACTGACTTGCATGCATTTGGTCTAACGCAAACCTTTTGCCGAATATCGTTACTAAAACGTATTTCCCGATAAATTTGCAATTATTTTGAGTCACAGCTTAAAATTTATACCTTAATTAACTAATTTAATTAATTAAAGTCGAATTATCCAAAATAATATTCGAATTATTCACGATTTTTTTGCATTGTTTATATACAAAATGCTAGGGACCAAGAGAAATATTTGAATTAAAGAAGATTTCGAATTAAAGAAGTTCGAATTATCCAGGTTCCACTGTATCATCCGATTCGGGCCAACCCGATTGTCGGGTTCTCGCTCTCTTTTTGACTAGATGTGTTTAAATATAATTGTATATAATATAGTATATATTTTATATGAATATAGTTGTATTATTTTCTAAACAGTGGTCATCACTGTACCCATAATTTTTCCCCCCTCTAAGTTGCCAATGAAGTCCATGATGGCGCTCCATTTTAGTCAAGCCAACATGGCCAACATGGCTCCCCTTAGAATCAGGCAGCTTCCAGTGTCCCTTTAGGCACCTTCTTCAATGCCACACGACCCTTCTGGTTGAGGTGCGGCTTAAACCTTTTATAAAAATTCTATATAAGGACCAGAACCCACGACATCCGCATTGCCTACTGTTGCAGAGCCCTACAACTTTTAACACAAGACAAGTTCGGCGTATTTATCACTGTTTCAAACCTTTCAACACAGAATGTGTTTTAGCCATGGACTAACTAGCCGAAAATGGAACGCGGGATGGTAACGAAATGTGTGACGGATGATTTTCACGTACAACCGGGTCGTTGCTAGGGATATGGTACTTCGTCGTTTTTCATCCCACAAAATTCGTTGACCATTCGTTCGAAAGCTCTCGATTTATCCAACAATATTATGTTAACTACTGCGAAGTGCGTGTCCAACAAACTGAGTTATGAGCATGGTTATATAAATAATTGTTTACACACAGGTGATCATTCTCAATAATTGATATTGTGAACATGATTGCAACCGCTTGTTAATTTCTGATGATTTCATTGAGCTTGTGTTTCGATGATTTGATTCATAGCAGGTGATCTGAGTATTACGAAAACGGTTTGATTTGTGAAGCGGAGGTTAAATAATTTGAATAGGTAATTTCTATACTTTACACTCTAGGAAGCTGTAATTTCGTTTGTAGCCTCTTTAGGACATTTACTTGACGATGCTCAGGGTCCGGATCAGATGTGTGGCTCTTGAAGCTAATTTCTATGCTTTACACTCTAGGAAGCTGTAATTTCGTATGTAGCCTCTTTAGGACATTTACTTGACGATGCTCAGGGTCCGGATCAGATGTGTGGCTCTTAAAGCTAATTTCTATGCTTTACACTCTAGGAAGCTGTAATTTCGTATGTAGCCTCTTTAGGACATTTACTTGACGATGTCCAGGGTCCGGATCAGATGAGTGGCTTTTAAAGCTAATTTCTATACTTTACACTCTAGGAAGCTGTAATTTCGTATGTAGCCTCTTTAGGACATTTACTTGATAAATCGCTCTTGATTTATCACGAATTTATTTCGTATTTTGTTTCGTAGTTTCATACTATAACTATATAAATTGATGTTATAAATGAATAGTAAACAATGACGCTTGTTTGGTTATCACTTGGTTGCGCGACAACGCAAACACATTCTGTGTTTCAATAATTTCGTCCGAAGTATGTAAATAGAGGTAACCGGGGGTCCAGGGGGCTTGCCCCCTGGCGAGGCGCGGAGCGCCGAGTTTAATCCCATTTTGTGAAACTACTTCCATTTCATTGTAAATGTAACGCTCTTGAAATTATACATACAATGAGATTTGCGTTACGTATGCTTCTTACAAATGCAGAGCTAAATTGGGCTGTAAAAAGCGCTGTACTAATCCACGGTAACACAGTAACATATTTTCAAATGACTCGAGGTGTGTGAGTCCACCGCCACAGTTACCAGTACGTTTGCCGTTGAAGAACCGTCTCACTCCTAAACGCTGTCAAATAGCGTGAAAGAATCCGAGTATTGACTTTGCCAAGATCAGATGACATCGTGCATTTTGTGGCTTGCCATCATTTGTACGCGTCGAGGTAATGTTTTGATTTACTTAGGAAGTTTGTAACAGCTTTCGAAAACTGTACGGTGATCCGTTCAATTGAACGGCGTGCCCGTTGGTACCCCCAACGTGCACGGGTCCGCTTGCTCTCAATCGTTGTTCAACCTTCGGAACGGTGAGTCTACCTCTCTCTCTCTCTCTCTTGCGTTAATAGCAGTTAATATTATATAAACTCCCATTGTTTCTAGTAATACCTAATCCATTGCTATCCCGCATGCCTCTCTCTTCCCTGCGGAATTTCTTTCATCTTTAGAAGAAGTGAATATAAGAAACTAATCAACCGACAGGGTAGATAGAAAACCCCCCTGATTACCTTTCTTTTAGAGAGACAAAAAGGAAAGCGCAATGAATTATCCCAGTGATTGAAATCTTGTTCTACTTATTTCACCTGAGTCCCAAAATTACATCAAAAGATTGAAATATACTATAGAAGCCCAAGAATTTTGATCTCGACAATCGGTAGATTGTCACATGGTAGCGAGCAAAAACCACGACAAGACGCCCAGCATCCCCTAATATAAAGAATAAAAAATACAAATATATACACATCAATCACTCTGCAATCAATAAATTCATTCCCCATACCCAAATTCAACCAAGAATGAAAAAGAACATCCAACGCATTTCAGGAATAACCTCACCACAAAACCAACACCCCAAGACCTGAATTAAAAAATCCTGCTTGTATAGACCTTTGTGTTTATAGAATTAGGTGCAATCTAGCCCCAACAACCTCTAAGGGACAAATAATCGTGAACCTTACTCCAGTGAACCCCAGAATCTCACAAACCCGAGCGAATTATGACGCGGAATCGTAAACAACCCCCACACGCCACCTCCAGTAAAACCAGATAAAACAGCTACCCGAACGGTTCTTCAGAGCGGAACGCGAATCAGTCGATCGCGAACGTAAACATGGCAAACAACGGAGCCACGAATTTTGAAAAGTGCGGGCGTGAGATTCCTGAAGACCAGCAAACGATCACAATATGGTACACCCAGTGCAAGAAGTTTATAGACGAAGACTATGCAGGAATCACGCGTAATAATTACCGTGAGTTACTGAAAGATCGAAAAGAAACATTCGCATGCACACTCTGTAAAACCGACCAAAACCAAATACTAAAACATGTAATAGAGGCAATTCAACTTGTTTGGTGCAGAATGGGTTTATTAAGTAAATATGTGAATAACCTACCTACTTAAAGAGGAGCTATCCAGTAACAAGTCAAAAGGTGGAAATAGGAAATATAACTTACTCACCAGATATATGTTGAAAGTTACAATATATTTGGTACTCTCCAATGTTTCTCCAGGTTATGCACACTGGAGTGATGATCCAAACTTGAAATCACACTAGTGGCCACTAGATTTAAGGTTAATGACACCTTACACTAAATTGTGAAGCACTAAACTGGGAGGATCACAATACATAGGATGTAGGTAGTTGTTTGCTGAGAGTCCAATTTGTTACTGGTTTCTCTCTGGGCACTTCCTGAATGTGAGGAGTGAAGTGAGAGAAGATATTAGATGGAAGCTTCAAGACTTATTAGGGCTCCAAGAGAGAAAAGGAGATAAAGAGATCCTGGAGATAAGATGAGGTGACTTCTGGTGGCAGGACTTCAGGCAGGATTCTGAACCCTGGGCTCAACGCAACACTTTCACTATGCAAGGTGAGATAAGATAAGTTCTAATCCCCTGCAGACAGACCTACTTCACAATTATGATTAGATTATTAGTTTCTCATAGAAAGAATAGCTTCAACAAGAATAGCTTTTAGTTTAGTTATAAGTTCAATTTTAGTTGTAATTGTAATTAGTTATAAATTTGATTAGTTTAATACATAGGAGTAAAATTAACCTATATAATTTTAGTACCTGATTAGAATAATTAGATTAAGTTAGTTTAAGTTAATAAAATTCAAAATTTAATGAAAATTCAAAGAATAAAAGAAAAAGAAGTTTTGGACAAGTGGCCAAAACACAACCGCAACTCGAGGCGAGGCAAAATAAAATGTTTGAAAAATTTGCCAAAGCAATGCAAGTTCAACCATCTAACCATGTACAGAGTTCATGTCCTACTAAACTCCGATGACCAGATTAGAAATTGGTGTTCCAACTCGAATTTTTCGTCGAAAGCGGTTTGAAACGGGAGCCGTTTAGTTTCCAAGTTCCACGTTGCGGGAACGACCCCCTCGGCGAAGGGGATGACCGTGATGGAAACACGAGCGGGAGGAATTCTTCAATTAGCCTGTGATTAGCCACCTGTACCCTTTCTGTGCCGACCCCGTTATTATCCATTAAAACCGGCTGTGGGTGCTAAAAACCGTGCGAACAGCTTCCCATTCAGATTTTGAAGGGATGAGGTTTCTGTCGAGCGGTGATCAAACATAATGAGACTCCATTCTCTCCCTCTGAGGCCCTCTCACAATCAAGACGTTCATTGTTTCTGATATAATTAGATCCGCGATCCCTCAATAGGGTGGAGTTAATTTGCAGGGATTAATCAGCTTACTCGAAGAAGAAAAACCAATTTATTTTCCTTAAAAAGTCGTAGGCAGGTTGAAATTCGAATGACTATCTATTCATGAAAGACATTTTTACTACGAACTAAATCACTTGCGACGAAGTTGTGGAAACCCATTACGAAACGGAAGTTAGTGAAAAACGTTGTCTATTTCCACGAAAAATAAAGAGTTACAATGTTAAATCGATTTCGACGGTTAGGCCATCATCAGTAACGAACAATAACTGAAGACACATTAGAAAGGACACAGCTTATATAGTGACAGGTGAAGGGAGATTGAATCCCATTGGTCGAGAGAAAGGAAAGGGGCAGGATCGGGAAGATGTAACTTTAGAAGAAAAGCAATGGATAAGTTTACCTTATTATGGGAAAATTTCTGATAAAATTGGCCAAATTCTATCATCGAGAGGTTATAAAGTAGGTTTTAAAACTACAAATCGTCTTAAAGCATTACTAGGATCCGTTAAGGACAAAATTAGTGTTCAGGATAAAAGTGGAGTTTATAAATTAAAATTTTCTTGTGGCAACGAATATTGCGGTCAGACTGATAGGAAATTTAGGGAAAGAATTGACGAGCATTTGGAGGATTTCAAGGAAAATAAGGGTAAGTCTACATTTGCAAAACATCTTAAGGAATCCAATCATAGTTACAATTTTGATTTGACAGATAGACAGTTTGTAGAATTTCTTCATTTTTGCCCAAAGGGAGGTATGTTGAATGTACTTGAAAAATTCGAAATTATCAAAAGTGACAGGTCTGGTAAATGTTTAAATGAGGATATACCTCAATATATTTCACCACTGATAGGACCATTTCTGTAAAGCTTGGAATTATCCCTTCACACTGTTCAAACCATATTTAGATATTTCCCCTTTTCACTTCATCTTATTAGCTATAATCCCCCTTTCACTTTGTATACACTTAATTGGTTGTACCTCCTGCCCCTTTCCTTTCTCTCGACCAATGGGATTCAATCTCCCTTCACCTGTCACTATATAAGCTGTGTCCTTTCTAATGTGTCTTCAGTTATTGTTTGTTACTGATGATGGCCTAACCGTCGAAATCGATTTAACATTGTAACTCTTTATTTTTCGTGGAAATAGACAACGTTTTTCACTAACTTCCGTTTTGACATTCTTACTGTTTGAGTGTGGATATAGTTTGTATTGTAACAACAGGGTTTTCCATCTTGTTGGAGTGTGAAATATTTTGAGACCATATACAGTACTCAAAATTTGAAACGTACCACCCGGAAATCCACCAGAATCGACCTTCCCGGCGGCCATCACGTACAGGCTTTGGGTTGATATGATTATCAGATTCGAAACAACAGAGGAAAGAGATTTTATTTATGAAAATGTTCATTACCAAATACATTTAGTAAAATTAATGATATTTTGATAAAAAAAAAAAAAAGAAACTAACTTCTATAATATTTACGAGAGAAATACAGAATAAAACATAAAAACAAACATGAATGAACATCACACCTCAGGCTAATCTAAAAAAACTGAAAGCGATAATTATCAAATTGTCTTCAATTTGAAAAATCGGGGAATAAAACCAACACTTCTTTGGATCAAATCACTTGTGGGCATAGTGGGTAACGAAAAAGCTGACGAACTAGCAAAAAAGGCACTTGAACAACAACCAAATCATATAACAACAGACTTACCCCTCCTCCGATCTCCACAGCATATTAAAAAAACACATGTTCCCCCAATGGAACTACATTTGTCACAACTATACACCAGGAAATACGTACAAATCCCGTTTCCCTATCATTTCCGGGCAAACATGGTTCACGAACATTTTTGGAAAACCAAAATCCTTTTACAAATTCATATGCAGAATACGAAGCAATCACTGCCTAGGGAAAGACTATCTCAACAAAATCGGTATAGAAGATTCGCCATATTGTTCCACTCATATCCAACAGGTGGAGGATATAACACATATCGTTCCTCTATGTCCAAGATTCGCTACCGAACGTAAAATCCTGTGCACCAACCTTTTGAAGGAAAGTCTGCTCCGTTTAATATGGACTTGTTACTTTCGCAAAATAATTTTGAAGTGTACCTCCATTTATTTGATTTCCTAAACAACATCAACCACAGACTATAATCCTTAAGTTGTATTTCTGTTTATGGCTGTATGGTGCAAACCAATGCCAAATAAAGTTATCAAAAAACAAGAATAACAAAAATTGTGGTATTTAGCATCGATTAGGTCCACCACAAGCTTGAATGAATGCCACAACCCTTCTGAGTCAGGAAAAAAAGTTCCAAAAATTTTTCCAACATTTGCTAATGATGAGCCATTCACTGTCAGTTTCGTTGGGGAATCTACCTACAGGGGACAAGAACACCATATCGGGTTCAAGGGTAATCTTTACCAGAAGATGAGGTTGTGCTTTCACAACAGTTACCTCCTTTACTCAGTCGAACCTTCTATAACCAAATCAACCCAAAGCCTGCACGCAATGATCACTAGAGAAGCAAATATCGGCCGATTTCTAGGTGGTACGTTTCAAATTGTTTGCTTTCTATTTGCGTATGTTAGGTGCCTGGTTATTTAAGGACTTCATACCTCGTCCCGCCAACGTCCCTCTGGGCGTCAACCAGAAACAAGACTCACCGCGTAAAATAAGAAATCCAGACCTTATGGGCTTGCTGGCAGTTCTGTTTCAGGTTTCGGCGGTGCAGCAATTTGAGAAGAGATATCTCAGTGTTTTCAACGTGTCACCCTGTGATGTCAACATCTTGACTTCACCATGTGTCTATCGAGGACCAAGTCAGGGGACCTCGAATACCTACTCAGCCAAAGCTCTGTTTAAGTACAAATATTGTTGCTCTGAATGTATGTTGTGTTGTTCAGAATGGTGTAAAAAATCTACACCTCATTCATCTGTCCGGGATCTTTCGCGTCTTTCAGCCTGTTGAACTAGTATTCTTACACTGGTGATCCAACATAAACTTCTTTCGTTTTGTTGAGTGCAGGTAATTGTTCCACGTTTCTCAAGAACTCCAAGATGTTGCGGTCATTGTGGAAACCTTCCCAGCGAGTCAACAGATTTGCAACTCTTTGCCCTCTCGGGTTGGTAATTTCAAATTTATTTCATTATATACGAGTATTTGACGAAGGACGTAGACTACCATGATGGATATTTGGTTCGCTGCAGAAGTAAATTTATTTAGTCAACGTATATGTTCGGCAGGGGGGTTTTTTTTTATAGGCAAAAAATAAACTGAATTTACATGGAAAAAATGGGTACTCTGTATTTTTCAATATTTTTAACTTTCGATAATCACATTTCAAGTTAAATATATTGAAAAATACAGAGTAATGGTTCACAAGGGGTGTCGCACAGATCCACGCTCTTTCCATCCAGTGGTCCTTGTGCCCAAGATGGTAAAGGGGATGGTACGGAAAACCAAAGAATGTCTGTTCAATTCCCACCTGGGACCCATTTTTCCAGCATTTAAATTCAGTTTCCTGAGTTCCTATTTCTAAATAACTGATTTTAGTCACTGTAATAACGTTCACCGCCATTGGCTGTTCGGGGAGCAATTTGTGGTCCACTATCTCTTAGTGTTCCTAGAAAGTTGCTTGAAACGCGCAGAGTCGACGAGCCGAAGGCGCTCATCATCAAATAACACACGTTGTTTATTCCACACGTCCCAATCGTTGTTGTTTTCGCATTCCTGATCGTGCTCAAACAGCTGCCTAATAGTGTTCCGTTTACTCAAACCTCACGTCCCGAACTTCCTTCTCCCCTTTTCATCTCCCGAAAGTGAAAACAACGGTTCCGCTACATTTTGGTCGACTCAGAAGCAAAAACACTCTTCTGATTAAGTAGTGATAATTCAGGAATCATTTTGCTACAAATTTCAATTCTTTTAATTCACTATTATTTAATCATTCATTAAGCTTTATAACGTTATGTTTTGGCAAATCTACATTAAAAAAGAAAAAAAAAATTGTATATTCTTCATTATCGATATTTGTTATGTGCTTCTAGTAAGTACGTTGTGGTAGTAGATAGACTGTGCTCAAACTCTCAGATAATGGAGGAATCAAGATAAAACTTCAACTACCTGCGCTTAAAGGCTTCATTATAATACCTTGAAATCAAGCGAGAATTGTAATTTTTTACTCCTTCGACGGTCATATTCATCACTTCAAGTGTAACTTCAATGGATTCAGTAGTGATGAAACATTATGTTAAAATAATTTATATTTTAACTAAAAATGAATCGTCCAACAACCTAACAAATTCTGTGTTCTAAAATAGTATTACGTTTGTTTTATCATCGTGTTTATCGCTTAAAAACCTGTACAATAAGATGTAACTGGGCAAAAAGAAAAAAAGAAAAAATCCAAACACCCAATACCCCACCCCTCTTTGAGTAGTCCTAAAACTTTTGATTTTTTTTCTTTTTCAGATTTTCCTTTTGCTTGAAATCTTCGATTCTGGCACTCCGAAAATGCTCTCCATGTTTCACATGATATCTCAAAAAGTTGGGGGAGGGGACTCTTTGGGCACCATGCATTTATACAGGGTCATGCAGCACGATCGTATTAGTGAATTTCCGTAAATTATATCTCCTAGAGTGGTTGAGGGTGAGAAAGAGAGACCAGCTTCTCGTATTAATTATTAGCTAAGCTAATAATAATTTTAATTTGAGTTTTAAAATTAATAAAATACGCAAGCTCTTGGAGCAAGCACTTATCATTATAATGCGTGCACGTCATTCCAGGCGATAACTCTCCTTAGGATTGAAATAAAAATCCTGTTCTTGCGCCGAAAAATCAAGCTTTCCAAACGAAAGGAATCGTTGGCCAGCATTTTTTTATTACATTTAATTGGTAAAATTTCAAAAAAATGAGCTAAAAAATAACTTAAAATGGCTAAAAATGGCTAACATATGTTAAATTTATATTTTATCCCAGAATATTGCTCAAATAAAGTTTATTAACTATAAACTAGAACATTAATAAATTTATGTACAAAATTATACTGAAAAATATACCTAAATTTTATTAATTTTTCCTGAAAAATCTATAAAAACTGCAAAAATAAAAACCTAAAAATCCAAAATTTGCTTTGAATCCCCAAATTGTATTTAGTACGAGTTTTTGCTATAAAATTGGTTTTAAAAAATTTATTTATACAGAAATTGTTCAGATTTAACATACTCATATTGTAATTTAATAAAATTCGCTCATATAGTCATGCCGCATGACTGGAACTTTATAAAAATAAAATCATATCAAATGGACTCAAATGTGTGAGATAGAGTGTAAAACTGTTTCCTCAAATTTGAATTTATGTAGCAAATTAAAAGAGTGACGTAACACGAAAAACAATTTTTTATTGAAAAAAACTCTTCTTTTTTAAGCAAGTTAAAACAAAATTGTCAAGCGACGGATAAATGAATTAGTTGGGGAATTGGCTTCTGCAGTTTAGCTTTACCGTTTTGCGTACACCCCGTGTATACATAAGGAAAATCATTAAAATGTAAAGTTCGTTTCAGTAAACCTCAAAACGGATTTCGAGTAAGAAAATTGTCATTGATTTCGTTAAAAAAATTCTCGGAGCCAAAACAAAAGCTTTAGTTTCTATAAAAATTCACTAAAATGACAGTTATTCATTATTTCGGCATGTTTATTCATTTTTATACAAATTAGGGACGTGTAGGTACCTGTAAAAGTCGATGAGAGTGGCATTGGTCTTCTGGGAGAAAAAATACAACACTGTGATCATCATTACCATTTTTATGAACTCCAATTTCAACATTCTTTCTCAATGACTCGGTTCTTATAATAATCTTCATTCATGCAATATTCGTGTAATTCAATGAACCAGCTCGATAACATTGTTGTGGTCACTATTATCCTAATGTCTATTAAGCCTAATGCGATTCAGGCTTTGTACGCTGATGTAGTAGTGCTATATTGAATATCCATCCTGAATAGTCCGCCTACCTATTCTTGATGCGAATCTAATTCTGTTTTCATTGATTCACCTCGTGCAATATGCAAGGATTCTATCTCTATCTCGATGGTAGCTGTGGTTTATGGTAGGTAACCAATTTCAATAGATACATATGTGTGACACCGTTTGGTTGATTATTTTCGACAGCCAGCCCATGTAATCGACGATGGAAGGCATTTGTATAGCCACCCCCTCCACCACCTCACAGTGGCCTAGAAACCAATTCTAGGTGGACAAAAGTTCCATTCATGAAGCACATGATCTTATGAGCTAATTTTTGTAGATTACAGTACCTATTGTGTTATGTTACCTACATTGTTTTGAAATTTGAGCACTATCAGGGCAAAAAGTTGTTAACTACCGTGTATATGACAATACTCAACGATTCGAAATGTACATTTAATTTTAAGCAAATTTTCAGATATTTAATCGATTTATCAGCAATATTAATGAAATTCAAGTACATTTTTTAAAAATTTAATAGTGTTCTAATTCGTTGTTGATAAACTATTATTGACTTCATGATCTTCCCCTTGATCTCAACCGTATAAAAACGTGGAAATCCAGACTTCTTGAAATGATCGAAGAAGTTTGTTGTCACTTTAGGTATTTATCCTTGATCATGCTGTTTGTTTTGTGTTTTTTTGTGAGTTCAGAGGCTTCACAACAGCATCTGATTGTTCAGTGGGGGGTTGTTACACTATTGAGGACTGAAAAATCTGTGATTCCTTTTCCTATGTTGAAGGAATATTCGTGTTCGCACCTCCCAAAGGGGAGGTAGCAACAACAGGGTTCGGTTTCCCTGTCTCCATGGTGAGGATGTCCTCATCTTTCCTTGGTGCCTCCACTGCTGGAGACACAGAGTTGTTGTCAACAGAGACTTTAGTCTCTGCATTCATGGTAAGGGGGACCTCAACATTTCGGGATGCCTCCACAAAGGAAGGCATTTGGATGGAAGGAGGAGTTGGGGGAGGTGGAGTGGAAACTTCCACAGCTGGGGTGGGAGCCCCGGGGGAGTCGTGGGTTGCACTTTTAGTACCCACAATGATTGTTTTGGACATTTTCATTTTGTTGATGGGAGAGAGGTGTGTAGGTGTGTGTGTTTGAGTGTAGTTTGTTGAGTGGAGTGTACAGTGGTATCGTTTCCGGCGTAGAAGCCAATGCTACCTCCACCGGCCTATTGATTACAGCCTTTCCACTGGTACATTGTGGGCCAAGAGGAGGTCCCCCGCATGCCCTGCAATATCCCGACCCGGCCACCAACCGGTACTACAGGACTTGGGAGATTTTTACGGACGTTACTTGGGTCAGCCTACAGACCGCTGGTGAGGCGGCGTTGGGACCCACAGCTACCGCCGCCGGCAGGAGTAGGTACCGAACCTGCTGCTTCCTCCTCCACATTATTGGGGCTGCCAGAGGTTGTAGCGCAAGCCTCATCCCTGTGTGTAGTGTGAGTGTCCAATAGTCCAAGTAATAGCACTATTTTTTCAGGTCGCCAAGTGGTTTAGTTTGTACAAAAACCTTCAAAGCACTGCGGAAAAGTCGTCAAAATCGGCAAAAAACCCCATTTTAGACAGTTTTTAGGCAAAATTCACGTTAAGGGGGCACCAGATGGTATATATGCGGTTTTTCCAACTTTTCTCGGTCAATAGTGGACAGATTTTGATGAGTCTTGCGGCAATCTACTGGTTTTGAAATTCCCCATGGTATCGTTACTCTGAAATTTTCAAATTCCACTATTTTCAAATTTTGATATCATTTAACAATTTTAATTTCAAATTTCGAGGTTTGTGGGACCTAAAGGTTTTGAAAATAGAACGAACGCTGCAAGAATCATTGAAATCGGTCAGTTATTGGCTAAGAAAAGTTGAATAAACTGTTTGGTCGTACTTTGTATTTGGCAGGTGCTTTCAGCCGTTTTCTGGACCGGACAGAGTCCGCGCGTCTACCGCTAGGTATCACAATATTCGAGACACTCACCTTTCTTGCTGTTTTGGTTGGAAAGGGTCCAGTCGGTCTGCTTTCGGAGACCTTAAAGTGCCCCCTTACGGAGGCATTTCAGGTCCATTATAAGTGGTATAAGCGTGTTCAGCGATAAATTTACAACAAGAATAGCTCCTTTTACATGAACGTAAATCATTCTGGAATTTTTGTGATGTTTCTCAAAAATGCAGGTGCCATACCTCAATAATTAGACGTCTATATGAAAAACGGGCTTTGAGTTCAGATACAGCACCCTCAAAAAGGTACGAATGACGGGGGGGGGGGGGGGGGGGTGTAATTAGTGAGATGCGATCCATCTGAGGTGGCCACTCGCTGTCTGTGGAATTTGCCAAAAAAACGCGGATTCCCTGGAAGGAACGTGTGTGCCCCTACGAATTTGCCATTAAATTTAAAATTTACCACTAGCTAGTCCAATTAAATACGAGCAAATATCATCGTAAAAACCCTCATTGCCAGGAAACCCTTCCGTAACATCACATCGCAATAAGTTAGTTCGACCCTCCTTTTTCTTTCCTATAACACTTTGTTGCCCACATTTGTACAGTTTTTCAGAAGTAATCGTTTGAGGCTGGAGAAGGCAGCTAGTTCCTCATATTTCTTCTTCTCGAATCATTCTCCAGTTCCGTCCCGCATGCCTCCTTTTCGAAATGAACTTTTCATCATGGCCTCGCCGTACCTCCCGAAATCCTCTTCCAGTTGACAAACTGGCTGGAAGACGTTTTGAACAGAAATGAGAACATTGAGTGGCACAGTCCCTGCCGCATTTAAAGTCCGAAGAACTCCAGTGATAATTTAATCTTACGCTTGACAGGTTTTCTTTTGCTCCGCTGGAACGACTTTGTCAATAATCCTCGAAAGTAATATCCTAACTTGCTCCACTGCGTCCCCCATTCAAAGTTGGAGATGGCCTTCTCAATTTTTCCCTCAGCAGAAATAGAACTTAATTAGATGTAGCCGCGGACACAAAGTTATAACAGGTTCGTTTCTTAAAAGAGAATACTGCTGTACAAAAATCTTCATTAAAAGTTCTCGAGCTGTGATTTGTCAAGAGCGTCTTGAGCAATCAACTACGGATCAGGAGCAGCTTGTTTTTTCTTCTACCTCGAGCAGAAATCTTTGTCCGATTCCATGCTGGTCGCTATCATCTATAGACGTTTTGCCCCCAAGACTTTTTTTAACACAGAATGTGTTTTAGCCATGGACTAACTAGCCGAAAATGGAACGCGGGATGGTGACGAAATGTGTGACGGATGATTTTCACGTACCACCGAGTCGTTGCTAGGGAAATGGTACTTCGTCGTTTTTCATCCCACAAAATTCGTTGACCATTCGTTCGAAAGCTCTCGATTTATCCAACAATATTATGTTAACTACTGCGAAGTGCGTGTCCAACAAACTAAGTTATGAGATTGGTTATATAAATAATTGTTTACACACAGGTGATCATTCTCAATAATTGATATTGTGAACATGATTGCAACCGCTTGTTAATTTCTGATGATTTCATTGAGCTTGTGTTTCGATGATTTGATTCATAGCAGGTGATCTGAGTATTACGAAAACGGTTTGATTTGTGAAGCGGAGGTTAAATAATTTGAATAGGTAATTTCTAAACTTTACACTCTAGGAAGCTGTAATTTCGTTTGTAGCCTCTTTAGGACATTTACTTGACGATGCTCAGGGTCCGGATCAGATGTGTGGCTCTTAAAGCTAATTTCTATGCTTTACACTCTAGGAAGCTGTAATTTCGTATGTAGCCTCTTTAGGACATTTACTTGACGATGTCCAGGGTCCGGATCAGATGAGTGGCTTTTAAAGCTAATTTCTATACTTTACACTCTAGGAAGCTGTAATTTCGTATGTAGCCTCTTTAGGACATTTACTTGATAAATCGCTCTTGATTTATCACGAATTTATTTCGTATTTTTTTTCGTAGTTTCATACTATAACTATATAAATTGATGTTATAAATGAATAGTAAACAATGACGCTTGTTTGGTTGTCACTTGGTTGCGCGACAACGCAAACACATTCTGTGTTTCAATAATTTCGTCCGAAGTATGTAAATAGAGGTAACCGGGGGTCCAGGGGGCTTGCCCCCTGGCGAGGCGCGGAGCGCCGAGTTTTATTAGAGGCTGTGTTTCCGAGTTATTCACGATTTAAGATTTTTTTCATGTTATCGACCTTGGTTTACTAAAATGACCATGGTCATTTTCATTTGGATATCTCCCCTAATTTACAATGTAATCTTGAAAATAGATATACCGTTGATAACAGCGGATCTCCCTAAGGTATTTAAGTATGTAAGTCATTTTACACCAGGTTACGTAAGCGAAAAAAAATCCAGTCATGCAGCATGACCCCATGAGCGAATTTTTGAAGAAATCTTCGACATTTCAGTCGCGATTGATCGTGTAGAGAAATTTTAGTTCATGATTTTGATAGACAAACATGGAATCAAATTATTAAAAATAATTAGGAGTTACTCATACTTAATTATTATTAAACTAAACTTCTTCATAATTTCATGGCTGATATTTTCTAAGCCACAGTCAGTATTAAAGCTACATCAAGTTCTAAAACAGTTGAGCGTAAAACATTAAAGAGAGCGACCGAGAGAATCGGAGGACGGAATATTTCACAGAGTAAACTCATCAGTTGTGATTACATTTTTTTTTTTTTTTTTTTTTTTTTTTTTTAACAAGCACCTACTACCTACGTTTTAAACAGCATGGTTCTAGGATTGGTTATACAGGGATACTTCCATAAGAGTAGTTCATTCTGAATTTGGACAATGTTTCATGCAAATATTACCGATTTTTACAACTAGCGAACGGCATTATTTCGATTTTTGACTCATTTTTCAACTTTGAAATTTTTGAAAACTTGATACATATTCTTATAGGAAATTTTACGCTGATTCCGAATATACCACATGTTAGTATGCTGAAAAAATTATTTCGCACAACAAATCGCAAAAAACAGGCTATTTTGAAATTTTTGACTACATTTTTGAAAATTTCAACCCGAAGATGTAATCCGATCATGCTGGACAACGAACTTGAACTTTCGTTTTGTGTCCTTAACATTTTAAAATTTGTTTGAAGTTTCTAGCAGAATTATACGGACAGTTATCGTCTGGAATGACACAAACATACATATTTATATACATTCATAGCCTGAAACGGATTTCTGCATAAAATTTTTTCAAAAATTCACATTTTACAAATTTTGAGGCGAGAGCAATAGCTTAATTTTCTTCAAAAATTTGCTAAAATGCCATCTCCCCTAATTTACAATGTAATCTTAAAAATAGATATATACCGTTGATAACAGCGGATCTCCCTAAGGTATTTAAGTATGTAAGTCTTTTTACAGTAGGTTACGTAAGCGAAAAAATGAACTAAGCACGATGGTTTCTCACTTTTTGAAAATTACTGTTTTGTAAAAGGACGAATTCAATTTGAAAATGCTATATGTAGGATCCATGTAGAATGTAGAACCATGATAATCCATCATTAGATCACAATCTCATTGTGTCATGTTTAATGGCAATGATGATTTATTCATGATAATATCATGATTTATTTTTATTTATATATATTTTCTCTCTCTCTCCTATTCCAATTCTCACCAAAATTATATACAATCCATTCATAGAGACGTCCCTGTAACGCTTACATTACTTACCAATATATTTTCGTTTGATTTAAATAGAACCCGGGTCAATGATCGATAAGATTTCCGGAGAGAACTGTAGGTTCACCAAACCATTCTCGCTTCACAAGGGCATAATCGTTGAAAGGAAAGACAATCTTTAACACAACTGTGAATTCCTGAATAATTTCGTAAGTTGAAAATGCTAATTATAAGAGATAATAGAGAGTTCCTGGTTACCACGTTTTTAGTTTACACGGTGCCCGTGAGCCATGATCAGCTGATATGGAAACAACTGACAGCTGACCAACTAGTAGAAGTGGACGACGTGAGTAGGAGACAGTGTTGCCAATGGTACCCCCAAAGGGGGAATTTTCCCCTTTTCAGTCTGCCGTTACCCCGATCCCTGAAGGCCTCCGGGGTACCTCAATATTTCCCCCTTTTTATTGAAAGGTCCCCCCTTTACCCCGAAAAATGAAAGCATTTAGTAAAATTTGCTAGATTAGTGTCACCAACCATTTCTAGTCACTCAGTATAGTTACCGGTCACCAACATAACAACAGTTCCCCATTATCAGTTATCAAGATATAACTGTCTGATCTGATAATATTGTCAAAACCTTATGACTCAAGACAGCAAAAATAATTGAATCGTTTATTTCAGAAACCACCTAAGCGACAAAAATTTAAAAAATGTTATTTTGGTGGTACTGTTCACTTCAGAGGTGAATACATCGTTTAGTGCCGAAATAACCAATGTTCCATATCACCAATGCTATTTGACAGCCTTGAAAAGAATCCGTTTATTTCAGAAAGAACCCAAACGCCGTCGCTGCAGCCCAAGCGCACTGAAGCGTGTAGTCTACTTGAACAAGTATTTTCCGTTTAATGCCTAGTAAAAACCACTCTTGTTTATACTTAAGTGTGTCTCTTACTTACGTTTGATACCAAAACAGATAAAAATTAATCGTTTGACTTAATTTCAATAATAATTTTTAAAAAATCACTTTGGATTTATTCATGTATTGCAGAAACCAACTAAGTGCAAAATTTTCAAAAATTTATAACTCAAAAACTTGGAGAAAAAAAAAAAAAAAATTAACAAAATAAATAATTCCAATAGCATGTTCTTGATTTGGTAAAAAAATATTTGAAGGATACTATTAGCCCCTACCTACCCTAAGCCCCCTACCCCCTACTACCTATACTTAAGCTTAACAGTCTTTTTTGTTTTCCAAAAGTTGAAAAAAGCGCACTTAGGTGGTTTCTGAAATAAACGATTCAATTATGAACTGAGTGCGTATGTGTTTGTTGAGAATCTGCCACTGTACGGAATATATATATATATATATATATATATATATATATATATATATATATATATATATATATATATATATATATATATATATATATATATAAGGTTAAACAGTGTTTCTAGCAGTGAAAAGGACCCCAGAAAGTTCACCTTTTTGTTTGAGAAAGTCCCCCGTTTTTCCCCCTTTTTCCCCTCTAAAGGTCCCCTGGGCTCCCTCCGGAACCTGGCAACACGTGAGTAGGAGACCGCTTGATTGGCAACGCAAGATCGAGTCTTAGTACGTCCTCGTTACCACGTCTTCGACACTTCGCCCGTAAATGTATAAACCCGAGGAAGGTTTCAGTGATAAGCGCATTCACTTCATATTTTTCATATTAAGAAAAACGGATAAAATAATTTCATTCTAATCATATCTACCTTTTTCATGATAGGTAGAAACATTAAACTTTTAAGATAAGAACATGTATGATTTTAGTGAGTTTCTACACAAAATGCATCTAACTAACATAGTTGAGCTAGAACTTACTCGAAAGATCTCCAAGACAAGTCGGACTGATGTGTCTTCAAGGTAAACCTGGAACACGTTGAGCTCGTCCTTGCTCAATCTACTAGCGTGATATATAAGCTTACGTAGTCTAATACTTCGCGCTGATTTTCATTGCACAAATAAAACGGTTGAAGGACGGACAACGGACTGATTCGATTTTTGAAATCCATGTATCTTAACACGCAACCGAAAAATTTTGGGAGGGAGTTAAAAAAAATTTCTTATCCGATTACAAAGGTTCACTTTGCAAAGAACTCTACGAATCGAAAACAGAACAATAAACCACATGATAATAAATTATGGAATGTGAGATCTGGATGAAGGAAAACAGAGTCGGAGAAATACAAGATGTCGGAATCTCGGAATCAGCTTCAGGTTACAAAATTGATAAGAGACGACGTGTGAAGACACGTGAAACACCGAGTTTGCACCGTGCTAAGCGTTGTTAGCAAAGTTTTGGTTCTCCCTAGATTCACGTACACCGTATTAAGACACCGTGGTAACCAGGAACTCTCTAATAAACCTTTATGTAATACTTGGAAGCGTTTAAATAAACGATACAATCTCATACTGCTGAACGAAGTTAAATAGATGAAACCGTATTTCTCAGATATCCGGATAACAGGGTTTTGGAATCTTGGAACACTAATTAGCTGTATCAAACAAATCTGATCTCAAATCTAGCACAGCTACGTATCAAAAGAAAGTGGAATTTATCTTCCCGTCTACATTAGAGTGTCGACACCAGCTCAAAAGCGAATCAACCTCTCTCCTTGGTGTATACGCCGTGGTATAAGGCAGGGTATTGTACGGCCTACGCTTTATTGTGCTCGTGTGAGTGTGACTACTATGTAAGGAATCGAGACAATTTCGCCCTGCCAGAGCGAAACCCAAAATAAAGATGGATGGCTGTTGGTTTCTCTCAGGAAGCACAGCGTGAAAGCGGTGGCCGCAAGTCGTCGAAATGAAGGGGGGAGGCCGAGGCAAGAAAAGCATTCCAACAGTATTTCCTCAATTGTAGTTTCGAGATGATATAAAGGTAGCAGACATTCCTAGAATGTTTTAATAAAACAGTCAGTCGCCGACAGGTATTGGTTTCCCCGCTGCTCCGCTCTATGTAGAATGTACTTGGTGGGAGAGATGGCTCGGTGTGCCATTAAGAAGGCCATATATATGTACCGCGTCTACGACTTCCCCCCAACCTCCGGGGAATGTAATAAAGTACACTTGTAATTTTCTTCCTCTTCGCGGAAACGATAGCTTCACCGGTTAGTGAAACTTCTGCGACTTTTTTTTTTTTTTTTCTCTCTCTTCCTCCTCTGCAGCTAACAAATAACGTCGCGAATGCTCGATCAGGCGAGCGAAGAAATATTTTTGCACCAATAATTCCAGTTAGATATTTGCCACCCACCCTCTGCTATCTCTCTCCGCTCTATATCAGTTTTAGGAGTTGAATGATTCAATAGAAAGTACGAACTCACTTGCTTTTCACGTTTCAATAATACTTCCCAAAACTAGTAAACATGGCTGAATACATTTCAACAATTGGAAGTTTTCACTGACACGTGAGGTTGATACATTCAACGCGTTTTCAATATAGGAGAGCTCCTGGTTACCACGGTGTTCTAATACGGTGTTCGAGAATCTAGGGAAAATCAAAATTCCGCTGAAGGCCGTATCACACTTGAATTTTTTTCAGTTTTTTCTCGCATTTTTAATTATCGATCGTGAAGAAGACAAAGTGCGGCATTAAACGAGGTGCCTAAAGGGACACTGGAAGTGGCACAATTCTAAGGGGAGCCATGTTGCCATCCTTCACCAAAAACGCTGCAAATTATTTCACAAAGGTTCATTATTTTTTCAATTGAGTATGATCGTAGTTTTAGTTGGCTTGCGTACGTCATAAGTAAATTTTTGTTAGAGAAATTACTTTTAAATATTAGGAATTAAACATTATACATTTCATCCAGAGGGTTCGGACTCCAATCCGCTGAAGTAATGCAATTTTAATTTATGAATGATTTGCATTCAAGATGGGCTGGATAATTATTTATATGTGCGAAAGAATGAGTTTTAAAGTAGGTAAATTCAAATGTCTTTTATGGTCCGGACAACGAAAGGCGGACGGGCTTGGCAGATTTTGGATTCTACGCACCTTGAAACGTAAAATGACAAAGTTTGAGGGGGGGTTATACAATTTTTTTTTGCTATGCGGTCACAATTACTTTTAAATATTAAGAATTAAACATTTCTAAGTAAATAGCTATTCATCCAGAGGGTTCGGACTCCAATCCGCTGAAGTAATGCAATTCTAATTTATGAATGATTTGCATTCTAGATGGATTGGATAATTATTTATAACATCCTATAGTATGGTGTAATATACAAAATATACTATGGCTTGTTTAAGGTATAATATGTTTATGGGTATTACAATTATAAGTAATAAATATCCGTTATCCTACGCCTCTGGCGCCGTTCTGCTACGCCCCTGGTGACATGCCGCTATGCCCCTACAACAAGGCGCCGCGCCTCCTCCCCCTCCCCCTCATTAAGCGTACCAGGCGTGCGCGGGTACGTCAGCCTAACACTCAAAACCTCGAAAAAGACACTTTTTCACCTATTTTTGGCTCATAGCACCCATGTGTGTGGAGCGATCGAGCTGGCGAGAAGTTAGTACCAACTAGACCCCAAGTGGAGTCTATGCACGAAAGAACAGATTTTTTAAGTCAATTTTAAGGCCTTTTATGGCCCGGACGGCGATCGGCAAACGGCGGACGGCGGACGGACATTGCAAATATGGATTCTACGCACTTTGAAACGTAAAATGACAAAGTTTGAGGGGGGTTATAAAAATTTTTTGCTATACGATCTCATAGGCTTATTATTGAAAATAATAAACCAAAAGGAGCGCGATAATGGACTCCACTGGCAACTCGGAGGGGGAAAAAATGAGGAGTACAGTGATGACCACTGTTCAGCCCCCAAAGTGGTTAAAACAAAAACTCCGAAAATAAAATAATACAACTAAGATTAGATGTAAAATAGGTTAATAACGTATTCGCGTAATTGTATTCGCTTAATCGCTGACTGGCGAACAGGAATATTTGAATACAATTTGAATTGATGTAAAATTGGGAAATAACTATATACATGCTATTATATACAATCGGCAAAGTGAAAAACAACTCTGGTATTTTTTCTGGAGTTGTATCAGGCGACGGTGTAGGACAATACCTTGTCTATGGCTCTCCCTTCACCTCGAGCTGCCCTTCAACACTGCACGCGGTAGTGATGAGGTCGTGAGGACGGGGAGGCTGTTTGTCATAAAAAGTAGCATGTCATAGATAAGGAATGATCAGATCCTGTATTTAATCTCTTCAAAATGTGTAAATTACATAATTAGGATCGAGTACCCGAAAAACGGCTACTTTCCCTAAACTGCTTTTATTCCCCAACTTTTCATCACATATGTACCTGTTTCTCAGCATTCAAACAGAACTGGTGACTTGATTATTCTGTTATTTAGTCAAGGAGTGTCCGTTACATTTACTGAACAGATTTGAACGAAAATCTTGTAATAAAAACATTGCTATGATGAGAGACGTAAAATATATAAAAACAGCACAAAAAAAGAAGAAGAATAAAAACAATTTTGCCATGCTGTCTCTAGGTAAAAAAATATCTGCACAATGGTGTTAAAACTCGTTTAATGGTTATATTGAAAGTAAAAGTTGGAAAAAGTGAAGAAATTATGAAGGGATCCAGAGAAACATGTACATACATGAAATGTGATTCGTCTAAATTTGATAATTGGTGACGTTTAAAAAAACAGATCCTGTTCCATGCCTACAAAATTCAAGCTTCATAGCAAAGAAATTCGTTCCAAAATGGGCTCAAATGATAATAGAAACTTCAATTATTTCAAATTCGGTAAAATCATTTGGCAGTCTCTCCTCCACACGGTACTAACTATCCACATGTCACTTCAATGACTAATTGACTGCGTTTGCTCGTACCGCTGTCCTGCACAAAAGGCGGTCCTGCAGCCCTGCAAGTATTGATATCACAGGCCATCCTGAAGACTTGAAACAAGTTAAAATTGTTAAATTACTAGAGACTCATAAGCGCTTTTTGCCGATTCTGGACTACTGTGCGTGTTACCGCTTCATAACTTGTTAAAGATTTATTGGTTTACAAATGTGATTTGAAATAATAAATTAGTCGTTGATGAGAAATCATACCACATAGGTGTTTTTCTTCACAATTAATAATAATCTAGGTTTTACCTACATCTAACGATAACATTCGTTTTGGTCCTTCGAGGGAAATAAATGTAACAAACAGTGCGTTTGTTACATTCGAAGCGAATGGAAATCGCTTGTCGTTCAGCTGTTGCGGTTTGTTTTTTACTGAACCGGCCATGGAGCTCGTAAACACTGCTCGTCTCTATTAGCGCTTTCCCTCCCTGACTAGATGGAAATGTAAAGTAGTGAGTTTAGTCCTGCAGCCCTGCAAGTATTGATATCACAGGCCATCCTGAAGACTTGAAACAAGTTAAAATTGTTAAATTACTATTTTAACTTTTTTGCCGATTCTGGACCACTGTGCATCCACATGTCACTTCAATGACTAATTGACTGCGTTTGCTCGTACCGCTGTCCTGCAAAAAATGCGATCCTGCAGTCCTGCGAAAATTGATATTACAGGCCACCCTAAAGACTTGAAACAAGTTAAAATTGTTAAATTACTAGGGACTCATGAGCGCTTTTCGCCGATTCTGGACCACTGTGCGTTTGTTACATTCGAAGCGAATGGAAATCGCTTGTAGTTCAGCTGTTGCGGTTCGTTTTTTACTGAACCGGCCATGGAGCTCGTAAACACTGCTCGTCTCTATTAGCGCTTTCCCTCTCTGATTAGATGGAAATATAAAGTAGTGAATTTAGTCTTGCAGTCCTACAAAAATTGATATCACAGGCCATCCTAAAGACTTGAAACAAGTAAAAATTGTTAAATTACTAGAGACTCATGAGCGCTTTCTGCCGATTCTGGACCACTGTGCGTTTGTTACATTCGAAGTGAATGGAAATCGCTTGTCGTTCAGCTTCATAGCAAAGAAATTCGTTCCACAGTTGGCTCAGATGATAATAGAAACTTCAATTATTTCAAATTCGGTAAAATTATTTGGTAGTCTCTCCTCCACATGGTACTAACTATCCACATGTCACTGCAATGACTAATTGACTGCTTTCGCTCGTACCGTTGTCCTGCACAAAAGGCGGCCCTACAGTCCTGCAAAAAATGCGGTTCTGCAGTCCTGCAAAAATTAATATCACAGGCCATCCTGAAGACTTGAAACAAGTTAAAATTGTTAAATTACTAGGGACTCATGAGCGCTTTTCGCCGATTCTGGACCACTGTGCGTTTGTTACATTCGAAGCGAATGGAAATCGCTTGTCCTTCAGCTGTTGCGGTTTGTTTTTTACTGAATCGGCCATGGAGCTCGTAAACACTGCTCTTCTCTATTAGCGCTTTCCCTCTCTGATTAGATGGAAATGTAAAGTAGTGAGGGGATGGATTAAACGGCTCCCTTAAGAGGCACTCCATCATCGGAATCCCCCGGCGTTTCCCTGGGACTTGTGTCAGGCGACGGTGTAGGACAGCGCGCGTTGTCTATGGCTCTCCCTTCACCTCGTTTTACCCCTCAACACTGCACGGGGGTAGCGAAGAGGGTGTGAGGCCGGGGAGGCTGTTTGTCATACAAAGTACACTGCCATTGACAACACGTGTGACTGTCGCTATGGGCTATGGTAATATCCGAACCCCCGACAATACCTCGCGGCCTCTCTTCATTCTAATATTTGAATATCAAACCCCCTCAGTGGAGAAGCAGGGGCTAATAATCTCGCTCCTTCGTAATTTCCTTTCCGCTTTTACTGTCAATTTATCACTGCTTAGAGAACACTTCCGCCCTCAAAACGGAACTTTACGAGTTTCAAACGATCAACCCTTATAAACTGACATCCTCCGATAATTTTTAGTACCTTTTAGCCTCAACTTGACAAATAAAACCTAAACGTGCTAACAAGTGATCGCATAATCAAACAGTATTAATGCGATTTAATTTCTGCCAAATATACCTTCTTGCTCATGAACTAAGTACTTTTATTGCGCCAAAAATGGAAATTCTCTCACATATCTACAGAGGTACCTCTGACACATTGAGAAGATTTTAAATACAAATTGTGAGACATCATTGATCATAACTTTATAAAAATATTATACATATACATATTACATACACATATTGTATACATATACATTAGACTGACAACGAAAAAAACGAAAGTTCGAATTTTTGAGGGGCTCAAAGCTCAGATGATTGCATCAGATGCTAGGAACAACTTCTGAAAATTTCAGTCCGAACCGATTACCCCTTGAGGTCTCCTGGACCCGTTTTTTGGTAATTGAATTATCGATTTTAGAACACTAGACGCTTAGGAGAAAAATACGGTTAGGACATTAAAGATCCATGCGTCTCGACACTTTTTATAGTCTATTCCTATGTTTTCGGTGTCGCGGAACACGATGCCGCCATTATTGCAAGCGCAGAAGCTCTATTTCTTTTGATATTCAAGAAATCAGTCCAAATAAGTAATGGAAAAAAGGCATTTTTTGCCGGTTTTACCTAATTTTGACTGGGAAAAAAATTGTTTGCGGGTCTTTTCTGCTTCGGACCTTGTTTTCTGGCTTGTTCCGAATGTAACAAGACCAATTTCGTCCTATAATATATTGTCCTTTTGGAAATATCTGCTCAAGAGCCGAGTTAGCTTTTTTAATGGTAACCGCTCCATACTTACCAGTACGTACGAAATCAAAATTTAACGCCCTGAAGCCCTTTATATCTCATTATTTTATGTTTTTGGGCTCGTTGAACATTACGTGCTAGTAGTGGAGGCGTAGGACTCGTATTTCGGTTAATAATCAAGAGCTAGGTGTCAAAAATCGGTGAATAGAGTGGATTTTTCTTGATGTTAAAAAAATCAGTGGACAAAATTAATAGAAATAAGGGATTTTTCGCCGGTTACACCTCGTTTTGATTGGGAAAAACTATTTATGACTGTCTCCTCTGCCTTGGACTTTGTTCTGTGACTTATTCTGAATATGACAAGACTAAGTTTGTACCATAATACATTTTTCTTCTCGAAACATCAGTTCAAGAGCGGAATCAACTTATTTAATGATAACCGTTCTATATTCAATAGTGGCACTACTACTTGCACGTCATGTTCAACGAGCCCAAAAACATAAAATAATGGGATAAAAAGGGCTTCAGGGCGTTAAATTTTGATTTTGTAGCTAATGGTAAGTATAGAGCGGTTACCATTAAAAAGGTTAACTCGGCTCTTGAGCAGATATTTCCAAAAGGACAATATATTATAGGACGAAATTGGTCTTGTTATATTCGGAACAAGCCAGGAAACAAGGTCTGAAGCAGAAAAGACCCGCAAACAATTTTTCCCAGTCAAAACTAGGTAAAAACGGCAAAAAATGCCTTTTTTTCCATCACTTATTGGGACTGATTTCTTGAATATCAAAAGAAATACAGCTTCTGCGCTTGCAATAACGGCGGCATCGTGTTCCGCGACACCGAAAACATAGGAATATTGTATAAAAAGTGTCCAGACGCAGGGGTCTTTCATGTCCTAACCGTATTTTTCTCCTAAGCGTCTAGCGTTCTAAAATCGATAATTCAATTAACAAAAAACGGGTTTAGGAGACCTCAAGGGGTTATCGGTTAGGACTGAAATTTTCAGGACTTGTTCCTAGCATCTGATGCAATCATCTGAGCTTTGAGCCCCTCAAAAATTCGAACTTTCGTTTTTTTCGTTGTCAGTCTAATATACATATCATATACACATATTGTACAAATATACATATTACATACACATATTGTATACATTTACATACATGTATACAAATACATATTAGAATATAGAAGTTTAAATATTATTGATGATTTTTTGATTTTGGAGTGGGTGAATAGGAACCTTGCTGATTAATCATCTGGAGAAGAATATTAGATGTATTCGTGACAGTTCCCGCGAGATCCAAGGCAATGCGCTGCCGTCGCCTTGTTGTTACCCAACGGGCGTCGGGCGCCTCTTCCCGTGTTTTCGAAAGGCTGCGTTTGGCGATGGATGGGTGATCCTAGAACTGGAAAACCTGTCTTCTCCGAACGTAGCATATATGCTATTAGTACGAGTTGTATCTCTTATGGTACTGTCACACCCCTCACTATCTATAAGTGTGGATTTAGGCCCCCATTGCACTTCTGGGGCGGCCTAAATCTATTACATATTTCAGAGGATTAAATCGTTATCATCAGTAGATTGGTGAGTTGTTACCTCGTTGAGGAGGCGACTAATACTGGATGCTGTATGTTCAATTAGATGAGCAGTTTCATTACAGCTGAGGACCCCCGAAATTTGAAATCGATTCTACCGTCACTAATCGAAAAACTCTACAACCTTTTTTGGTTCCAGGACATCAATCTGGTTTACAGTGCCAGATTTAATATGTTCTCTAGGAGGATAGCGGACTATTCAGGTTGGCAGAAGTACTTGGGACTCATTCAAAATGTCCAGACTGAGAGGGTGTTGTGCCAGTTGCGTCTGTCTTCAAAGTTTTTCGTAACTGTTTATTATAGGGGCACTTCTCATAAGTTTAGAAGCGAGAGCTAATGCAATATTTGTCTACGTTGCCCGATCTTAAAACCGTACCGAAGGCAATGCATTGCGAAATACATCTGCTGGCTCCCAGTGGTTGAGGATGAGGATCGTCTGGCTAATTTGCTCGATTTTGGTGATGATAGGGAGAAAATGTTAAATTTATTTCATTTTGTTACTAGTGCACTAGCACTACGATCAATTGCGCTCACCGAATAGGTGTCTGATATGTACAGCATTAGCATTGTATAGTGTACAACAGGATAGGCTTGTTGTGGATATTGTACGAGTACCACAGGTATAGCGTGGACGTTATGGATTCATAACGGATTATTATTCTTTAATTAATTTCATATCGATGACCTCGTTTATTTTTCATGTACTTCAATAAGTTGTAATGCCCTGTTAACTTGATTAGGAAGAAGATATTTGACTTATTTCTTATCTATTATATATTTTTCTAATGATGATGTGTAAGTGGACCTGAACTCTTTGTAATAATCATTGATTGAATACAATAAACAACTTACTACTACTACTACTATGTTCAATTAGATGAGCAGTTTCGTTACCGGACATGTCCATTTGTTGGGAAAAATTGAACACGGTTGAAAAGCGTTGGGGTTGTCCCTGACGAGGGGTAATTGGAAGACCAGCATTATAAATTTGACTTTCTGTAACCCAATCTTCGGGATTTGAGGATTTGGACATTTTTTCGGGTTGTCGGTAAGGCAGAACCCGTTGAGGTTTGCGATACTTTTTCTTTTGTGGATTGGAAGCTGAGACCTCGGGGAATGCCTCCGATTCGGTCTCATCATCCGAGCTGGAACTCTCATGTTTTTCCCCGCAGTGTATTCAACGAACGCCAGCACGGCGTTGGTATTTTATGTGGCCAACACTAAAACAGTTAGAGCAAATTCGAACTGGCGGAATGTAAACATCAACACGACAACGAGCACCGTAAATGGATAGGAAATCGGGGAGGGATTGTCCATTGAATACTATGAAGCAGGTTGATAATTTGAAAGTGGATTTCGTGCCATCCGGATTGTTAATTTGTTTGGAAACACGTCCCATCCTAATTACTGGGACGGTTGATACGATTTCCTCTAGAATTTCCCTGTCCTCAAGAGTTGGATCTATGTTTCTTACGGCGCCAACGAATCAGGGATATATGCAACTTAGTATCCCTCTCCGTAAGTGAGGGAATGTTCTTCCTATTTGTCCATTTTTTGCTTCGAAAAATAAGAAATAAGGGCCTTTATCGGAAAGCTTGAAACAGGGGTTTTTGAGCTCGTTCTAAGAAATCTTGTACAGATCTATTGCTGTTGTTTTGAGAGAAAGTTGCCATTCCAGTGACAAGAGAGGGATTTTTGTATTGGAATCATTGATCGTAGTTGAGTTAGTTCCATTCGTAGATGGAGGGGTTCCCCTCTCCTGAGTTGGCACCCATTTGGGTGATGAGTGATGCTAATTTCAATCAATTAGACTTGGCCGATAAGCAAAGAACTAGTATTATACTAAAGGTCAACCGTTTGGATTAAGACTAGATAAAATATAAAATTATCTGATGAAAGCTGCAATTAGGGCCTTCGTGAGAGATAAGATGTAGCGTCCGCACTCGACGAAAGCGTGACCAAGAGAAGTTCGTTAATATTTTATTTGTTATAAAATTATTTTCCGTTTTTAATCTACTGTATGTACTTATTCATCTTTATCTTTTATCTAATGTTTTTTATCTACTGTGATGTACATAGTAGGTATATTCCCTTTAGCACTAAGAACAAAGTAGGTGTAAACATTGCTTACTGAGTTTAGATAATGGTTTTTATTTGTAACATAATAAATTTGAGTTGAGCAGTTTAAACATTTTTTTTTTTTAAATATGTAATGCCGGAGCCAGTTTTAATTCTTCCGGAAGTTCGTCGAAGAGTTTTATTCCTCAGTATAGGTGTGGTTTTTGGCAAAAGTTGTGTTTTTAAAATCAGTTTTCAGCATCAAAAACGAAACTGAACGGGTCGGGGGTGTAACCAGGGTTGCCAGGTGCCCAGTTTTGGCTGTACGCTCCATCCCTATTGGGACGTTGTGTCGACTGTATTCGTCAATCTGGAAATGATTGATTGATCATAATAACACTTCTTTCACACCCCTTGCCCCAACTGAGATTCTATGTATACATACATATAGAATATTCTATATATATATATATATATATATATATATATATATATATATACCTCAAAATCCAGCTAAAATTTACCTGATTTCTAATTCGAAACGAAATCACTATGTTGACCAAACTGTTCAAAAGCTTTCCTATTACCTGAGACAGTTGAGATTTGACAATCCTAATGATTTTTTCAATCAAGTTAAATTTGAATTTTCATAGATTTCCATTAATATTCATTTTTTAAAGCAGTTTATGTTATCATGATATTTAAATGGTATTTTTTGAGAATCAAATGACACATTTCTATTAGAAAATTCAGCGCTGATTTTGAAAATACGCTCTAAAATGAAAATTTGTTGAGTTGAAGCAGAAAAAACATGGCTTTAATGCAAAACGAAAATGATTTCTCTGGAAAACTCTTTCAAAAATCATACATCTCGAATATGATTAAGGATTGGGAAAGAAAACGACGGTGTTCTACTACATTTTTTAACTATTTTTTAACTCAAAATTTGTTAAACTTATCTGAATCCATCCGTTATGGTTGGTAAATGATACGTATTTGTTGAAACGTTTAGATAAAAATAGACATTAGGCCCCTTTAGCAGGGACCTAAATTTAATATAATATATATATATACGGTGTAACCTGTTTTAGTTTGCCATCTGTTATCTCCTTATATACTTGAATGGTCCACGCTCTACTAATTAGATCGTAAATCGCCGAAACTTTGAAGTATTTAAATAATTATCTGTTTGAAAAAGCCGACTTTGTTGAACAGGAGTTTCAAGAGCATTTTCTGAATGGGAAAAATTATCTTTAACAATGATTCAACTGCTCTGCCCCAACGAACGAAGGTCATTCAACTCCATTTAAGTTTATTCAAGGTCATTCAAATTTGTTCATGTTCAATCGAGTTTAATCAAGGTTATTCAATTTTATTCAACGTTATTCAAGGATATTCACCTCCTTCTATGCCTTCTATCTTGGGGGTAGGTGCCAACATACCATTGTGAACAGGCTCATGAAAACCAGTTCTTCATTTCCCTTATGCACCCCAGAGTGGTTGGAATTGGTCCTTTTAGGTACTTAGCCCTTCAAAATTATTGTATCTAACAATTTTGAGAGTTGAATTATGTTGGAATTACTTTCATAATGACGTGTAAGCAGTGGGTGAGCCAGGTTGGTACCTACCTACCATTGTGAACAACATCATTTAAGCCAGTCCTTCTTTCTCTTTCCGCACCACAGGGCGGTTTAAATTGGTCCTTTTAGGTACTGACCCCATCTAATGTTGTGTATCTAACGATTTTGGTACTTTGATTATGTTGGCATTACTTTTATATCACTGCACGAGTGCAAAATACAACATTTTTAATGTATTTGATAGTAAGAAGTTACGCACTTCTAGACATATTAGAATCAGCCTCTGCAGTCTGCTATTGAGACTGATAATGTGTTCCCTTCATGATAGACTCTTATCTACCATCCCCAAGTACTTTATTATATCATGACGGTTTATAGATGGACAATCACATCCCTGGGTTATAACACAATCTTCTATATAGCATTTCATACTCTCATCTATGTATGTTTATATTTTGTTTTCAACTTTTCCAATATTACATCTGGCTGAGCTATGACCAATTCAGTTCAATCCATCTTAGTGATATTCCAATTTAATACCGTGAAATTGGTCAATGCTTCGGCTACCAAATGTAATTGCTTCGGTGGATGTGACATTGAGGTAGAACAAAAAATGTAATCTTCTAAAAACTGGCTAGGCCAGAGGATACGGTTTGAGAGGGATGGGAGAGATCCGTTAATAAATATCTTCCACCGGTCTACTTGTCACTGAAACTGGGATTACAGAGGAAATATCTCTCAGTTGGAAGTAAAGTGAGCTCGGGCTGCCACATATTAGTTGTCGATATCAATAACTTAGTTAGAGGACACGGTCACGGACGAACTTTTTGCCCAACTGTGTTGAATCCGGCGTAGTAAATCTGAAAAGGGGAGAGAGCTAACCGCTAGAACTCCGCCTCTGCTAACATATTGCTTACACAGTTTATCACAAATATTTCCCCCACCTTCCTCCCCGACCTAAGAAGAAACAATGCTCTCGGTCGCAGTTCAGATAGAAATAGGTTACTCTGTTCAGTGCTTTTCACGTTTCGATGAAACAACATTAATATTTCTCGGTAATAGTCGGAGCACGTGTTGTTGAGGAGTTGGAGGCGTTCAGGAGGAATCCTTATCCTTATCATTATGATTATATAAAACTCAAAGTTTGTTTCTATCTATGTATTTATGTTACTATGTATGTTCCCAATAGACGGCAAAACGGCTGGACCGATTCTGACGGGAGCGGTCGTAAAATGATCAGCGAGCTCCGGCGCACAACATAGGTTATAGGTCAGACATAGGCTATAGGTCTGAACCGTAAAACATCCTTCTACTTCATAAACGGCGCTACCTTTCGCAACAGATTTGTTTAGATCCCGGACTTTTGTTATTATGGTTGTTAACAGGCAGTTTGTTAGCGGCGGAAATTCATGACAAGTGGAGAAGCCTTGTCAGTTTGCTACGGGTGTTCTGAGTGAAGCATGGGTTGCATTGTTGATACTGGAATTTGATATTTCTGGGTAATTAAGAGACGATTGAAATGATGATCTATTCCCTGATCAGCTGAGTAAGCTAAATTCCCTCCCATTCACCCTAGGATGTGGAAATTCGGTAGAGTGACTCTTTGGGACATTAAGAGACGATTGAAATGATGGACTCTTTCCTGATCAGCTGAGTGAGGTAAATTCTTTCCTGCACCCTAGGAAGTTGGAATTTGCTAGGAATTACTCTCCAGGCATTAAGAGATTATTGATGGGGAAATGATGGGCTCTTTATGATCAGCTGAGTGAGCTTAATTCTCTTCTGTTCGCCCTAGGAAGTTGAAATTTGATAGGGTGACTCTCTGAGATATTAAGAGACGATTGAAATTGCAACCGACTAACCCGTACATGTGGGCCCGTACAACGCTTCAGTTGATCGGTTCCAACTTCAAGCTTTGGTTTGTCTCGCATCTCGGCGTTAAATTCTTCCCAACAAACGATAATTCACACTAGGTACTCAAGCTAAATTTTTGTATCACGCGGTGTTGTTTACTCGGACTTGAAATATGTTTCTTTTCCCTTATTTAGGATGTAAAAGAAGCTATAGGAGTGTTCACAACCCCCCCCCCCCTCCCCCCCACACACGAAAACACACACACACAAACTCAACAGAAAATCGTTATTTATGGGGCAACAAAAAAATTTTTTTTTTTCAAATTCTTATTAGGATCTCAAAAATTATAAAATTGTGTAAATTGACATCAACTTGGGCCAAATCCTTATTTTTTTTAACATAATGGTAAGCCACATTTTTCAATGCAGATTTGAATTCTAGGTACGTGAAATTTTATGAATAAATTACCCATCACTTGAGTTTTGTAGTGCACACGAACGGGTGTAGTTCCGCTGAAAAAATGTGCAATTCCGCTCTAAAAGTGCAAAAATAGTGAAATACTGAGCTTTTGATTATATTCAATTGCTACATGTACGGGGTATTTTTTCACGCTGAACCTCGTAATGATGTTCATTTATTGATATTTGCAACTCCAACTTTTGAAAACCCGAAAAAACTACATTTTAGCACGCTTTGTGCTGTGTAGAAAAATACTCATTTAAGTTGTTTAAAATACTTATTTTGCCATTAAATTAATCGTAAACAATTTATCTGCACTCAAAAAGCTCAAATTTCAAAACAATTTAACTTTATGCAATACGATAATTAATTAATGTTCGCTCATACGATCATGCTGCATGACTGAAACATTTCGATTTCATTGCTTTTGGTCGATTTTAAAGGTAAGTTCTTTTTTTTCAAGATTTAAGCCGCACCTCAACCAGAAGGGTCATTAGCGGCATCGAACAAGGTGTTCAAAAGGACACTGGGAGTGGCGCGATTCTAAGGGGAGCCATGTTGTCTTCCTTGAAAAAAAAAAGGAGCGTCATCATGGACTCCACTGATATTATTTGAGGGGGAAAATATGAGGGGTGCAGTGATAACCACAGTTTAGTCTTTCAATTGGATAAAAAAAAAAAAAAAAAAAAAAAAAAAATAGATAAATAAATAAAATAATACAACTAAGACTAGATGTAAAATAGCTAATAACTATATACATGCTACTATATACAATCAGCTAAAAGTGGAAAATTGTTGTTGGGAGAAAAGAGGAAATTACTTTAATAATGGCGTTAGAATGAGCTAGGAGGTTTTCCATTTTAGAGGACGAAAAAAATTCCATAAAACCGAGAAGCGATGGATCATAAAGTCAAAACCGCACGACTGGGGGATCATGATGAGTATCACCGCCGGTTTTGTCAATAATATCACAAAGTATCATCATGCTGGGCATTCAACCAAGTACCTGCTTACCTCTTATCTCGACAGTCTTTGAAGGTTGCGCGGCTATTATTTGCAATAAAGTGAACCGGTAGAGCGGAAAAGCTGTTCAATATAAGCAGCCAAGTAGAGGGAAAGCGGGAGGTCTGCATGCTCCAGAGTGTAGAGTGGCAGAAGCGAGGGAGAGAAGAGGGGATGAAAAAACGGGAGCAATATCAGGGATTCGAAACCTGAGCTCGCCGTCTAGAAAGCTGAGCACTTTCACTAAACCATCATAATTTCTCTCCAGCTTTTTTATTTCACGTCTGTCTCCTCGCTTATATTTCCAAAAACTTTTCAATGATAAAAACATCATACGAACTAGTTGAAAGATTCATAGATCTATGAGGAGAAAGGTCGTCTCACTTCAAAGGTAATAAACGAAATCCTCCCACTTTAACGCGGTCTTTCTAACGGTGAAATCAAAAGTTGAAATTTATTTATTTATTTTATTTATACGAGCAAGCCCAATACAACATGTTAAGATCCAAAGATAAAAATGATGTAGGTATAGATGCAAATTGAGTTCATGAAATATAGATATGCAAGCTCTAAGAGCCACTCAGCTGATCCGGACCCTGGGCATCGTCAAGTAAATGTCATAAAGAGGCTACATACGAAATTACAGCTTCCTAGAGTATAAAGTATAGAAATTTGCTTTAAGAGCCACCCATCTGATCCGGACCCTGGGCATCGTCAAGTAAATGTCCTAAAGAGGCTACATACGAAATTACAGCTTCCTAGAGTATAAAGTATAGAAATTACCTATTAAAATGATTTAACCACCGCTTCACAAATCAAACCGTTCTCGCAATATTCGGATCACCTGCTATGAATCAAATCATCGAAACACCAGCTCAATGAAATCATCATAAATTAACAAGCGGTTGCAATCATGTTCACAGTATCAATTATTGAGAATGATCACCTGTGTGTAAACAATTATTCATATAACTATGCTCATAACTCAGCCTGTTGGCCACGCACTTCGCAGTGTAGTTAACATAATATGATTGGATAAATCGAGAGCTTTTGAACAAATAGTCAACGAATTTTGTGGGATGAAAAACGACGAAGTACCATTTCCCTAGGAACGACTCGGTTGTAAGCGGAAATCATCAGAAAATATAGGTAACGCTTTTCGAGGACACTTTTTCGTGACAGGTTTTTATTTTAATGTGCCAAAGCAAAGACATAAAATGTCAAAAGAATGATTTGATATTTCGAATTAAATCATTGTCAAAAATAGAAGAGTGATTGGTTTTCTGAGTAATAGGTCGAGGAGTATCTTGGAAGCCTGTAACCGTGTAACCATCCATATGTTATGGCTTCGCGACTTCTAATGTTGTCTCAATCGTTGAGGTTGGGGCCGGGAGGCCAGATTGATCCCAGTAACCAGCGATGAGCCCGTTCGGACTGCTGCAACAATCTATCATTGGTTGGTGGTGGAATCTCCTTTAAAACCACCATTGGTTGGGTGGCGCGCGAAAGCATTTTGACATTTTATGTCTTTGCTATGGCACATAAACTAAAAAACCGTCACGGAAAATTGCTCACGAAAAAATTTTGATGATTTCCGCTTACAACCGAGTCGTTGCTAGAGAAATGGTACTTCTTCGTTTTTCATCCCACAAAATTCGATGACCATTCGTTCGAAAGCTCTCGATTTATCCTACCATATTATGTCAACTACTGCGAAGTGCGTGGCCAACAAGCTGAGTTATGAGGAAGGTTATTTGAATAATTGTGTACACTCAGGTGATCATTCTAAATAATTGATATTGTGAACATGATTGCCACCGCTTGTTCATTTCTGATGATTTCATTGAGCTGGTGTTTCGATGATTCGATTCATAGAAGGTGATCCAAATATTGCGAGAACGGTTTGATTTGTGAAGCGGTGGTTAAATAATTTTAATAGGTAATTTCTATGCTTTACACTCTAGGAAGCTGTAATTTCGTATGTAGCCTCTTTAGGACATTTACGCGACGATGCCCAGGGTCCGGATCAGCTGAGTGGCTCCTAGAGTTTGCATACGAGTCTGCGACACATACTTGTCTGCAACTAAAGACATAAAATGTCCCAATGTGTTACAGACTCGTATGCAAGCGTTTTCCTGAGATCTACGTGGAAAATTCTGAAGAATGGCATTGGTCCCAATTTTCTACGCTGTATTTTTTAATTTTTATTTTATTTTAAGGTTCAAGCCACACCTCAACCAGAAGGGTCATTAGCGGTATCGAACAAGGTGTCCAAAATTACACTGGAAGTGGCACGATTCTAAGGGGAGCCATGTTACCATCCTTGACCAAAAAAAAGCGCCACCGTGGTGTAGTATCGTTGCAACTCAACTTAGGAACTTAAGTAAACACAATACCGATTCATGACACAAACAAGAATGAATTTATCTTTCAAGACTAGATGTAAAATAGGCTAATAACTACATGCTAATACATGCTATTATATATAAGATCAGCAACAGTTCTACGCTGTATTCAGGGGATTGAAGTAGGGTGCGACTTTTTCGTGAGACACCCTGTACATACAACGGTTTTACCTTCTTCAGTTTTAATTTCATTGATTTCCATGTTGGATTTCGCACCACCATAAAATAAAATAGTGAGAAAGAGAGAGAGAGAATAAAATAGAGAGTGAGTGAGGGGGGGGGGGGGATCTCATATTTTCTCGCAAAACCAATTAAAGGCATCAGTAGGGATTTGAAGAAAACATTGTAAAACGATGGAAGAAAAATTAGGTTGTAAAAGCGGTTCTGGTCTTTTGTGACAAGTTCACGACACGAATTCTTAACTCTCGATTTGGAAATTGGCTTGCGGTGGAGGTTTCGTTTCAATCTCTTATCAGAAAGGAAATAGCCAAAGGTTTCATTGAGGTAGCGTGCGCCTTCTTCTTGAGACCCCCCTTGAGTAATATTGGGGTTCCGAACGGCACGAAATATAATTCGAGGAAAAGGGAGGTTGAGCACAACTTTAATAGTTCATGCATCACCGGAACGTTCCAGAAACCGCGCTTTCTCGACGAAGCTGATGGTAATACACGGAATTATCGAGAGAAAAGTTGTTATTTTTTTCACCCTCGCCAACCCTAGCGTTTTGCTTCCGGAGCTTCAAGCGAAAATACGGGCTGCGGAATCGATAGGCCAATTTTATTATCCTCTTGCCTTCAACCTAGATTGATATAGCCAACGTCGAAGTGAAAATAAATGGCTTGTATAATTGGATACCATTCTGCCATAGGCTGTTACCAATCCACTCAAGAGCCTCTAATATTTTGCTCACGATTGACTGATAAGATTTTAGTATTATACAAACTACCATAATAAATGCCATTTCATTCACTGTTTCATGTTTAATAATGTCTACCAGTTTCTCCGAAAGGAAAATTGTACAAGTACAAAAATTATAAGGATAAACATCTTCCAAGTCGGTTGGGCAGTATAGCGTCTTCACTCATTATGCCATAGCATATATACATATTTAGTTGAACAAATTTAGTTAGGAACAAGTCAAAATGATTGAATGCAAAATATAACCGAGACTTGCACCCAACCACCGCTTGAGTTTGAACGAAATCGGACCAGTAGAACATGAGAAACAGATATTGTAGGCAATTCATGTTTGCGCATGCGTACATGCAAGTATTGATCCGACCGCAATGAAATTCATATGGAACCATCAAGGAAATAACCTCAAAAATACCAGAAATGATCGAAAGTGGTCTATTAGTCTCGGAGTTTTTCATGCATCAATCACTTGTAGTTTTTCACATGCGCAATAGTTATTATTCAGCCAATCCTAATAAAATTTCTAGTAGTCCTGACTCATATTTTTCAACTTTAAAACGAAATCATACTGATTGGTCATAAAAAATTCACGTCATATAAGTTACGAGCTGACCCGACGGACTTTGTCCTGCCTAACATATTATTGATACAGTCTTAGTTACAAATAACAATAATGTATTCATTAAAATTTATTATTTAATTAGAGCGAAGAAAACGTTGAATATAAATAATAAATTAGTACGAATAAAGGGCGAAAACGGGTATTTGAAGTAGTTTATGTTGATGTATTGCCCAGCCTTTCGGAGACGATGGAAGATACGTCGGATACTGCAAGTGATGGTTCATGGAGAGCATAATTTTATTAGTTTCTTGATGTCCAATAGAGGCTCATTATCAAATTTCAAATTCCTAGGGTGAATAGGAGAGATTTTAGCTGAGTCAGCTGATCTGGTTAGAACTCGGCATTGGATTCGACTCTTAATGTCCTAGAAAGGCTACCGGTCAAATTTCACATTCCTAGGATGAAAAGGAGAGAATTTAGCTTATTCAGCAGATCAGGAAAGATTCCATCATTTTATTCGTTTCTTGATGTCGCAGAGAGGACCCTCCTTATCAAATTTCAAATTCCCATGGTAGATAGGAGAGAATTCAGCGAAGAGGCCCAAATAACATAAACTTTGTTTTTCCGAATGGGAACCCACATTTTTACTAAAGATTCGAATTCTACTTGAAATTTCATGAAGAAATAATCTATAAATCGATTTTTAAGTGCGCGTAAACGGGCACAATTCCGCTCCAAACGTGCGAAAATGGTGAAATACTAAGTTTTTGAAGATATTCAATTGCCACATGTAAGACATGATTTTGGGGCATTTTTTTTTAACCTCCAAATGATGTTATATATTGATACATCCAACACCAACTTAAGAAAACAACTGAAAATTCGACCAGAATTGCACTTATCTTCCTCATTTCCACTCAGCACAAAACGTACTAAAATGTAGTTTTTTAGGGGCTAGGGTGGGGACTGAGGAATTCTAGTTAGTTTGTTATGCTCAGTTTTATGTGGTTTTAGGAGTGAAACTAGTTAGCTAAAGAATTTCAATGGAGTTGAAAAGATCTGCAAGGGTTACCATTCGATTCAGCCTGAAAGAATACGTAAAAATCGGCCCCAAACTCACTGCACAGAGGGTCATTTGTTACGAAAACCCTCGATTTCATAGAAAAACCCATGTTTTTCAGCATTAAAGCATATTTTATCCCCTAATTAGCAATGTAAAAGTAAAATTGACTATACTATTGAAAATAATGAGATTTCGAGGATGTTTTCTCCATGTTGTGCTTTTCCAAAATAGTCTGTATTAGGAGCGAGACGACAAATGGAAGAAAGTCAAATTCTGGGAAGTTTTCAATATTTACTTTTAGCCTCTTTTTTTACGTATAAAGATGGCTCAAAAAATATTGGTTTGATATCAGGTAGATAGAAAATTTAACGCTCTTTCCAAGGAGGTCTTAATTTTTTAGTTTAAAGTCTCTAAGAGGGGTTTGACAGTCGTTTTAATATTATAATGTACATAACACGAGAAAAAATCTTAAAAACTTAATTACTCGGAAACTAAGTGTTTAAAAAAAATCACACTCAAGTTTCACTCTCTGCCTTCTAACATTCTCCCAATCTACTGGACCAATACTATGTTCAAAAATCACTTAACTATGGGCTCTAGTTGGTCATAAATCATCGGCTTTCGATCAATTCCCGTGAGTGTATATAAATGATGGTGTGGACGGATTTTTTCAAATTGTATTTTTGGATTCTACGAACCTTGAAAAGTAAACCAACAAGTTTTTAGGGAGGTTAAAAATGTTTTTTCTTGGTAGATTACTAAGGTTCATTATTGAAAATAATGAAACAAAATTATTTGCATCTACGAGCAGTTCATCCTGTATAATATATGTACATAATTTAATACAAATGCCGTATGTATTTAATTATTGCCGTTAAATAATCCCTCATTCCCCTTCGATCCTTTTGATGTAAAGTACAGCAGATCAGCGTGATTATGCTAATTCTAATCCATTTCGCGCAATTCTACGATGAAACAGTTGATTTTCCTCAGTATACCGCGCTCTACAGATAATACGTCAATCTCCCTTTGTTCGTTCGCCTAAGCAACACAGACTTTGATATTGGCGAGAGTTCAGCTTTGGGAGCTGGGCTCAATCAGCTGTGCGGAAGAGATAACGTGAATAATCAATGCTACTGAACAACGACTCCTCCCTCCCTGATTCATATGTTTAATTGTGTTATTTACTGATCATCAATTTTAGTTATTTCCACGGTTACTAGAGTAGACCAGTGTTGGGCATAATCTTATTGTCTAATACCAATACGATTGTAACCGCGATAATTATTCGTTGATTCTGAGTCAACTGCGATTATATTCGTATTCGTGTAATCGTATTCGTCTGTCGGCGATTACACGAATACAACCCATAAAAATGCGTCACGGTCATCAATTTCAATAGAGCGTCCCTCCTATAATATGCGAAGCCTTGCTATATTCCCTGGCTTCAGAGGGACGTCCTTAAAGCGAATCCAACGATTGGAGCCCATCCTATTTGTATCAAATCTATTTCAATATGACGTCCCTCTGAAGCTAGGTTAAGCAAGGCTTCGCATATTATACGAGGGACGCTCTATTAAAATTGATGGCCGCGACGAATTTTTATGGGTTGTATTCGTGTAATTGCCGACACGAATACGTATATAATCGCAGTTGACTCAGAATCAACGAATAATTATCGTGATTACAATCGTATTCGTATTCGACGATAAGATTATGCCCAAAGCTGGAGTAGACACAGTCTATTCTCGAAACCTTGGTTTTTTCATTCTAACTGCCCTGTCGCACCGACCTGAAAAATAATCCACATACTACTTAAACAAATTTCACGTATTATCACTTGTTAGCACAGAATGTGTTTCAGCCTTGGCATCTACAACTGAAAGCGAAACGTTTTGTGTTAAAGAAAATGTGTTGCATTTATGTGTTGCGTTTCTGAGTAACGAAAATGTGTTGCAACATTTTACTGATGATTTCCGCTTACAACCGAGCCGGTGCCAGAGAAACGGTACTTCGTCATCTTTCATCCCAAGAAATTCGTTGATCATTCGTTCGAAAGCTCTCGACTTATCCAACCATATTATGTTAACTACTGCGAAGTGCGTGGCCATCAAGCTGAGTTATGAGCATGGTTATATGAATAATTGTTTACACACAGGTGGTCAATCTCAATAATTGATATTGTAAACATGATTGGAACCGCTTGTTAATTTCTGATAATTCATGTTTTTTATGAATAAGTAAAAGCTTATGACGAGGAGGTTTCAAATATGGCGCTGGTGATACATAAATAAAACAACTTGACATCTAGTGATAAGATACACCGAACAATCTGAGACATTCTTATAAATGCGGGTTTCACGGGTTTATTTGAAACGTGTGAGCTAAAACACATTCTGTGTTTCAGTAATTTCAATTGAAGTATGTAAATGGATGTAAGCGGGGGTCCAGAGGGCTTGCCCCCTGCAAAGCAAGTTGAACCTTGCGCAAATTGTCGAGTTATCTGGAGGCTCTATTGACAATTAGTAGAGACGAATAACGCATATCTTCTATTATTGTGATTCATGTATTTTATTTGAAGTCATTTGCGTAATTAATTTGTAATTATAATAATATAGTTTTTTAACGAAGTCGGAACAACAGATAAGAAATCGACGTTATGAGGAAATCACGTCATGAGACTCATGCGTACCACAGGTTTCTGTTGAACCGATGGCATTGAAAATCATAGGAGACCGTCTAACTCGCACAATTTAATTTCATCGTAATCGAACTAAAATTTAGTACTGTTTGGTGAGTGACAAGGATTTACTGCAGAGAGGCAGACAGAAAGACGCGGAACCAAATTTGATTAGCAAGCTCTGAAACGCAAAAATCAAGTGGTAATTTTGATTTTGGAGGGCAACAATTTTTCCGACTTCTATCACGAACACAAAGCTTCCCGACCCTCGGTAGTGAGGAAGAAAAAACGAAATTCGTTCAAAAGGTGCGGCATCTTTCTTGCATCCTTCCAGGATATTTCCTGGATTCGGAGCCCATTGTATTCTAACATATTTTCTTCAAAATTCTTCTGAATAACTCAACATTTTCGTTATTTGACCTACTTGAAGCCAACGAAATTAATTTACTTACTCACTAGATGTTTATTTTAAGTTGCGTCCACACCGGGCGAGCTGAGCCGAGCCGAATGCCCGAACCCAAGAATGGTTGCCCGGTGTGAACGCATTCACGAGCATTCGCGAACGTTCGGCTCCGCTCGCGGCCGTTCCCGCTTGGAGTCCGTACATCTAAGGTTGCTTGCCGTTCGTGCTCGCCCGATGTGGACGCAATTGCGAACCGTTTTCTCAGTTTGAGTGAAACAATTCACGATTTTGGAAGCTTTGAAGATAGTTTCACCCTGTTTATCATTCACGGTGACTAATTTTATTTATATAGACATAGGTATCAATTGATAGGTACTGCATCTGTCATCCACATAGCTTACAGGCTAATTACAATGACATAAACACAGCACGCAACCCCTCCCCTTCGTCTTCACGGACATCGTCCAGAAGTCTTGCACTTTTTCAAGTTTTTAAAAAACTTGTAGCCCAGCACCTTCTTTTTTGTTTATGTTGTTTTTCAACGTCTCTGTCAGTCGTTTGTCGCCGTTTTTGAAAATACAGGAGCCATCGTTTCGACGCTTGTCTGCGGGAACACTTGCGAGCATCGGCGAACACGAATGCTCGTCCGGTGTGAACAGGTAGACGAACAAGTGTTCGCGAATGCTCGCGAACCCTGTTCGTCGATGCTCGGTTGGTGTGGACGCGCCTTTACGTAGCTCCCCAGTGAGTTCCGAGCAGGGTGTTCACTTCTAATTAGTTCTATGTCCGTACAGCGTTCACGCAAGGGGCGGGCACAGGCTATTAAAGACAACGAAGCAACTATCTATCGATTTTGAACGAATTTGGACCGCAGATGATGAGAATTTGACATTATAAGAAATTCACGTTTGCGCATGCGTACGGATACAGTACCGATGACATTGACAATTTTTGGGGACCGAATAACCCCTAAAAATTTCATCGGAATCGAACTATAACTTGGTAGAATTTCGGGCGTGACAAGGATTTACTGTAGACAGAAAGACATAGGAACCTGAATTGATCCGAGCTCTGAAACGCAAAAATTGAATAGAAATTTTGATTTTGGATGGCGACAATTTTTTTCGACTTCTTTCACGAACACAAAGCTTCTCTACATTCGGTACTGAGGTAGCAAAACGAAATTCGTTCAAAAGGTGCTGCATCTTAGATGGATATTTCCTGAATTTGGGGCAATTGTATTCTATATATTATCTTCTTGAATCCCTCATAATTCTAGTTATGACCCAATTATATTATAATTACAATATTAATTTACTTACTCACAAGATGTGCAGTGTACCTCATTTTACGTAGCTCCCCGGTGAGGTCCGAGCGACGTGTTCACTTCTAATTAGTTCTATGTCGCGAAGTGTTCACTTCTAATTAGTTCTATGTCCGGATAGCGGTCACGGAAGAAGCGGGCACAGGCTATTAAGGGCAATGAAGGAACTATCTATCGAGTTTGAACGAAATCGGACCGAAAGACGATGAGAATTTGACATTATAAGAAATTAACGTTTGCGCATGCGTACAGGCTACAGTACCGATGGCATTGAAAATTATAGGGGACCGAATAACCTGCACAGCCCCTGAAAATTTCATCATCGAACTAAAACTTGGTAGTTTTGGGCGTGTCAAGGTTTTACTACAGACAGACAGACATACAGACAGACAAGGAACCTAAATTGATCGGAGAGCTCTGAAACGCAAAAATTAATTGGAAATTTTGATTTTGGATGGCGACATTTTTTTTCGACTTCTTTCACGAACACAAAGCTTCTTTGCTTTCGGTAGTGATGAAGCAAAACGAAATTCGTTCAAATGGTGCTGCATCTTAGATGGATATTTCCTGAATTTGGGGCAATTGTATTATATATCTTCTTGAATCCCTCATAATTCTAGTTATGACCCACTTAAAGCCAACAATATTAATTTACTTACTCACAAGATGTGCAGTGTACCTCATTTTACGTAGCTCCCCGGTGAGGTCCGAGCGAGGTGTTCACTTCTAATTAGTTCTATGTCCGGACAGCGGTCACGGAAGGAGCGGGCACAGGCTATTAAGGGTTAAGCATTCCTTCTGATTTCCCAAGTGATGTTCTCTCGACACCGCCCAGCTGCCTTAATTAACCCCTCTTTTTGGGCGACTGACTTTTCACTCTGTTGGATTCTTTGCGAACTCATCAAGAGTTTTCTCGCTTCTCGCACCCCTTTTGTGCGTAAAAGGCTCAAAACGCGGGGGGTCCTTTGATGTCGCCAAGTTCCGCCCGTGGGCTTTCGGGCCAACAAACTAAGACAATGTTACAGGGATTACTGGAAGCCTGGAAGCCAGACTTGGAGTTGTACATTTGAGCCGATCAGCTCACCAAGTTCGTCGTATAATTCAAAGTTGAAGCTGGTGCGAGCTCTTTGGTTCACGAGTCTTGATCACATAAGCCGGGTTTATTAAATGTACAAATGAGTTTCTACTGTGAAGTAATTCTGGCTTCCATCTCTCTTTTCTGCAAATTTGTAGAAAATTAGTTTGGGTTTAAACAAATAATAATAAAAAACAAAAAACTTCCTCCAGAAAGTTGCGGATGGACAGATTCTCTCCACACTTCCCACACACAACATCTCGAGCTAAGCAGGTGTCTATGAGTAAGACGGGTATGTCCAGTGGCAACCTGGTTGACCACTATTCGATCCCTCCTCGGAAGTTGGGTTACGAAAGAGCCCTTGTGGACCTCCGAGTCCAGCATCAGCCCTCTCAGTGGATTGATGTATTATCCGGACCAGACTAGGTCCGTTCCCTGTTGTTGTACCTGAGAGCCGCTGGGCTTCACTACGAACTGTGAATCTGATCTATGATATATTTATATAGTCATTGTTTTATTTCTCTTTTTGCTGATTGTATATAGTAGCATGTATTTCGTTATTAGCGTATTTTACATCTTGTAAGGGCATGATTTGTTTGTCTCTTGATCCCTTAGTTTTGACGAGATTAAAAGGTTCCCGTTTTGCTCGTGAGGCACCGTTTGCACCGTCAGGTTCGTGAGACACTTGACCAAAACCAGGAGAGTATACTTCCCCTGTCTCCGCGTGCTTTAGGAAGAATAACAAATGATAAGTGGATTGGTTAATAATTATGACAATTTTGATGACAAGCATGATGAAAATTTTGAATTGGTCAACACGTATTTATTATGAATATTCAGACATTTGTTCGTTCTTCGAATACACTTGTATGACCAGGTTATGACATATGTTTGTTAGCGTTAGAGAAGCTACCTACACTCCTTTACACTCCTATATACACACCTACCTAAGCCTCCAAAATTCACTACTCCGTCTCGCGCAGGTTTATCGAGCACGGCGCGACCGAGGGAAACCGCGGGACGTTTTCTTGAAGTGTCTGGGTGTAGGTACTTAAGTGGGTGTCGGAGAGACTGTTTTTTGGCAGTAGATGGAAAAGGGAGTGTTTGCTTACCGTTGGCTGAACGGCTCTCTGTTGATCTTGAATCCTCCTCAGCATTTGCGTCTCTTGGCTAGGGAGACTCGCTGATCTTGGCGTCATAGGTACGCGGGCGCCGAAAGAGTGGAGACCTGCGACCGGTCCGTCTTCCATTGCTCCCTCAACGGACAAAATTCCGCCTCCGGACGGGTACACAATTTCAGAAACAAGACCCTGAGCTGATGCTCGTCAAACAGTTTTATTCACTCGTCCAGGGCGTGTCTGCTTTTGGTGGGCCCAATCATCGCCTAACAATTTCCTCCAAGTCGTTCCTTCTAATTGTTCCTTCCGTTCATTGGGTACAAGTTTTCGTGACGTAAGTTACAGAGCGGGTAAGTCAACAATTCTCCTTACCCCTTCCCAGGGTGCGAATGGGGGAATTTGGCCTCTTTTCAACGTCACGCCATGTCTCATAATCCGCTGACATCAGCGCAGTCGTGTTTGAGTGAATTGGGTCAGAGAACTGCATATTCAGGACGTCGGCTTATTCTTGTCTCGGGTATTGTCCATTGTCAACTGTGAATTGTCGATTTACGAGTTTACACATCTAGTCTTAGTTTTATTATGTTATTTTTGGGTTTTCTTATCCACTTGAGGGGCTAAACAGTGGTCATCACTGTTCCCCTCACTTTTTCCCCCTTCCGATATGCCAGTGGAGTCCATGATGGCACTCCTTTTTAGTCAAGGACGACAATATGGCTCCCCTTAGAATCGTGCCACTAGCACTGTCCCTTTAGACACCTTGCTCGATGCCCCTAATGACCCTTCCGTTTGAGGTTCAGCTTAAACCTTAAATTAAAAACATTATGATTAGACATACATGAACACACTTTGATTTGCACCGCACATCCCATAAGTAGGTATATACTAGTCGTAGCTTGTTCAATTACTTAGATGCTCCAACCATAATGGCGACCCAACTCATAAGCATCTGCTTACAACTTCCTCCTACCCAACTCATCTCCTAAAGTTGGTTTTTTACCCATACAGGGGATTAATTTCCCTATTTTAATCTTATGATTGCAATCCATATGAAATATTACATGTTATTCTTTTTGGTAATAAGTAAATAAATTAAAACAGTTGAAAAAAGTTTGAAGAAAATTTCAGTTATTGTGCGCGTTAACTTCTAGACAACATACGCATGCGCAAACACGAACTATGTCTTTATATTGCATTATAGCATGTATACACATGTATTAGATGGGCACTGTTCCATCTGGCATCCAATCATTTCGACTCTGTGTTCTTCCACTAATTCTATACTTCCATGTAACAACGTGAGCAAACTATACTGCCCACCAAACTTGGAAGACGTTTTCGTAATAAATCAATAAAAAATAAGAGAGGAAATGGGTTTCCACTGCAGAGAATAACACAATATCAGATGCCGTGAGCAGATAAACCTCTCTTCATTATTGAAAATGAACAGGAGCTCTTTCACTCAAAACGCAGAATGGCGGCAAATTATTTCCTGGCAGAATAAATGAAAGGATCAATCAATATCCACACGGCTCGAGAAAAGTAATTAGTCTGGGACGGGATTGTCATTTTCGGAACGACAACGGACAGGTTAAATGCCACTTGTCTACGTATTGCCGATTTTGATAATTGCTATATTCATTACTTGGGAACGTAGCTGAGGATAATATTTTTGTAAAGTAGTATTTTTATTTTGAAAGATAACACACCGTCAATCATTCTGTTGAATACTTTCCAATACCAATCAGCCAAATAATATTTCAAATGACTATGAACACGCAGTGGTCCAGGATTGACATCTGCTGGGGGAAACTTTTCGTTTTATAATCATTATTTATTGGACATTATGCGCTGATTCCGAATATACTCTTTGTCCCTATACCTAATATGATTTTTTCACGGAATTGTCAATACCAAATCGTCAAGCATACGCTTTTAGCGAATTTTTGAAGAAAATTAAGGTATTGCTCTCGCCTCAAAATTTGTAGAATGTGAATTTTTGAAAAAATTTTATGCAGAAATCCGTTTCAGGCTATTCTGAATCATATTCTGAAGTTTAACGCATTTTTAGCGAATTTTTGAAGAAAATTAAGCTATTGCTCTCGCCTCAAAATTTGTAGAATGTGAATTTTTGAAAAATTTTTATGCAGAAATCCGTTTCAGGCTATTCTGAATCATATTCTGAAGTTTAACGCATTTTTTTATGTATGTATGTATGTATGTATATATGTATGTATGTATGTATATATGTATGTATGTATGTGTCATTCCAGACGATAACTGTCCGTAGAATTGTGCTAGAAACTTCAAACAAATTTTAAAATGTTAAGGACACAAAACGAAAGTTCAAGTTCGTTGGCCAGCATGTTCGGATTACATCTTCGGGTTGAAATTTTCAAAAATGTAGTCAAAAATTTCAAAATAGCCTGTTTTTTGCGATTTGTTGTGCGAAATTATTTTTTCAGCATACTAACATGTGGTATATTCGGAATCAGCGTAAAATTTCCTATAAGAATATGTATCAAGTTTTCAAAAATTTCAAAGTTGAAAAATCAGTCAAAAATCGAAATAATGCCGTTCGCTAGTTGTAAAAATCGGTAATATTTGCATGAAACATTGTCCAAATTCAGATTGAACTACTCTTATGGAAGTATCTCTGTATAACCAATCCTAGAACCATGCTGTTTAAAACGTAGGTAGTAGGTGCTTTAAAAAAAAAAAAGAAAAATGTAATCACAACTGATGAGTTTACTCTGTGCATGTGTTAATAATTTGATTCCATGTTTGTCTATCAAAATCATAAACTAAAATTTCTCAACACGATCAATAGCGACTGAAATGTCGAAGATTTCTTCAAAAATTCGCTCATGGGGTCATGCTGCATGACTGGACTTTTTTATGTATGTATGTATGTATATATGTATGTATGTATGTATGTATGTGTCATTCCAGACGATAACTGTCCGTAGAATTGTGCTAGAAACTTCAAACAAATTTTAAAATGTTAAGGACACAAAACGAAAGTTCAAGTTCGTTGATCGGATCACATCTTCGGGTTGAAATTTTCAAAAATGTAGTCAACAATTTCAAAATAGCCTGTTTTTTTTGCGATTTGTTGTGCGAAATAATTTTTTCAGCATACTAACATGTGGTATATTCGGAATCAGCGTAAAATTTCCTATAAGAATATGTATCAAGTTTTCAAAAATTTCAAAGTTGAAAAATCAGTCAAAAATCGAAACACCTGCCTTCAATACTGACCACATTGGACATCGAAATCTATGACTATTTACCTACATTTGTCTTTAAATCTACAAGATTAGTTTAATAATAATAAAGTATGAGTACCTCCTAATTATTTTTAATAATTTTATTCCATGTTTTTCTACCAAAATCATAAACTAAAATTTCTCTACACGATCAATATTTTTTTGTTCGTTGTTTTTCAATTTTAGGAAGTGACTTTGCATTCCCATTCAACTTTATAAACTAGTCGTAGAAAATTGAATTCTGCACAAAATCAGCTAAATCCAATGAAAAATTAGAAAGTTATAACGTTACAAAATTTACGTTCATTGTATCGAATTTAGCCAAGGAACAATGTTGTTAAACATTAAATTGTGGACCGTTTGACACCAACAAATTTCAAAAACTTCAAAGACTGATAAGTTATAACACTCGGAAGTTCACCCTGATAGGTGTTTTTTTTTTCTTTCCCACTACATGCCTACACTGGAACCTGCTACCCCTGCCATAAATTTGTTCTACCACTCAAAAGGTTTACAGAAAAACCGAAACCATCACTCCGTCCCTGTGCAAAAATGTAATATATGCTTTTTGTAAGTTTTTATTTCTCAACATTTTTAGGAGATGAATTAGCATTCCTTTCCTTTTTTTTAAGAAAGTTATATATAATTAAATTTTACGATAATTGAGCACAAAAGCCTCTAAATCTGATGAAAAACGGGAAGGTATATCTCGGAATTGGATTAAAATCTGACGAACGAATAGCTTGTTTTGACAATTTTTCATATTATTGGATAAATACTCTTCCTATCACATAATTTTCAGAGATTAAGGTTTAAGCCGTGCCTCAACCAGAATTGTTATTAGTGGCATTGAGCAAGGTGTCCAAAGGGACATTGCAAGTGGCTTGATTCTAACTAAGGGGAGCCATGTTGTCATCCAGAGCTGATAACCACGGAGAAGCGCAATTCATTTTGTTTTGGCTCACGTCGAGGGGTGATATCGTTGTTCTTTCTCCGTGTTAGAGAATAGGGTGCATCCCATCTCCGTTAGGAACGTAATCATGAGATATAGTATGAACTATTCCGATTGATCTGAGGTCTTTGGCGTCTACAAGTAAATTCGATCCCTTAATTCTTTTGAGGTGTGTATAAATTATACTATATTACGAATTGTAAAAATATACGTAAATAATGGATGGTGATGACTACCAAGGGCGTGAGTGTAGGTAGATCGTTCCCTGGAGTATTACAGTAACGTTCCAGTTAAGTACCATCCATGAAGGAGGTTATAAAGTCTACATATTATCTTCGATTTTTATAAAAATTTTTCAACAGATATCAACACCTATCTGCTTCTTAAAAAAAAATTTTTTTTTCAACATTAAAACATGATTTTCTCCCCTAATTGGCAAAGTAAAAGTAAATCTGACTATACCGTTGGAAAGCTGACACTTCGGGAAAGTTTTCCTGCTACAAAAATGGGAAATACAATTTTTCCGAAGGGTATAGACCTGTTTTAAATACATAGTGAATGTGTAGTGAGTGTGTAGTATATATATATAAGAAAATGTTCAATTCTGACGTAGATTTGTCCCACTGTAAATGAGCTTTGAGCTAGGTCTGAATTGAAAATTTTCTCACTTTATGAATTCACTCCATTTTTCTTATCAACCCATTAAAAGGAGTGGGTATTCTGAAAGGAAATTTTACGATCTTCCCAAAGGTGCGCTTATTTTTGATTTTACAATGAACCGAAGAGGAGTAAGTTATGACCATTTTTATGACATAAAGTCGATAACACGGAAAAAATCTTGAAAGTGAAATTACTTGATAGCAAAACTTGAAAAAATATCTGAGGAACTTTTTGTTGAAAACTAATTGTAAAATCGGACCCTAAAAGATTTCTTTTCTAGTACCCACCTCTGTTCTCGCGTTACAGGCTGCGCTCCCGATGGGGAGCAAATGGATGATCGTACAGCCACCTGAGTGGTCTCATTCAATCCACGGAGCTAATTTCTATAGGAGTCAAACTAAAACCGTAGGTACACTGGATTCCAAAAGCATCTGGGACCTATCCCAGTCGATTCTGCTCTCACTCCACCCCCCGCTCACCCCCTTCACCACCCACCGTGTCCCCCTGCCAAGCGTGCCAGGCGTATGGCTAACACTCAAAGCCTCGAAAAAGACACTTTTTCGCCCGTTTTTGGCCCATAGCATCTATGGGAGTAAAGCGATCGGGATGGTTAAACGTTAGGACCAACTAGATCCCAAATGGAGTCTATGTGAGAAAGAACGGGTTTTTAAGTCAATTCTTAGGCTTTTTATGGCGCGGACGGCGGACGGCGGCGGACGGACATTTCAAATTTGGATTCTATGCACCTTGAAACGTAAAGTGACAAAGTTTGAGGGGGGGTTATAAAATTTTTTTGCTACATGATCACATAGGCTCATTATTGGAAATAATAGACCAAAATTATGTTTTCTTACCTTGAGGTAAGATGAACGTCTGGGGCTTTATTACCACCGTTAATCTATTCTCGTTTCTATGTTCCAGGTGAGCCTCTGAGCAGTAAGACACCTTTGCAAACCATGTGAGTATCGCATATTGACCAAAGTAATCCCAGCCAGAGGCGGTTTTTGGGGTGCTTGAGGCCACAGAACACAGCAAGCAAAAATCCTGACTAGGATGGAGCCTGTAAGGTCAATCGTCCCTTGTCCAAGTACCCTATATATATAATTTTCAACGTCCTACATATCAATGGAGTTATCACCAATGGCTCTCCTTGCAAGGGCATCTGCACACACTTTGCCATGAATACCCACATTGCTCGGCACCCGCATAAAAGGTATGGTTGAGCCCAATGTTGTAGCTTGGTGCTGCGATGCACGTAGGCTTTGTATTAGTTGAACATCACAATATGAGTCCCTAATCGCCCCGATCGTACTTAGTGAATCGCTACAGATGACATAATTCCTAACTCCCAATAACTGGCAGTGTCGAACAGCCAGTGTCACTACCCACAGCTTTCCTGTGAACACAGGCGCAACTGGTGGTAGCCGTCCAGTGACCTGGAAGTTGGGGCTCCATAGACCAAGGTCTAATCATAATATCTTCAGTACTAATGAGTATCATGATAATGACGTGATATATCAGTCGGTCGAATGAGCGTGTTGGCGAGAAATCAAGAGGAATGATGCCGTCTGTCATACACCGCCACATATCTCGTAAATTCTTAAAATATGTATGTACTTGTTAGCATATACTTTATACATATGTATATTATGTCAAAGCGATGAACTCCAGGAATCGTTTCAGATCTTCTAAAAACGGTTTTCTGTGAAGAAAAATTTGAGAATTTAGGAGCCACTCCAGTATCCCTACTCATTTTTTGTGTAAATTCGTACAAATCCGGAATGGACCCACTACGTTGTATTCTTCAATAATATGATTCAAGAACCATCGTAACAAGGGAAACGCGTGGCGAGAAACAATGTTGTGCCTTCTAACCATTCAAAATACGTACACAATAAAATTCTCACTCGGGGGAGCCGAACGCTCTCCGCATTCCAACGCCTGGAGCGGCGGCGAGCGGAGTTTTCCGGGTTGTTCGCAGTTGAATAGGGGCGATGAAACTCACCTCTTCAATTTCCTGGAGTTCGGGGGAGGGCATTATCCGCACCCCTACGTGACCTAATACGGTCACGACCGCGGCCCAGGGACCCGTATCCGGTATACATTACCCAATCGGGATAAAGGTCGTTAGTCGGATCTTCCTCAGAGTGGATTTATCGGATATCCTGAGAGTCTTTCGATATATGAATCACGGATATACCGTTCTCAGGCGTTAATGAGTTGGGGAATCTTCTGGGGGTATTTTGTTTCATACTTAGTGCTGAGCCACATTAGCTGATGCTTTGGCTCTTCAGGATTCGATCCTTGCCTTGAACATATGGTGCCAGGCAAAAAATAGAGCGTTTCCATCGTATCCATTTTATATTTTTTATATTTAAAGTAGATTCCATTCTAAGAAATTTGGTAGCATCTGAACTATTCTACGTTGAGCAGTTTTCTTTCAATGATTTTCTGATGTTTACACTGGTGACGTTACACTGGATGGTAGGAAATCCAGCCCAGGCGGAAGGAGCGCGTTGACGTCACCAGTGTGCGAAACTTCGAAAAATCATAGAGAGAAACTACTCATCGTTAGAGAGTGCAGTTGATGCCAAACTTCTTGCGATGGAATTAGCTTTCTTTTAAAAATTGTCTAAATACCTCTTTTTACCCATGGGTAACGCTCATTGTACCCTAAGACGGGAAAATGATCCATGGTCACGTTCTCTCGTGCAGTGGCGCCTGGGGAGGGCATTATCCGTACCCCTCCGTGAATTAATACGGTTGTGACCGCGGCCCAGGGACCCGTATCCGGTATACATTACCCAATTGGGATAAAGGTCGTTAGTCGAATCTTCCTCAGAGTGGATTTATCGGATATCCTGAGAGTCTTTCGATATATGAATCACGGATATACCGTTCTCAGGCGTTAATGAGTTGGGGAATCTTCTGGGGGTATTTTGTTTCATACTTAGTGCTGAACCACATCAGCTGATTTTTTGGCTCTCAGGAATCGATCCTTGCCTTGAACATATGGTGCCAGGCAAACGGATGAGCGTTTCCATCGTATTCATTTCATGTTTTTAACATGAAAGAAGATTCCCTTCCAAGAAATTTGGTACCATCCACACTCCCCTACGTTGAGTAGTTCAATGATTTTCCAATGTTTGCGCTGGTGACGTCACACTGGATGGCAGGGGAATCGAGCCCAGGACGGAGGAGCGCTTTGACGTCACCAGCGTGCAAAACTTCGAAAAATCATAGAGAGAAACTACTCATCGTTGTAGAGTGCAGTTGATGCTGCAATTCTTACGATGGAATCCACTTTGATTTAAAATAGTAATAATACCTCTTTTTACCCATGGGTATCGCTCATTGTACCCTAAGACGGGAAAATGATCCATGGTCACGTTCTCTCGTGCAGTGGCGCCCGGGGAGGGCATTATCCGAACCCCTACGTGACCTAATACGATAGCGACCGCGGCCCAGAGACTTGTATCCGGTATACATTACCCAATCGGGATAAAGGTCGTTAGTCGGATCTTCCTCAGAGTGGATTTATCGGATATCCTGAGAGTCTTTCGATATATGAATCACGGATATACCGTTCTCAGGCGTTAATGAGTTGGGGAATCTTCTGGGGGTATTTTGTTTCATACTTAGTGCTGAACCACATCAGCTGATGCTTTGGCTCTCTTGGATTCGATCCTTGCCTTGAACATATGGTGCCAGGCAAACGAATGAGCGTTTCCATCGTATTCATTTTATATTTTTAATATGAAAGTAGATTTCATTCCAAGATATTTGGTACCATCCGCTCTCTCCTACGTTGAGTAGTTTTCTTTCAATGATTTTCCAATGTTTGCGCTGGTGACGTCACACTGGATGGCAGGAAATCCCGCCCAGGCGGAAGGAGCGCTTTGACGTCACCAGTGTGCGAAACTTCGAAAAATCATAGAGAGAAACTACTCATCGTTAGAGAGTGCAGTTGATGCCGAAATTCTCACGATGGACTCAGCTTTCATTTAAAAATCGTCTAAATACCTCTTTTTACCCATGGGTAACGCTCATTGTACCCTAGGAGGGGAAAATGATCCATGGTCACGTTCTCTCGTGCAGTGGCGCCCGGGTGGGTATTATCCGCACCCCTACGTGACCTAATACGGTCACGACCGCGGCCCAGGGACCCGTATCCGGTATACATTACCCAATCGGGATAAAGGTCGTTAGTCGGATCTTCCTCAGAGTGGATTTATCGGATATCCTGAGAGTCTTTCGATATATGAATCACGGATATACCGTTCTCAGGTGTTAATGAGTTGGGGAATCTTCTGGGGGTATTATGTTTCATACTTAGTGCTGAACCACATCAGCTGATTTTTTGGCTCTCAGGAATCGATCCTTGCCTTGAACATATGGTGCAGTAGATTCCATTCTAAGAAATTTGGTAGCATCTGAACTATTCTACGTTGAGCAGTTTTCTTTCAATGATTTTCTGATGTTTACACTGGTGACGTCACACTGGACGGCAGGAAATCCCGCCCAGGCGGAAGGAGCCGTTGACGTGCCCAGTGTGCGAAACTTCGAAAAACCGTAGAGAGAAATTACTCATTGTTAGAGATCGAAGTTGATGCCAAAATAGATAGATAGATAGCACGTATATTTGTATGGAGGCCACTGGGGCCCTTATATATACAATCATTCACAAGAGTGGTGGGCAGGAAAATTAAAGCTAACAAGTTGTAGTAATACAAGATGTTTTTAACAGAAACAAAAGTAAGTGAAGAAAATATATATTCAAAAATAATAAAATTCAAAGAAAACAATCCTTTTTAAAATAAAATATTTAAAATAACAAGAGGAAAGAAGAAGAAGAGAAGAAAAGAAAGAGAGAGAAACAGATGGAAACAAATGAAACAGAATCTAGTGAGTGCTGTAAAGAAAAATTGAAGAAAGATACAGAGAGGTAAAGGAAGAGAAACAGAAAAAATTAAGGGGAGAAGGAAATGAAGAGAGATGAGAGAGAGAAGAAAAGGGGGAGGAGGCAAGCTAGTTGTCACGCGCAAGAAACGATCCTACAGTACGCCTGAATCGAGCAATGGAAGTCAGGCCACGGACCCCAAGGGGCAATGAATTCCACAGCTTCGCTCCTGCAACACCAAATGAGTAAGCCAGTGCTCGAGATAAATGCTGGATAATTCTCAATGCGTTGGATCTAGCTGAGAGAGCACGAGAGATGAGACAATCCAAATATTCCGGTGATAGTCCATTGCATATCTTGAATATGGCGGCAAGGTGGCGTAATTTATTCTCACGATGGACTCAGCTTTCATTTAAAAATTGTCTAAATACCTCTTTTTACCCATGGGTAACGCTCATTGTACCCTAAGACGGGAAAATGATCCATGGTCACGTTCTCTCGTGCAGTGGCGCCCGGGGAGGGCATTATCCGCACCCCTACGTGACCTAATACGGTTGCGACCGCGGCCCAGAGACCTGTATCCTGTATATCTACATTACCCAATCGGGATAAAGTTCGTTAGTCGAATCTTCCTCAGAGTGGATTTATCGGATATCCTGAGAGTCTTTCGATATATGACTCACTGATATACCGTTCTCAGGCATTAATGAGTTGCGGAATCTTCTGTGGGTATTTTGTTTCATACTTAGTACTGAACCACATTAGCTGATGCTTTGGCTCTTCAGGATTCGATCCTTGCCTTTAACATATGGTGCCAGGCAAACGAATGAGCGTTTCCGTCGTATTCATTTTATATTTTTGATGTTTAAAGTAGATTCCATTCTAAGAAATTTGGTAACATCCACACTCCCCTACGTTGAGCAGTTTTCTTTCAATGATCTTCCAATGTTTGCACTGGTGACGTCACACTGGACGGCAGGAAATCCCGCCCAGGCGGAAGGAGCGCGTTGACGTCACCAGTGTGCGAAACTTCGAAAAATCATAGAGAGAAACTACTCATCGTTAGAGAGTGCAGTTGATGCCGAAATTCTCACGATGGACTCAGCTTTCATTTAAAAATCGTCTAAATACCTCTTTTTACCCATGGGTAACGCTCATTGTACCCTAGGAGGGGAAAATGATCCATGGTCACGTTCTCTCGTGCAGTGGCGCCCGGGGAGGGCACTATCCGCACCCCTACGTGACCTAATACGGTCACGACCGCGGCCCAGGGACCCGTATCCGGTATACATTACCCAATCGGGATAAAGGCCGTTAGTCGGATCTTCCTCAGAGTGGATTTATCGGATATCCTGAGAGTCTTTCGATATATGAATCACGGATATACCGTTCTCAGGCGTTAATGAGTTGGGGAATCTTCTGGGGGTATTTTGTTTCATACTTAGTGCTGAACCACATCAGCTAATGCTTTGGCTCTCCAGGATTCGATCCTTGCCTTGAACATATGGTGCCAGGCAAACGAAAGAGCGTTTCCATCGTATTCGTTTTATATTTTTAATATTTAAAGTAGATTCCATTCCAAGAAATTTGGTAACATCTGCACTCTTCTACGTTGAGCAGCTTTCTTTCAATGATTTTCCGATGTTTACACTGGTGACGTTACACTGGATGGTAGGAAATCCAGCCCAGGCGGAAGGAGCGCGTTGACGTCACCAGTGTGCGAAACTTCGAAAAATCATAGAGAGAAAATACTCATCGTTAGAGAGTGCAGTTGATGCCAAACTTCTTGCGATGGAATTAGCTTTCTTTTAAAAATTGTCTAAATACCTCTTCTTACCAATGGGTAACGCCATGCAGTGGTGCCCGGGGTGGGTATTATCCGCACCCCTACGTACAAGGAAGTGAATTCATATTCAGTTGTGTGATTATGGGTGTATTCACATAACTAAGATACGGTATTCACAACTGAATACGGATACGCCTGTATTCACACTTGTGAATATAAATACACTTTTAGTCACTAGACGCCTACCACCAGTTGCGCCTGTGTTCACAGCAGAGCTATGGGCATTGACACCGGCTGTTCGACACTGCCTGTTATTAGGAGTTGGGAATTATGTGATTTGTAGCGATTGGTCAGTGAATCACTAAGTACCATCGAGGCGATTAGGGAATTCATATTCTGATGATCCCCTGAAACAAAGCCTACGTGTATCGCTACCTAAGCCACGACATCGGGCTCAACCATAACTTTTATGTGGGTGCCGAGCCGTGTGATTATTCAGGGCAGAGAGTGTGCAGATGCTCTTGCAACGAGAGTCATCGGTGATAATTCCATCGATCTGTAGCCTATAAGCATTGAGGATCAAATCCTCTACATGCAACATAAAGCCAATTACATCTAGCATGAGCAATGGTAGGGTGAGGTCACTGGTCTGCGTGGTGTCTTTCAGAACTTGCGCCCGGTGGGCCGTTTCATAACACAACTTCCAAGGAGGGATCGAATAGTGGTCATCCGGATGGCCATTGGCCATACCCGTCTTACTCACAGACTCCTGCTTAGGGCCTAGATGTTGTGTGTGGGAGTACTGGGGGTGATCGGTCCATCTGCCACTTTCTGGAGGACTGCCTAGCTCTTATGGACCTGCAGCCCCCTCAGTGGGTTGATGTACTATCCGGACCAGACAAGGTCCGATCCTTGTTGTTGTACCTGAGAGCCGCTGAGCTCTACTACGAACTGTGATATCACATATAGTTATAGTTTTGTATATAGTTACTAGCCTATTTTACATCTAGTCTTGGTTGTATTATTTAATTTTTTGGGTTTCTTTAATCCACTCGAGGGGCTAATCAGTGGTTATCACTGTACCCCTCATTTTCCCCCAATGTTCCAGTTGTGTCATGTTGGCGCTCCTTTTTGGTCAGGGTCTACAACATGGCTCCCCTTAGAATCGTGCCACTACCAGTGTCCCTTTTGACACCTTGCTCAATGCCGCTAATGATGTATGTAGTCATGAATATTCTTATTCATATATACGTGAATCCGTATTCATATGTACGTGAATATGAATACAAGTGTATTCGTATTTAGTTGTGTGAATATAGTGTAACCAATTACATGAATATGATTATATTTGTATTCGTATTTGTGGGCATGAATAATGTATTCACACAAATTAATATACAGGTGTATTCATACATGTAAATATGAATACAAGAAGCGTATTCATATTCAGTTGTGTGAATATGTGTGTATCAACACACGTGAATATGAATACTCTTGTATTCGTATTCACAGAATAGGTTTTTCAGTGAATATATCCGTATTCGTATTCACGATTATGAATATGCCCATCTCTGGGTCATAGGAATGGTGTCAGTGCAATATCCGCTAGGCCAGGTCATCGGTACAGATATTTGCCCAGCAATAGTTATGTAAGTTTTATTAGTTTAGTATGAATAATTTTCATTAAACTAATGAATTAGACTATTTTGTAATTTAGGAACTAAATCTTTTAATATCATTGTATTTCTTGTCCTTCCATTAAAATGTCATGAATATTAATGAGAAATAAAAGTTTTACTTCTAAGAGAGTTTTCCCGAGAAGAGCAAACCTACAAATCAACAATAATAACCGTATCCTGGAATTGAAGGTCCGGTAATTATCGAAATGGCCTTCGTTACCTCTTTGAAAAGGAAAAGGTCTCAGTTTAATGACTTTTTCCTCTCGTTCAGCCCGAAACCTGTGGAAATGAGAAGATCGATTGGTGGGAGGGGGAGGGAGAGAAAACCCCCACAAAGTGCCCGTTCCCTTTTTTGGGTCGTCACCCCACACTTTCCAAAGCGAGGCCTACGGGCTACATGCCGCGGTATTCGTCCTTTTCATCGTATTTTCTTAAATAAATAAATAATAAACTCTGCAATTTCTGACAAAAAGGTTTATTATTTCTATATGAGATAACCAGGGCCACCTCGAACAGGCTTCGCCTGCCAACCCCCGCCATTGCGGCCTGGCGGGCCACCCAATTCGGCCTGACAGGCGGTGGAGGCGAGCATGTTCAAACATGTATTTTTGATCCTCATCATCCTCGTTGTGCAGTTTTATTAAGTAGAATATCGTTTACATGAATAACTGGTACCTATATAAGTAGTTGAAGAGTCTAGATGGTGCATTGGGTGGTATGCATAAAGGCAAAGCAAAAGCTTTTACTCCGAATCGTGAAGAACATGCTTCGTTTCCTACGCATAATAAGCAGCACTTACTACCCTCTTTTACTTCGTAGTAAAGTAAGTGAAGCTAATACTATAGTATCTGCTCTGAATTCTATGCGTAGAACCTAGAAAACCCCCGTTTCGGACCATCTTTGGCTCATAGCATTGATGCGTGTGAAGCGATCGGGCTGGCTGGACTAGTGGAGTCCATGAGCGAAAGAACGGATTTTTTTTTCATCGAGTTTGAAGATCTTTTATAGCCCGGACGGTGGACGGATATTGCAGTTTTGGAATCTACGCACCTTAAAACGTAAAGTGACAAAGTTAGAGATAAAATAATCCCCCCCCCCCCCCTCCATACGATTACAAAGGCTTATTATATGAAATAATAGACCAAAAGCGGTATTGTGTTCACTATAACTGTTGATGTATTTATGTATCTGTATTCTGAAAAAGCGTATTAACTCGAAATAAAATAAAATAATAAAAATGAGATAAATAAATAAATAAAATAAATCAATGAATACAAAAATTAAGAAAAAAGTAAATTTCAAAGGTTAAAAAATGAGAGATCTGTCAAAAATCGATTTCTCTAGTCCAAGAAGCTACTTAAGGTGTAGGGAGATGGGGTATATTCAGAATCAGGATGAAATTTCCTACTAAGAATGGAGCTAAACATGTTTTCATAATGAATAAATAAAAAACATTTTCGCCCACTCTGTGTCGACCTGGGTATTTGTAAGAGAGGTCCCACGCTCAAAACAGTGTACATGAGCGGTCCCCTAGGGTACAGTCCCATTTGCACGAGGCTGCGTAAGTTTTGCCAAGTTTTTCGTTTAGTTGTTTTGACATTTTTAGAAAAATTTTCAAAATTCACGTACAATAAACCGTAAACTTGTGGGGTCCTGAGCTGTAAAGGTGTGAAACCTTTTGGGAGGCACGATGCGCCAAGTTTTGATCATTTAATAGATATATATGGGGCTTAATAATAATTATAGAACAATGATCTACGTTGAAGGTCTATTTAATACAGAAATAATAAACCTTTGTGTAATAATTTGCTGCGGCTTTTCATTCGATTTTTTGGATTCTACGCATCTAGAAACTTGAACCAACATACATATTTGGGGGGGGGGGGGGTAACATTTTTGTTGGTCGATTACAAAGGTTCATTATTGAAATAATAAACCAAAAGGAAAAATTTAGTGCACAGTGGAACGAAAGGCATGTTTCTGCAGACATGGACCTTTTATTCTCAAAAATCGTGAGAAATCATTCAATATTTGGTCCTTTCATGTTTTCAAGGGTGGGAAACAAGAATATGGAGTCAGTACGGATAAATTCTCACAAAAAAGAGAAAATTGAGAGCTTTGTCAATTTTTATTTATGAATTTCATACTTAGTCTTCCATCTCTCCATAAATAAGTTCAGTTTCGCTGCAAAAAGCACTTCCTCTGCTGAATAATTCCACCTCAAATCCTCTACTCTTCGCATTTTTTGCCTCTCTGATAGTACCTACACCGAACGGCTTTTGAAGAGAAGATATTCCCACTCCACGAGTTTCTGATCGGAAATGACTGCAAAATTCGTCAGGATGTTCTAAATCAAGAGATAGCCAATTCTAGTTCTGTATTAAGAACTTTAGTCGGCCGTAAGTACTTGTGTCGTTGGAATTAGTCGGGATGCGGCCCAGGAAAAAAAAAAGAATTTATTTCATGTTGTTTATTAAGCGACGTTTCGTCCTCTTACTGAGGTCATCTTCAGGATTCCACATGGACCAACAGGCATTTTAATATTAAACAGAAGAAAACAAAAATTAATATATAAAAACTAATTTAAACCAAAAACTTACTGGTGTGTCCAGGAAAAATATAATTATCCGACGTTTTCTTCTGTTTAATATAACAAAGCCTGTTCGTCCACGTAGAACCCTGAAGATGTCTTCAGTAAGAGGACGAAACGTCGCTTGATAAACAACATATTAAATAAAATAATTGCTTAATAAAATAAATTCATTTTTTTCCTGGGCCGCATCCCGACTAATTCCAACGACACTAAATTAGGTATTGGAGTTTCCAAAACTTGCATATCCTCATTGGTTGGAGAAGTTGACGTTTTAGATATAATCAAGTTCCACAAGATCCACGGATTCCCGCTGTCAGCGGGTTTTTCAACTGTACTGAAAAATTTCGACGCTTGCATACGAGTCTGCAACACATTGGGACATTTTATGTCTTTAGTTGCAGACTCGTATCATCAAAATTTAACAAGCGGTTTGCAATAAATTATGTTCACAATATCAATTATCGAGAATGGTCACCTGAGTGTACACAATTATTCAAATAACCATACTCATAACTCAGCTTGTTGGCCTCGCACTTCATTATGGTTGGATAAATCGAGAGCTTTCAAACGAATGAACAACGAATTTAGTGAGATGAAAAACGACGAAGTACCATTTCCCTAGCAACGACTCGGTTGTAAGCGGAAATCATCAGAATATTTTCGTGAGCAATTTCCGTGACGTTTTTTTAGTTTATGTGCCATAGCAAAGACATAAAATGTCAAAAACTAGATTCTAGAGCCACTCAGCTGATCTGGGATCGGTCAGTTGTGTTCAGAAGTCCCTCAAGGGCCCACATACCAAATCTCAGAATCGTGGGATCATTAGGGAAAAAACTGGATTCTAGAGCCACTCAGCTGATCTGAGATCGGTCAGTTGTGTTCAGAAGTCCCTCAAGGGGCTACATACCAAATCTCAGAATCGTGGGATCATTAGGGAAAAAACTGGATTCTAGAGCCACTCAGCTGATCTGGGATCGGTCAGTTGTGTTCAGAAGTCCCTCAAGGGCCCACATACCAAATCTCAGAATCGTGGGATCATTAGGGAAAAAACTGGATTCTAGAGCCACTCAGCTGATCTGGGATCGGTCAGTTGTGTTCAGAAGTCCCTCAAGGGCCCACATACCAAATCTCAGAATCGTGGGATCATTAGGGAAAAAACTGGATTCTAGAGCCACTCAGCTGATCTGGGATCGGTCAGTTGTGTTCAGAAGTCCCTCAAGGGGCTACATACCAAATCTCAGAATCGTGGGATCATTAGGGAAAAAACTGGATTCTGGAGCCACTCAGCTGATCTGGGATCGGTCAGTTGTGTTCAGAAGTCCCTCAAGGGCCCACATACCAAATCTCAGAATCGTGGGATCATTAGGGAAAAAACTGGATTCTGGAGCCACTCAGCTGATCTGTAATCGGTCAGTTGTGTTCAGAAGTCCCTCAAGGGCCCACATACCAAATCTCAGAATCGTGGGATCATTAGGGAAAAAACTGGATTCTAGAGCCACTCAGCTGATCTGGGATCGGTCAGTTGTGTTCAGAAGTCCCTCAAGGGCCCACATACCAAATCTCAGAATCGTGGGATCATTAGGGAAAAAACTGGATTCTAGATCCACTCAGCTGATCTGGGATCGGTCAGTTGTGTTCAGAAGTCCCTCAAGGGGCTACATACCAAATCTCAGAATCGTGGGATCATTAGGGAAAAAACTGGATTCTAGAGCCACTCAGCTGATCTGGGATCGGTCAGTTGTGTTCAGAAGTCCCTCAAGGGCCCACATACCAAATCTCAGAATCGTGGGGTCATTAGGGAAAAAACTGGATTCTAGAGCCACTCAGCTGATTTGGGATCGGTCAGTTGTGTTCAGAAGTCCCTCAAGGGGCTACATACCAAATCAACGTCATTTCTGATGGTCATCATCATCGTTGTGGCCACTTGGGACAATTTTCGTGAGCAATTTTCGTGAGCAATTTTCGTGAGCAATTATTTTCCGTGACGTTTTTTTAGTTTATGTGCCATAGCAAAGACATAAAATGTCAAAATCCGAATTCTTTTTTAAACTCGCACTGTGACGGAGAATCAAAAGCCAGTTTATAATTAGTTATGAAAAAGCATGTTTTGTAATTACCAGATGTTGATAATTGTTATAGTTTCAGATAATTAATAAAAACTATTGGAGAGTTTTTGTATAAATCTCGTATTCGTATTTTTCGTAAACACGAAAACAAGCTGTTAGAGCGAGCACGATGAATGCTAACCTTTTTTGCATTGATTTATTGTAGTGTTTTCGTAAGCCATAGAGAAAGAAAACTCTTATAGTGAAGTTAACGTGATTCTTGTAATGAGATATGCTTAAAACTCGAAGTAGAAAATTTTCAAAATATAACATGAGATAAGAAACAACGACCACTTCACTCACTTCTACATCATACAAAAAAGATTCGGACATGAAGAACACAAATCTTCAAAATATGTAAAATAAATCTTGAAAACTCATATCTTTAAAAAAAATCATGAGATGAAAATGCTGAAAGGACGAAAAAAATGCCGCTAATAGAGAGATTTTGTTCTTTCCTTACAATTTTCCCCCGTTAACGCGTAAAGTAGCGTCTAGAGCAAGCAACTGCAGATGCTAGCTCTTCGCGTATTTCTACAGGTACCTATGTAGAAGACCTATGTAACCAAATGCTACTGTCACGCTAAAGTCTCTTTACTATTTCCAAATCTACGATTCTCTTGAATTCGAGATCAAGTAGAAGAAGTTTGAAATCAGCTATGTTCTTCACAGTCATCGAACAACTAGGTTCGAGTAATTAACAGGCCTACGACCTAAAAAAAAAAAGGAAATGGCACATGAGCTTCCTCGTGACCTTCACAGCCTGCGCAGAGGCTACCGTTGATTCAATCATGACGGAACTGTAAAATCGGATCAAAATTGTGGAAGTTATGGCTGTTACAAGGAAATGTGGACGGACGGACAGACAGACAGACAGACAGACAGACACGGAACCAAATTTGTTCAGGAGGCTCTGAAACGCAAAATGCGAGTAGAAATTTTGATTTTGGAGCAAAAATTTTTTTTTTCATTTCGAAAGTGAAAACAAAGCTTCCGCTGCCTTGCAGTCTCGGAAGCAAAAAAGAAGTATGGTCATTAAGTCATCCTCAGTACTTGGATGGGTGATCGTTCGGGAGCGATGCCGTTTCGACATCTTTACTTCTTGTCATATCACTCAATTTTTCATCTATACTATATGTATACATAATGTTAACTTAATCAGGCCTTGTGGAATAAGTTCGTTTTGAATGCCTTCCTTCCTTGCTTTATCAAATGGTCATTTCCAAGATCTGAGTGGGCACCTAGAACAAATTCTACTACCAACCTACTACTACTTGTTATTGGTCTGACAGCAGCTTTTATATAAAATCGTATCATTTAATCACAAACCTGATCGTTGTCTGACTCTTTATGTTGGTAGATACAACTTTGTAGTAAGAAATGTACTAGCGAATGCTTTCGAAGAATAGGTAACTACTTAAAATTCGGAATACTATCAACGACTGCATTTACTCCCAATTACCTAGGTGAACAGTTTATCTGGATGTCGTACGAAGTTGGTTCTTTGTTCACATAATCAACGCAATTTGATTTAATAATACAATTATCATATTTATCACAGGTTTTTACTTTTTTTGATTAGGTAGGTAATTGTGGAAGGGAAATGTTGTTAGACGACAGTCAGAGGGAGAACAAATTGGTACCTAAAATATATTCTTAAAACTACGGTCACCTTTGCGTCAGGTTATGGTAACTACGCGTAGGACGGGATTCAAACGAAAGCATTTTTCCCGCTTTCATTTAGCTATGTCTATTTTCCGTACACGCGTATTTCTACGCGTTGACGCGCAAATTCGCTCATGCGCAGTTGGTATTTCAGTCTTTGCGTACACGGGTAGAAAATTACGGAAAGAACAAAAGCTCTCTAATGACTCTACTGGTGTAGGTGCGGGGAAAAAACACGAGCAATAGATAAATACAAAGGTCAAACCAACAACAAAAGGCAGCACGAAAGCGGTAAAAGTCAGGCAATTTTGCCGGGTGTGTCCATGCTGACGTATGTGTCTGTGTGTATCCATAGCAACTGGGATGTGGTTGCTAAGTTGGGGTTATCCTAGAAAAAGGTCATGTTGTAATGGTCACGTAATTAAGATTCCGAAAAAGCTGAGCACGAGAAAAGACTCTTTCTGTTCCAAAAAACATTTCCACGAAACGAAGACCTCTTCTCGTTTCGGAGAGGTTATTTTCGTATACGATAAAATGAGTACGAGAAGTACAATAACCCTCTATTACTCTTGCTTTGACGGAAAACGAAAACAGGGTTTTTTTTTTAAAGGTTTAAGCCGCACCTCAACCAAAAGGGTCATTAGCGGCGTTGAACAAGGTGTCTAAAGGGACACTGGAAAGTGGAACGATTCTAAAGAGCGCCATCATGGAAAATGAGGGATGCAGTGATAACCACTGTCTAGCCCCTTAAGTGGATAAAACAAAAAAACCCAAAAATTAAATAGTACAACTAGGACTAGACGTAAAATAGGCTAATAGCTATATACATGCTACTATATACAATCAGCAAACAGTGAAATAAAACTATGACTATATAAATATATCACAGTTCAGATATCACAGTTCGTGGTACTGCTCTGCGGCTCTCAGGTACAACAACAGGGATAGGTCCTAGTCTGGTCCGGATAATACATCAACCCACTGAGGGGGCTGATGCTGGACTCGGAGGTCCACAAGGGCTGGGCAGTCCTCCAGAAAAAGGCGGATGGACAGATCACCCCCACATTTCCCACACACAACATCTCGAGCTTCTGCAATAAGCAGCTGTCTGTGAGTAAGACAGGTATGGCCAGTGGCAACCCGGTTGACCACTATTCGATCCCTCTTTGGAAGTTGGATTATACGAAAGGGCCCCCGGGCTCATGTCCTGAAGGAAACCACGCAAACCAGTGACCACACCCTGCCATTGCTCATGCTAGATAGAATTGGCTTTAGGTTGCATGAAGGATATTTGATCTTCAATGCGTATAGGCAACATATAAGTGGAGTTATCACCAATAACTCTCATTGCAACGGCATCTGCACACTCTTTGCCATGAATACCCACATGGTGCGGTACCCACATAAAAATCATGGTTGAGCCCAATGTCGTGGCTTGGTGTAGCGTTACACGTAGGCTCTTAGGGTCTAGGGGATCATCAGAATGTAAGTCCCTAATCGCCTCGAACATATTTAGTGAATCGCTGCTAATCATTCTTGTCTGTTTTAGCATGAATATGCTTTAGCCGTGACCTAACTACCGAAAAATGTCCCACGAGAGTGCAACGAAAGTAGCGCCAATAATTGTGATGATTTCCGCTTACAACCGAGTCGTTGCTAGGGATATGATACTTCGTCGTTTTTCATCCCACAAAATTCGTTGACCATTCGTTCGAAAGCTCTCGATTTATCCAACCATACTATATTAACTACTGCGAAGTGCGTGGCCAACAAGCTGTTATGAGCATGGTTATATGAATAATTGTTTACACACAGGTGATCATTCTCAATTATTGATATTGTGAACATGATTGCAACCGCTTGTTAATTTCTGATGATTTCATTGAGCTGGTGTTTCGATTATGTGATTCATAGCAGGTGATCCGAATATTGCGAGAACGGTTAGATTTGTGAAGCGGTGGTTAAATTATTTTAATAGGTAATTTCTATACTTTACACTATAGGAAGCTGTAATTTCGTATGTAGCCTCTTTAGCCTCTTTCCATAATAAAGTGAATGTTTACTCGCGAGTTTCTATTAGGAGATCATCATCTCACAAGAGCTCAATCGTCGTGATCATTTCTATAATAAAGTGAATGTTTACTCGCGAGTTTCTATTAGGAGATCATCATCTCACAAGAGCTCAATGGTCGTGATCATTTCTATAATAAAGTGAGAGCGAGGAGCTAAAACATGATTCCATGTTTTAGGATTGATGGCAGAATGATAAACAGAGTTCAGAGGCCGATGGGGGGTCGGGTTCAGAGAATCGACGAGGAGTGAGTCGTGTACGGCTAAAGCATATTCATGTTTTTTAATTTTAGCCGTCAGGCTCAAAGGAACTGTTGCTTTTTTTTACCTAAATAGAAATAATCATAGCTCTACGCCTTGGGGGGTTCCCAAACGATAGAATACATTAAAATATTATGTTGTACACTACTATTATCGTCATAGGGATAATAGTAAGTTGTATGGTGTATAGGTAAGTTTCTACAAATTTGAGATTATTGGCGCAGAAAAAAAGTATTATAATCATTTCTTAAAATGTTGCAAAAATTGCTTAAATGAAGAGTCAAAAAGTTTCCCATTTGATGAACAGGAAAATGCATACCTATCTATGTCTACATGCGTAGAAATTAACTACCTGTCTATGTCTATATGGTGTTTCCTCATTGCGTCCGGTTTTCAATCCCATATCACCTGGCAATACTGCGTCAGCAGTTGGCATAGGACACTTGGTCCGAAAACGCCCCAGAACTTGGGCATTCCGCCCCGTTGGCCTCGCCCACAGCCTACCGACCCCCCTTTTACAGTCCGACCAACAATCCCCCCCTCATTCCGTCTTCAAAGTAGCCCAATTATTAAGGTCAATTCTACGAGCCTTTGAATTTCACTGCGGGAAACGGACGGAGAAGAGGTAATCAATTAGAGAGGCGCGACCCCCTCGATTCCCCCCCAAAAGGAGCCGGTCGACTCGGTTTGAACTTTGAGCTGAAATGACCCCCGCCCTTTTCAGAGGGTCAGTTTGGCTATTGACCACGAAAATCTTGACCGCTCGCCCCGCTCGGTTCACCGCCGCTTTCAGCGATATTTTCGCCGTCGCGGGGTTTCCGCGCTTTTGTGCGTTTGTGTACCTTTTCATGGGGCGCCGTTGAAGAGGTGGTTTTCAATTAGCAAATTGCTTTTCCTGGCTAGTTCCAGAGCCCTCTGCTCGCGGGCTTCCTACATAGATCTAAACAGGTCTATGAGTTCGGGTTACACACTGGTTCTTAACTACGAAAACCGGAACAAAAATCTGCAAAACACTAAAGTTCGCCTCAAATATTTTGTTTCCACATTTCCAATAAAGGTATACCGGGTGCCCCCAAAAACATTCCCCAACCCCTGCTAAAATCGTTAACTATGGGTCAAAAAATACTTTTTTTTCCAATCTTGATGTTTTGGTTCATTTCCAACAATAAGCCTTTGCCATACCCGTCTTACTCACAGACACCTGCTTGGTGCAGAAGCTCGAGATGTTGAGTGTGGGATGTGTGGGGGTGATCTGTCCATCCGCCACTTTCTGGAGGACTGCCCAGCCCTTTGTGGATCTCCGAGTCCAGCATCAGCCCCCTCAGTGGGTTGATGTATTATCCAGACCAGATAAGGTCCGATCCCCGTTGTTGTACCTGAGAGCCACTGATCTCTACTACGAACTGTGATATCTAATCTGGGATATATTTATATAGTCATCGTTTTATTTCACTTTTTGCTGATTGTATATAGTAGCATGTATATAGATATATTAGCCTATTTTACATCTAGTCTTAGTTGAATTATTTCATTTTTGGGTTTTTGAAGTGTAAACTTCTATAGGCGCACCGCGTCGAAAAATTGGATGGGGGGCAATATGTCGACACATAAACTGGTCGACAAACGTGCAAGAAGCCGTGTCGACATCTTTCAACACCAAGGGTTGACCAATGTCGATTTCACAGGCATTGGAAATATGGCGACACAAAAATACAGCGACTAGTCGACAACTTTCAACACCCCTTGTTGAAAAAGGTCGTCCAAGTCAACCATGGGGATACGTCGACATATTTACATCGACATCCTTCGTATACCTGACATGTAGGTTAGAATGAAGTGTATAGTTTGGTGGTCTGGATGCTCGCAAGCTCGCATCTCAAAAATACATAACATCAAGTAGTCAATCCCTTAGTAAAAATGCAGATTAGTTGGATGTGTAGATCAGAATGAAGTGTATAGTTTCGTGGTCTCATAACACGATCACATAACAGTTTAGAAACGTAAATGTGACTTTTCATTTAATCCTCGGATTGAAAGACCCCATGGGACCAAGGCTGAGGACAGGTAGTGGCCAAACAACCCTTTTGTCGTCGTTTAGCAGTCGACCAGTTTCAAGAGGGGTGTTTTTAGCTCATGTTCAACTCCTGTTGTTGAAATACAGCAAAAAATGGATCTCAAATTTTTCGACATAAATCCGTCGACCAGTTTCAAAGATGTGCGTTATCGACGTTCTTCAACACCTGGTGTGGAAATATGGCGACAGGAGGTGTCGACCAGTTTATGTGTCGACATATTGCCAAGTGCCCGAAAAATTTAGCGGGGTGTGAATAAGATTTTACCGTCACATTTTTTCCATCACGCTGTTTTGACAACCAAGCCGTTGCTGGGGAAATGAAACTTCTTTATTTTTCACCGGACAAAAATCGTTCTCCACTCGTTGGAAGGCTCTCGATTTATCACGAATTTCTTTCGTACTTGTTCTTCTATTCATGTCGTAGTTTTATATTTATTTATGATACCTATAAATGGATATAGTAAAAAAAGCCACAGTTCCTTTGAGCCTGACGGCTAAAATTAAAAAACATGAATATGCTTTAGCCGTACACGACTCACTCCTCGTCGATTCTCTGAACCCGACCCCCCATCGGCCTCTGAACTCTGTTTATCATTCTGCCATCAATTATAAAACATGGAATCATGTTTTAGCTCCTCGCTCTCACTTTATTATAGAAATGATCACGACCATTGAGCTCTTGTGAGATGATGATCTCCTAATAGAAACTCGCGAGTAAACATTCACTTTATTATAGAAATGATCACGACGATTGAGCTCTTGTGAGATGATGATCTCCTAATAGAAACTCGCGAGTAAACATTCACTTTATTATAGAGAGAGGCTAAAGAGGCTACATACGAAATTACAGCTTCCTATAGTGTAAAGTATAGAAATTACCTATTAAAATAATTTAACCACCGCTTCACAAATCTAACCGTTCTCGCAATATTCGGATCACCTGCTATGAATCACATAATCGAAACACCAGCTCAATGAAATCATCAGAAATTAACAAGCGGTTGCAATCATGTTCACAATATCAATAATTGAGAATGATCACCTGTGTGTAAACAATTATTCATATAACCATGCTCATAACTCAGCTTGTTGGCCTCGCACTTCGCAGTAGTTAATATAGTATGGTTGGATAAATCGAGAGCTTTCGAACGAATGGTCAACGAATTTTGTGGGATGAAAAACGACGATGTATCATATCCCTAGCAACGACTCGGTTGTAAGCGGAAATCATCACAATTATTGGCGCTACTTTCGTTGCACTCTCGTGGGACATTTTTCGGTAGTTAGGTCACGGCTAAAGCATATTCATGCTAAAATGCCGATTGTTTTGTTGTCACTTGGTTGAGAAGTTAATCTTGCTTATAGTAATTGTAGACGCACACCATAACAGAAAATTACCTACTTAGGTACTCTGTTCTAATTTCGATTATTAAAACATTTATGTCTTAGTTTTAAATTTATTTACATTTACGAATTAGCGGGAAGAAAGCATGTTCCATGTTTTAGCATTTTAGCCGAAGGCTCAAGGCGGAAAGTTACCGAGGGTCTAGGGGCGGAGCCTGTCCACTTTTACTTTCCCAACATCCCACAGAGTGGAAAGTAATGTCCAAATCGTCATAGAAGTTTACACTTCTCCAGTGTGGTCTTTAGCACACCTGGGTTTTTTTATGCACTTTGGGAGCTAAACAGTGGTTATCACTGTACCCCTCATTTACTTCCCTCTACGATATGCCAGTGAAGTCCATGATGGCGCTCCTTTCTAGTCAAAGATGGCAACATGGCTCCCCTTAGAATAACCATAATTTGTAGTTTTCATCCGGTCTCGATGAAACAGTCAGTGAATATGAGGGTTAGGTTGTAGATGGTCCCGTACCTATTACAGTGTTCTCAACTCATCAGTTAACTCTTCGCATTCGCAGACGTAAATTACGGGTCTTTTTTTTCAAATATTAACTGTCTAATTTTGGAATTTCACGCTACTTCTTGATTTACGACTTTCCGCTATGTAATTTCCAAGATCATTTAAAAATTTTCAATGATCTAAACGTTCATGATATCTAAACAAGAAAACTATGTGCCACTATTGGCAGTTTTTTTTCCGATGGTACTTTTAAAAGTTCAAAACGTGTTTTAAACAGTTTGTAAAACAAGTGTTTAAAACAGGCTTGTATTTCAAAGGTATTAAACTCAATAGAGAGTTTTTTTTACTTCTCGTATTCATTTTCTCGTATACGAAAATGGCCTTCCCGAAACAAGAGGTTTTCGTAACTTGGAAACGCTTTTCGAAGAGGGAAGAGTTAGCTTTACTCGTGCTCAGCTTTTTTGGAATTGTAATTACGAGACGACAACTTGACCTTTCGCTAGGATGACACTTTAGAATACCTTAGCAACTATCATGCAGTTGGCATGGACACACACACCCGACAAAATCGCCTGACTTTTCCCCGTGCAGTCTTTTGTTGTTGGTTTAACCTTTTTATTTGTCTTTATTTTGTGTTTTTTCCCCCGCACCTCAACCAGAAGTGTCATTAGCGGCGATTTGTTCTTTCTTTCGACGTTTTATCTAAGATTTCAGCTTTTCCATTCTCTAGATTGCGTTTCAAGGTTCATTTTACACCTTTTAAAGATTTGTGTTCTTCACAGCTGAATCTTCTTCATATGATGTGGAGGTAAGTGGTCGTTGTTTCCTACTTCATGTTATATGTTGGAAATTTTCTACTGTAACAATTGATTCAGTCACGTTAACGTCTCTATAAGAGTTCTCTTTCTCTCGGGCTTACGAAAACGCTACGAGAAATCAATGCGAAAAAGTTAGCATTCATCATGCTCGCTCTGACAGCTAGTTTTCGTGTTTACAAGAAATACCAATACAAGAACTCTCCAATGCTTAAAACAGGTGTTTTAAAGAACCATTATTGGTAGCCATTCACCGTCATTTGACATCACATATAGACAACAGAGTTAGATATACCTACTTTGTGTATGAACCCAATTCAATGGAATCCGGTCACAAGGTGTTTCCGTAACAAAGAAAGCCATGATTACCAACAATGGTTTTTCTTCAGCCGAAATGGAGCGACCGTTATGGCTGCCGGCAGGAAGGTTTCCGGTAAAGCGTGGTGTGGTCGACCGTAACAAAAAAGTCTCAATAACATTTCCTAAGAGCGCCTCCTTTTATTGGATCGGAAGAAAAGCGCAGGCAATCATCATTAGGGTTGTATATTGCAATCGGAACCAGGGAAAGGGCATTTTATGAAAAGATATACGGAGGCAGAGATAGGACTTGGTTTTGAGGACCTCTCAAAGGATATACCTACCTTTTCCCATGCTCCCTCCCCTCGTTTCGTTCTCTCGAGGGTTACTCCGTGAATATTATTCCTTTTTTTCAGCGAAATATCTAGTACTCTTCCACATATACGACGAGAAACCATCCGCTCCGAAGACCCATCTGCCTACCGGAACAGTCAAACATTCGAAGGTTTGTTTAGAAGGGAATTTAAATCGCGTTGCGATGCGGATTTTATTGTAAATCGAACGGTCGTTATCGGAGCTATCGCCGAAAGAACAACCGACTCGCTCAAACAAAAGGACTTTGCGTAAGACGCGGGAGCAGTAGCTATGCTGTCTTCACCCGCCACTTTACATAAAATCACGCAAAAAAAAAAAGAAGTTCAAACCGACCCAGCATCCGAAATTCTCTCAAAAACCAGGAAGTGTCAGCCTCCTGAGGATTAGATAAGTAGATAGAAAGATTTATTCCATCAAAGATACTTACATATGATGATAGTACAAAAATATATTTTACAGGCCACACCCGTCTTACTCACAGATACCTGCATAGTGCAAAAGCTCGAAATGTTGTGTGGGAGGTGTGGGAGTGATCTGTCCATCCGCCAGTTTCTGGAAGACTGCCCAGCCCTTGTGGATCTCCGAGTCCAGCATCATCCCCAACAGTGGGTTGACGTTTTATCCGGAGAGGCAAGGTACGATCCGTGTTGTTGTACCTGAGAGCCGCTGAGCTCTACTACGAACTGTGATATTCGATCTGTGATATTTATATACATCTTGATCTGTGATATTTATAGACATCTAGTAGTAGTTTTATTTCACTTTGCTGATTGTATATAGTAACATGTATATAGTTATTCCCTATTTTACATCTAGTCTTAGTTGTATTATTTTATTTTGGTTTTTTTAATCCACTTTGGGGGCTAAACAGCGGTCATCACTGTACCCCTCATTTTTCCCCCTCCGAGTAGCCTGTGGAGTCCATGATGGCGCTCCTTTTGGTTTATTATTTTCAATAATAAGCCTATGTGATCGTATAGCAAAAATTTTTTGTAACCCCCTCTCAAAAGTTGTCATTTTACGTTTCAAAGTGCGTGGAATCCAAATTTGCAATGTCCGTTCGCCGTCTGCCGTTCGCCGTTTGCCGTCCGGGTCCTCAAAGGCCTTAGAATTGACTTTAAAAATCCGTTTTTTCGCACATAGACTCCACTTGGGGTCTAGTTGATCCTAACTTCTTGATCCTAATGTCTCTCTGCCTTCTTTAAAATTCTATTTATCATCCTATCTTAAACCCATGTGCCACCCAACAATTTTACCTTCTTAAATTTATTGCCAAATATTTCAGTCCTCTCATATTCAATATTGTAGTTATACTTGTTCATGTCCTATATTATTTTTGTTAATATCTTACAGTAAACTATGCCTTAATGTAAAATTTAATTATCGCAAATAACTTAATCTGTATCTTTATATAATTTTGTATATAACCGTATCTGTATCATGTAATGTATTATTGCTTTTTTTTTGTAATTGGCTCCAGCCGTGAATAAATAAATAAATAAATAAACTTCTCGCCAGCTCGATCGCTCCACACCCATGGGTGCTATGAGCAAAAAATAGGTGAAAAAGTGTCTTTTTCGAGACTTTGAGTGTTAGACTGACGTGGCACGCTTAGTGGAATGATGAATATATTGGCAGAGGGTCATGAGGGGGAGGGGGAGGAGGCGCGGCGCCTTGTAGGGGCATAGCGGCACGTCACTAGGGGCGTAGGATAACGGATATGGGTGATTCTCACAGAAAAGGTCAGTTTTGAGTTTGACTTTTGAAAAAAGAAAAAGTGATTGAATCGAGCTGAAAAAAATCACAGATGCTCTCTATATCGTATGTATCGAAATTCGAAGCAAATCCAAACAGTAGCGCTTTTATTAATTCAGAAAAAAAATATTTAAAAATTTAGGCGGACAGGTCGATGATGCTACCCGTTGATTCTCACCATTTGCATCACCACCCTGTCCTGGCATCATAAAAGGAAAATTTGCTATAACTGCCAAGAAACGTTAACCCTCAACATTTCAAGTCAAAAGACCGAAAAACGTGACCACTGTAGGGCGAATCCAACAAACGAAGAATGACAGAAATTCTCGAATTAGTCCTAGTAGACCTTCACAACGTTCGGCTAAGTAGATATGTGTTTTGAATGGTCAATACGAGAATATTGGATTACTAAATGCGAGAATACGGGAATACTAGAAAATCCAAAAAACATAATAGATTTGCCTTTTTCCTCATCGTCCTGTCCTTTTCGTCATCGTCCTGTCCTCGAATTTTCAGGAGAGGACAGGTCGATGACGATTCTTCAGTTTTTCTCAAATGTTTCACCTTGTGGCAAGCTTTTTCCCAAATTTGGCATATAACATGAAACTAGACCGTTCGGTGCACGATAAAAATACCATAAGAAAAAATTGAGTTCAAGTACTCACTTAAAAAAAGTGGACAGGTTTTTGACGATTGTGATTGACCAACCCACGGTCCAGCACACATCTGCTCCCGCTGATGACCACGAGTTGACTGAATTAAAACGAATGGTGGTTTTTCTGGTAACTGAGAAGCGCGCGAATAAAAAAAGCGGCAAAAAAACCCGCTAAAATACAATTGTGACCGCGAAAATTCGAAAAACAATATTGGACAGGTCGATGACGGCGATGCTCCGGACACACATATTTTCATCCAAATACACTTTTCTAGCGGTTCTACATTAATTTTATAGATCAGAAACGCATCTCAGAAATCATACTGATGTAGAAAAATTGAATAAAATCCAAACTCAAAAGCGGAAAGACCTTTAATTAAAGTTTGAAGTTGGGAAGGTCGCATTGGGACAGGACAGGTCGATGACGATTTGACTATATTTAGTTAATTTTCTATTTAAAGGAATAAACATAACCTAAAAAAGTCCAGTCATGCAGCATGACCCCATGAGCGAATTTTCGAAGAATATTACCGATTTTTACAACCAGCGAACGGCATTATTTCGATTTTTGACTGATTTTTCAACTTTGAAATTTTTGAAAACTTGATACATATTCTTATAGGGAATTTTACGCTGATTCCGAATATACCACATGTTAGTATGCTGAAAAAATTATTTCGCACAACAAATCGCAAAAAACAGGCTATTTTGAAATTTTTTACTACATTTTTGAAAATTTCAACCCGAAGATGTAATCCGATCAAGCTGGCCAACGAACTTGAACTTTCGTTTTGTGCCCTTAACATTTTAAAATTTGTTTGAAGTTTCTAGCACAATTCTACGGACAGTTATCGTCTGGAATGACACATACATACATACATACATATATACATACATACATATATACATACATACATACATATATACATACATACATACATACATACATATATACATACATAAAAAAATGCGTTAAACTTCAGAATATGATTCAGAATAGCCTGAAACGGATTTCTGCATAATTTTTTTTCAAAAATTCACATTCTACAAATTTTGAGGCGAGAGCAATAGCTTAATTTTCTTCAAAAATTCGCTAAAATGGAAAAAAGGGTTCTAGATAAAAACTTATACTACAATTTAAGACCTTCGCCAGCTCCCAAATCCTTATTGGGTCGCCGCAACTGGTCCGGACATCACTTCTGCCCCTTTCTGTGAGAATCACCCATATATATTACTTTTACAAGTAACACCCATATAATACACCGCGGCACCATAATTTTTAAACATTTTTACTGTAAAGTGTAGGATTACGGGGTCTTGGAAATGTAAAATTGTGAACCCTTCTCGGAGGCACGGTGCGCCATGTTCTGATCATATATTCCATATGGGGTTTAACAGTTATAGACCAATGATCTGCGTAGAAGGGCTATGTAACACAGAAATATTAAACCATTGTGTAATAATTGGCAGCGTTTTTAGTATGGGATGGCTCCCCCTAGAATCGTGCCACTTCCAGTGTCCCTTTAGACACCTTGTTCAATGCCGCTAATGACCCTTCTGGTTCAGGTGCGGCTTAAACCTTGAAATAAAAAATAAAAAAATGTACAAAAGTAGAACTAGGCTACCTGCTAGCTTAATTTTCCAACGGTAGACTTGGCCCGTGCTTTTGGTTAAGGTCTAGGCGATTTGCCCATAATTTCAAATATAGCACGTTGACATAACATACCATATGCGTCTACATACTCTACACATGTAGCTTAAATAGTATATTAACTACAATGGTAGTTGATGTCCCTATCTGATGGAACCAGCGGGGTGGATGGACACCAATTACTGAAAATCCTACATCAAAAAGGTTTGATGTGGGAAGTTTTGTTTCTCGACGGACCACTCCCTTTGGAGATAGGAGAAAAAGAGAAGAATTATATATAAGTGACAGGAAACTAATAAAAGATAGGTTTGGAGATGATGATCAGAATATATAATGATTGAAATTAATAGGGAAATTGCAGATAAATATGTGCCTTACACGCTAAGTACTCAAGTGGCCACTATGCATGGAAAGATATGAATTATACCCAATTGTTGAGTTACAGTGATTTAGAGCAATAAAATAGTTTTTATAGTATGCCATGCAAGTTCGTGATATATAATGATGGAAATAATGATGAAATCCTTAAAGGGGGGTACATGTGTGGGTAGGTGCGTGGATCCGCGTAGAGAATCAAGGCCGGCGATGTGGGAAGTATGGTATGAGTGTTCTAGGTAGAACATAAAAAGTGAGTACTAATTATTTACATTACAATAGTAATTTGCGGCGTCTTCTACCGATTTAGGTACGTCCGCGTTGAGGTAGGTAAGTAACGCAAACCAGGAACAGCAGGACCGCAAATGTTGGATGAATATCCCTAGAGAGACGAATGGCTCAGCAACCAGTTCGAGGACAATCGTTTATCACCTTTGCAGTGTCTCCCACGTACTCTCATACAGGAGAAAATGAAGATGAAACCGAGCTAATAAATGGCACATTAGGTTTACAGAGGCAGTAGTCCGGTCATTTTAGACATAAAAATAGTGATCAAATAAAGAAAATTCCGACAGAGCCAAATCTTCGTAGAGACCTTAGGTTTACCACAAGGAATAAAGTGTCAAAAGTCCCCATCAGTCCCATGTGAGCTTAGGGACTTATTCGGGGCCAAAGGTCAAAATTTTAGGTTTTTTGGATTTTTCTCGAAAACGGTAAGTTTTATCGAAAAAGTACCTCAGAGCAAAGTTGTAGATCTTAAAATTCTCTATAAAAATGGTCCCCATAATTTTTTCTCTAAGACCCACTATTTCCCAGATATTGCGCTTGTAAGAATCATGTTCTACATAGTATGCACACATATGCCACGTATATACATATTTAGGTACTCAAGCAAGCAAAAATGCCTACTCGTGTCTCTTTTATGTATACATTATACTATGCTAAGAAAATTTACTCTAAAATGACCGCCGGTCCCTTACCCCGGTACCTGTTCAAAAGAGTGCAGAAGAGTTGAGAAGAGAGTAACTCTACACACAAAACTGTGTTTCATCTCGGAATTCGGTTTCTTCTTGCGGTTTATGGAGCTCAAAAAAAAAAATTGATTGCATAGATACGTACAGATATTTAACATTTGTAAAAAATACACGAAACAAAAAGCAAGTACAGCTATCTTGTCTTCCTCCAACATCGGCATCTGCTAGTCAACATTTGTTTCGAGTATACTATCAAGTTCAGACATGGCAAGGCAATGAACTGAACCCTGAAGACTGGGGTTGGAAATTGATAAATAATACTTTGGAACCGATTCGAACTTTACTGCCCCCTGCTCCAGAAAAACTTCTTAACACTATTTTTTGCAATTGCAAGAAAGGTTGTAGTGCCAAATGTGGCTGTAAAAAAGTAGGGTTGCAGTGATCTCCAGCGTGTACCAATTGCCAAGGTGTCTCTTGCTCAAATGTTCAATTAAATACAAGAGAGGAAGATTCATGTGATTTTGATGAAGAGACAACTGATTCATCTTCATTTGAACAATTTCTAAGCGTTCATCAACAGGAAGGAGAAGAAGAAGAAGAACAAGAAGAAATTGAAGAAAACATGATTGTTGAAGTTGAATATGAAGAGTATGAGTCAGATTAAAGTAATAAAAAAAAGTTGGAACGACAGTTAAACTCAGTAACCCATATCAATAATCTTCATACTATTAAATAATTATTGTTCCTGAAAATAACGTCATAAAGGTTCGTGGAATAGGCCTACCGGGGATACCACGTTAAAAAAAAACGCGCCGAGTATACTACCTCACAGGTGGTGTGGAAATGTGTGCATATTATGTAGAACGTGATTCTTACAAGCGCAATATCTGGGAAATAGTGGGTCTTAGAGAAAAAATCATAGGGACCATTTTTATAGAGAATTTTAAGATCTACAACTTTGCTCTTAGGTAGTTTTTCGATAAAAACTCACCGTTTTCGAGAAAAATCCAAAAAACCTAAAATTTTGACCTTTGGCCCCGAATAAGTCCCTAAGCTCACATGGGACTGATGGGGACTTTTGACACTTTATTCCTTGTGGTAAACCTAAGGTCTCTACGAAGATTTGGCTCTGTCGGATTTTCTGTATTTCAATTGTCTAAAATGACCGGACTACAGATAGGAAAGTTGATTTGAAGAACGACGAGAAAAGGAAATGAATTTGCGTGCCGGGTGATACTTTGGTGGCTTTTTTTATGACTCGAAAACCCCTTTGATGACGTCACGAAGCACAATCAAAATGCAATCGAAATGCATTGTCACTCTGATTTCACCCATGTTCAATTATGCGTGAATAAATTCACCTCACACAAAATACTACCAATAGGTAATTAGTAACAAACATTTTTGGAAATATTATTATCGCATATACTGTAACAGAGTTACCTACATCGAGGTCCCGTCAGGGGTTCAGAGATAGCGCTGTCGGTGTCCCGTTGATGAAACAACGGGCGTTGCGGCCTGTTCTCGTGTTTTTTTAGCAGCTGGGTTTGGCGTTGGATGGGCTTTCCAGGTCCCTGGACACCAATCTACTCCGAACATGGCTCATTAAAAGCTATTAGTAGGAGTGGTATCTCTCTGACGGGATGCTCTTTACTCTCCTCTACCTTTTTATGAGGATTTAGGCCCCCATTGCACCTCTGGGGGGGGGGGGGGGGGGGGGGGGGCAACTCAGCAAATTGTTAACATATAGTTGCATTATTGTAAACAGCTTTGCAATATTATATACATTTATAGATGGCGTCCCACGCGGCAATGGATTGTAATGTAATGTATTGTAACTTATTTATATATGAGGAGTATGTTCCCCCCTATGCAATTATTTCATATTGAAGCACAGACTGTAGCATACTGTAATAAATAAGTGTTATCGTATCTCTCGAAAGTGTGTGTCAAATGTTGTAAAAAATGTACATACATTTCTTAATCTTATCGTGAGTATTGTCAATACGGGGTTTCCAATTTAGCTCTTCGTTCAAGACTATACCAAGATACTTATGCATGGCAACGCGCTCTATTGCATCACATGAAAAGATGATATTTGATTTGCATATATATGTAATGTGATGCATAAATCTTTCTCATCAATATATGTTGTGCGTCCTCAATAAATAATCAACCTTGAATTTTTGTGTTCAAAGTTAGATAGTTTACATAGAACCATTTTCCTTCGTTGATCACTAGGTTTGCATTGGCTAATACATTTTCCCATGTGTCGCCTTCTAAACGGCTTTAGTTTTTTGAAATTCCAGAGCCCTGTTGCACTATAGTTTAGTGTTAAAAGTAAATTTCTAGACGTCTACATGTTATAATACAAGTACTACAATACAAGTACAAATACCAAAATTACAAATACTAATATTTTCTGTTGCACAACGGCTCTCGAGTCATTAATATCATTAGACAAATTTTTCAAGTCTTGATGCCGAAAATATTAGGCAGATGTCCGTCATGGTGTTGGCAGGACCTAAACATTGTAGAGAGAAAGTGTTTTACATAGTTTTACAGAGTTTTAGCGAATTCTCGTAGAAAGTTTAGCTATTGCAAAGGCTCAGAAGATTTTGAAATACAAATTTTTGAAAACAATTTTTCATTCAAATCCTTTTTGAGGCATTCTGGAACAATCCCTGAAGTTTGCGCTTTAAAAAAGAAATACATATATATATATATACATATACATATACATACATGTGTGTGTGCGCGCGCGCCCTCTTTGGCTTTGAGGGGAGTTTTGTAGGAAAAAAAAGTGAGTGTGTGTGTCTGTCTGTCTGTCTGTAATTCCAGCCGATAACTCTTCTTTTGATTGAGATATCTTTTGATTCCGTACACTAAAAATTACTAAAAACCGCTAAAAAAGCATAATTAATTTTCCAACTGAATATTAGTCAAGAAACGTGTAAATCAACAATAAACTAAGACATTTAAATATTTTGCTCAAAATTATGCTGAAAAATGTACTCAAATTTCAATAGTTTATGCTGAAAAATCGGTAAATCTACAAAACAATAGCTAGCTGTACTCTGAGTGTTTTCGAGTTCTACTCCTGCAGCGCATTGATGTCTGGTGTAGCACAGTAATCAATAATAATATATATTATCTACATAATACTATCTATATTACAGTATCTTGAGTAATCGAGCGATGTAACATATTATATTATTATCTCCCTGGGAGTTAGGTACATCAGGTGCTAGGCTCATTCGACGAATTTCACAATAAACCAGCTAATTCGACAATTGCCTAAGTGTTTGTTTGTCCAAGTGTAAATCAATGAGCTTCATCATCACATTGTTGGAGTATTGGAACATTAAAGGCACAAAACAGATTACATTTGCATTGGTAGGGCGGGGACCGCTGTGACCCAGTTGAGTTTCTCCCAGGGGTCAAGAGTTCATGGGTTGCTCGTATCGCAAATGGAAGCGCCTCCCCGAATCCAGAGAATGCGCAATTGATAGAACATACACAATTTCAATTATAACGCTCCAACGCTCCCTATTGGCTTGTTTCAGGTGTAATTTACTTAATAAATCGTATTGTTTTGAATCAGGAGAGAGTTCGAGGGTTTCAAACTGCCGAAATAATCATTTCGATGGAATAAATTGGATTGAGGTTACAGCGAAGTATTCCAAGTGCCTCAGTTTTAAACACGCTAAATCTGGACCCTTTTCATCGACAAAATAACATTCTTCACTAAAAATAAAACACTTTTAGCAAATTTTCAAGATAACGAAACTGTAGTCATAGCTCGAAAAAAGCGAAAATTATATCTATCTGTAATTGATCCATGGAAGCTATTGAATCAATTCCTTGATAACATTATTAGCCAATTTTTGTACAATTTCAATGGCTCCAAAAATGTTGAGACCAATCGTTACTTTTAAAAATTTCCTTCGTTGATGTCCTTTTTGAGGCATTCTTGAATGAATTCAATAGTTTAATGTTTTTTTCATATATATGTAGAGTGAACTGTTCTTAGATGCAAAACATTTCTCACCTTAAACTACATCATAAAGTTCCATTCATACAGCAGGATCGTCTAAGCGAATAATCTTCGTAAATTATCGTACTATATTATGATAATTTTTTTCTGCATATGCATATTCTATTTAATTTCTCACCTATTTGATTTTCACGTAGAAACAGGAGTGGGGAGGATTATCGGGGTAGGGAGAGTAAGATTTTAATCCCTAGGAATTGGTAGTGGGGTTCCATATTATACCCCTACGTTCGCTTCCTGTAAGCCTCTCCACGAAGTGGTCTTCTGGACTCCCGGAGTGATATGTTCCAGAACAATATCCTATGCATTACATCGCGATTTGTGAAGTAATAACTATTGCGTATTATTCGTTACAAACAAAACTCCGAGACTAATGGACCGCTTATTATAAAGTTTTCAAGGATTGTGCGGTTTTGATCCTAGACGTTTCCCTATAAATTTCATTGCCGTTGGATTAATAGTAGTCTGTGAGCTTGCGCATCAATTTCGTATAACGTCGACTATTAGAGAGTTCCTGGTTACCACGTTTTTAGTTTACACGGTGCCCGTGAGCCATGATCAGCTGATCTGGAAACAACTGACAGATGACCAATTATAGAAGTGGACGACGTGAGTAGGAGACCGCTTGATTGGCAACACAAGATCGAGTCTTAGTACGTCCTCGTTATCACGTCTTCGACACTTCGCCCATAAATGTATAAACCCGAGGAAGGTTTCAGTGATAAGCGTATTCAGTTCATATTTTTCATACTTATTAAAATTTATACTGAATTAATATATTAAATATATTATTTAAAATATATAATTATATTAAAATATACTGAATTTATTTAAATACATCCTATTTTCACTCGAAGCAGTCCATTTATCGAGCGCCAAAAAACAACTAGTCAACAAATCGGAGGATAAAGGTTTGCCGAAAAACGGATAAAATAATTTCATTCTAATCATATCTACCTTTTTCATGATACAAACATTAAACTTTTAAGATACGAACATGTATTATTTTAGTGAGTTTCTACACAAAATGCATATAATCTGTATATTTATACCGACCTTTATATCTACATACACCAATATTACTACTAACATAGTTGAGCTAGAACTTACTCGAACGATCGTCAAGACAAGTCGGATGGATGTGTCTTCAAGGTAAACCTGGAACACGTCGAGCTTGTCTTTGCTCAATCAACTAGCGTGATATATAAGCTTACGAAGTCTAATACTTCACGTTGATTTTCATTGCACAAATAAGTCGGCGGAAGGACGGACAACGGACTGATTCGATTTTTGAAATCCATGTATCTTAAAACGCAACCGAAAAATTTTGGGAGGGAGGTTAAAAAAAATGTTTTATCCGATTACAAAGGTTCACTTTGCAAAGAACTCTACGAATCGAAAACAGAACAATAAACCACATGATAACAAATTATGGAATGTGAGATCTGGATGAAGGAAAACAGAGTCGGAGAAATACAAGATGTCGGAATCTCGGAATCAGCTTCAGGTTACAAGACACGCGAAACACCGAGTTTGCACCGTAGTAACAGCCAGCGTTGTTAACAAAATGTTGGTTCTCCCTAGATTCACGTACACCGTATTAAGACACCGTGGTAACCAGGAACTCTCTAATAGATTATTTCGACTCGTACGTAGTAATTCTATACGTCCATGTTACAATATGAGAGGGAGCTATACTGCCATACCAACTTTGCATTTCACATATATCTCTCATCGAATTAAAAAGGTATATCGCCAGTCCCCCGTTAACAATTTGATTGCGGCCGTTTTTTTACCTCACACGTTCAGCCGATACCCGCCTACAGGAAAAACTATCCTCGGAACGTCAGCTCAATAGCGCAGTGAATTCAAAGCTATGCAGGTTTCATTTTCCACCTTTAGAACTCCGAACCTTCCCGTCCACACATTGAGCTTTTTCATTCCAGTTTGTTTTTTTAATGACAGAACCTCATGCCTGCTGCTGTTCGCTTGGTGTTGACGTAATGGAATTATAAAAACGACTCGTCTTCCTACGCCCATACACTGTCCTCATCCTGGTTCAACATCCCACCCCCTCCTTCAACCCCGTTCTCCCTTATTCCTCCATTTCAGATACGCAGAAATCTCGCACTCTTTTCACTTTACCGACGCTGACATATGAAACTCCCTCTTTCATCTGCTATCTCTTTTCTCTTCCTTTTTTTTTTTTTCAATTTGCATGTGCTCAACCACTACACAACCGTTGGGTCAGTTCGTTACGGCAGAAGAGATTCAAATCATATACGATCCGGGACCGGTCGAGCGTTATATGTGTAAAAATCGTTTTTATTCTACATTCAAACGAATTTTGTGGACCAGGGCGTAAATTAACTTGACACGTACTCACACATACACACACGCTTCTGCAAGCAGGAAACTGCTGTTGTTTGAAACATTCTACGTTGAGAGATGGTAGGTACACAACGTAAAAACAACAGAAAAATTAATTACCTAGTTTAGGACGTCCCTCTGGAGCTAGGCTTGTTCAATAGAGGGAAGACCTGTTGGAATTGATCCAGGGGACGTGGGAAAACCCAAGCATGATAAAAGGGAAATAACAGTATACAAATCCATTTCAAACCATTCTAAGACTGAATCCGAGAAAAAACCTGCAAATTTTTACACAAAGGTTTATTTTATTTTATTTTATTTTTTTAAGGATTAAGCAGCACCTCAACCAGAAAGGTCATTAGGGGCATTGAGCAAGGTGTCCAAAAGGACCGGGTCAAGAAGCCGGATATCGTTGCCATCAAGCCCGATGGGTCTGCTATAATCCTGGATGTCCAAATTGTCAGTGGCAGCGTGGATATGGAGCAGACTGGGCTAAAATAAATAAATATGACAGAAATGACCTGTAGCAAACAATTTCCGAGCTAAAAGGAATGGCGACCAATAGTATCAAGATTATGGCTGCAACCGTTTCATGGCGCTGGGTGTGGTGTGGGAAAAGCGACACGGAGCTACTCTAATTAGGAATCACAGCAGGAGTGCTCCTCGGTTTCACCACCCGCGCCCTGAAGGGTTCTTAGTTAAACTGGTGTTCATTTTATAGGGGCACTTCCTGTCATCCCATTCTTCCTTCTCATCTAGCAACTTCCCTTATCCCTAGAGCCGGCGTCGGGTAAACCTGAGCGTCCTCCCCACTTTTTATTGATTTATCTGTTCATTTTTCAATTTAATGGTGTGTCCCCTCCGCCTTTGAGGGGAGTTTTGTAGAAAATAAAAAAATGTGTGTGTATGTGTGTGATTGCGTGTGCGTGTGCGTGTGAGTGTGTCTGTAAGGGAAATTTCGTCAACGCTACCCATGCCACAATAAATTCTCAATAAATTTTTGAGATTATTTCTTTGTTCGATCCCAGTTTTAGTCAAGTTGTGTAAGGTGGCCGTCCACTAGGTCGACAGAGCGGCGCAACGCGAAGCTCAAAATCTTGAGGTTCGTCCACTATGGGGCGGATTTCATTTTTCGATCCGTCGTTTTGCCAGTCCCGCGTGCAGTGAGGTACCCTCTGTGAAAAATGTGGTTGGACGGAGGAATGTTTTTCATTTAATTTCATTTCATTTATTTGGCAAATTCAAAAATATTCACATTACAAAAATTAACCCTGTGTCGACCACGTGGGAGCTAGAATAATAGTCGCCCACGTGGGGTCCACCAGGACCCCACTCACATTTCTAGCTGTGCCGCCCTATTGTTGCATGGGACTAGCGTCAAAACATCATGCAATCAATTCTGAGGTGTCTACGAGGATAGTCTCCTAATATCGTGTCTATGGTAGCAAAGTTGCAGCTTGTAGCTCCGAAATTACATGGGCCAAAGAATTTCCTCATCTAAGAAAACCAAAACCGCAAGAGAAAGGAATAAAAAGCAAAACGTTCAAGTCTTTTATTTATATCAGAACGAAATATAAACTTTAGTCAACTTTTCAGGCATATAAACTCTAAGAAGGCCCATTGTTTTTCAATAAAATACGGAACTTCAGCCAACACAGAACTTTTTCGAAAATTGCCTTTTCATATTGCCTTTTTGCATGGTGACTACGAAAGTGAATTTACATTTAGTGAGCACCTCCGCTAATACGTATGACGTGAACCAATTGTTTGCAGTCACATTGCGATTGGTATTTTACATGTTTTCACAACCAAGAATTTGTCGGACACTGAGTCCTCGTTAGGCATGATTTCGTCCTCCACTTCACTGTCTACTAGTATGGACAAAAAACGACTGATTCACATTCCCAGTTTTTTCCATGGTGCAAACAGGAGAACTAAGTAACCACTACGTATGTATGCTCAAACGATTGAAAATTAAGACAAAACATGTGAGTGAATGTGCCGAAATTTTTTTTTCACGGAAGTCCACGTGGGGTCTACTCAGACCCCAACAACGATTTTCATCAAACAGAAATGAATTCAAAAGGTACACTATCCTAGAGGACCATTGCTACCTCGCCAACCTCTGGAGCAGTACTGAGTAGGAAGCTACTCGAGGAGCAGGCAGTGAGGGGCAAAGTGGCTATAAGGGAGGGGGGAAAGGTGCGCATGGGGTCCACCTGGACCCCACGTGGTCGACGTTGGGTTAATACAGGTCTTTCTATGAATAAATAATGATTTGAAAACAAATAAATAGAAACTTTGCCCACAAGAAGAATAAGTTCAAAAGAACTTGTGCTCTTCAGTGGAGTTGCTGAGCCCTACAATAAGCGAATATAAAGTAAAATGTGAAGTTGAAAAGCAGATGAAGAGAAAGAAAAAAAAAAAAAAAAAAAAAAAAAAAAAACTACAATTAGTTACAAGAATAATACATAGGTATTTTATGAACCTAAGAATTTATTGAATTCACAAAATCGCAGAATAGAGTGAAAGAAAAAACAAAACACTATTTCTAATTTACTGAAAATTGATCGGGCACTTTAAAATTTTATTAATAGACTGGTTACATTATTGAAGCTAAAAGGATTAATGCTATGAAAAACGAAGAATGACGAAGCCGACACATAGTCATTTCTTCTAAAAAATTCTGAGCAGGTTTTCGGTGACAAAATACCACTCATTATAAAATTCCTAGAAGTTGACAATATTGAGGAAGTTTTCTTCGACGAGGAAATGTTGATCTTTGCGGCAGCTCTCGAAGCTGAAGAGAAGGAGGAAATTGCTGGAAGAAGGAAGAGGCAATGGATCCATCCGATCAACGCGAAAAGAACGGACTTGGGGGAACACAACCACCTTTTCCATGATTTATTGAGCGATGTAAGGAAATTCGTCCAATATTTCAGGATGTCTCAAGAAAAGTTTTTTGAGCTTCATGAAATGATTAAGCCACGATAGTGGGGCAAGACACTACATTTCGACGAGCCATCCATCTATTGGAAGAAATAACCAAGAAAGTGCTAACAAGTTCCGGTCATGCAGCATGATCGTATGAGCGAATTTTCGTAAATTATCGTACTATATTATGTTACATTGTTTTGAAAATTAAGGACTTCGTGGGAAAAACTTTAGAGAGACTTTATGACCAGAAACCCGTTCTAAATAATATTCTGCGATTAAAAAAGACATTTTGGATTTTTTTTGGAGTTTTTATAGATTTTTTAGCACATTTTATTGAAATTTAAGTACATTTTTCTGCATACATTTTGCACATAATTTTTCATATATTTAATCCAACGTCGATCACGTGGGGTCCAGGTGCACCATGTGCACCTTTCCCCCCCTCCCTAAAAGCCACTTTGCCCCTCACTGCCTGCTCCTTGAGTAGCTTCCTACTTAGTACTGCTCTAGAGGTTGGCGAGGTAGCAATGGTCCTCCAGGAGAGTGTACCTTTTTAATTCATTTCTGTTTGATGAAAACCGTTGTTGGGGTCTGAGTAGACCCCACGTGGACTTCCGTGAAAACAAATTTTCGGCACATTCACACACATGTCTTAATTTTCAATCGTTTGAGCATACATACGTAGTGGTTACTTAGTTCTCCTGTTTGCACCATGGAAAAAACTGGGAATGTGAATCAGTCGTTTTTGGTCCATTGGTAGACAGCGAAGTGGAAGACGAAATCTTGCCTAACGATGACTCAGTGTCCGACGAGTTCTTAGTTGTGAAAACATAAAAAATACCAATCGCAATGTGACTGCAAACAATTGGTTCACGTCATACGAATTAGCGGAGGAGCTCACTAAATGTAAACTCACTTTCGTAGGCTGCACCATGCGAAAAGGCAAAATGGAAAGGCAATTTTCGAAAAAGTTCTGTGTTGGCTGAAGTTCCGTATTTGATTGAAAAACAATGGGCCTACTTAGAGTTTATTTGCCTAAAAAGTTTACTAAAGTTTATATTTCGTTCTGATATAAATATAAGACTTGAACGTTTTGCTTTTTATTCCTTTCTTCTGCGTTTTTGGTTTTCTTAGATGAAGAAATTCTTCGGCCCATTTAATTTCAGACCTACAAGCTGCAACTTTGCTACCTTAGACACGATATTAGGAGGGTATCCTCGTAGACACCTCAAAATTGATTGCATGATGTTTTGACGCTTGTCCCATGCAACAATAGGGTGGCACAGCCAGAAATGTGAGTGGGGTCCTGGTGGACCCCACGTGGGCGACTATTATTCTAGCTCCCACGTGGTCGACGCAGGGATAATATTTTATGCACGAACTCTTACGAAAATGGCCGCGGTCGAACATTTTTCGCTTCGGCCTTCGTCCACTAGGTCGATGGGGCGGTGCGAAATGTTTTGGTGTCGCGCCGCGCCGCGTTCCAAAAGTTTGGAGATCGGTCGAGAGCGAAAAATTTTCGAATCACCCGCGCCGCGCCGATCTGTCGACCTGGTGGACGACCACCTTAACAAACCCTGGAAATTTTTTGAATTTCATGATAGCAAAGTAGAGGGTAAACGCGAAAAAAAAGTGTTATTGTTTGACAAATTTTGTCGACACCACCCTGGCCACAATTCTTAACCTTTTTTCGTGATTCTTATCATGGTCGATTCCAGTTTTAATCTAGTCATGCACCAAATATCTAATAAGATTTAAATAAGATTTAAAAATAATTAATCTTTTTTGAATCGCCGAATTTTATTTATTATTAGTTTTTTTTGTGCCATAAAATTGATTTTCAACCATTTGTCGGCTCATAATTGCTCAAATTTCGGTAAAATTTGTCATAGTATAATACGATAGGTAATTTAAGCAAATTATCTCATACGATCATGGTGCAAGACTGGAACTTGTTTTCTTCTCACATTTGGGTAGTAACACTACTCTGGAGCAATAGATTTAGATCTGAACTAATAGGTCGTCCCTTTATTGGCGAAGCCTAGCTTAAGAGGGCCGTCTTAAAAATACATTTTAAAAATAATGTATATTTTTTAAATAATAAAGCCGTTTATTTACAAGATATTGTTTGTGTGACAAAACAAAATATAAAGTATTTGATACTTACAAAATGAATATAACTGAAAGAAAAAGAAATAAGTACAATTTAAGGCAATTACTGATCTCCATAATTTGAAGAAATTGTCCGGAGATCAGAAGTTGCGTACAAAATAAAATAAAATGCTAAATCAAAACATCTCAAAGGAGCAGAAAGGAATCGAAAATACAAAATTCATATAGAAATCAACAAATAATATCATAAATAACTCATTATATTTATTAATAAAGGAGGTTTAGTAATGAAATTTCATAACCAAAACCAGTAGAATAATACTGCATCAAATATTCATCTATAATAGTTTTAAATTTCTTTAAATTTTGGAAGAGTTTCATATGAGGAGGCAATTCCATGAAAAGCCTAGGGCCTAAATACGGCCACTGCCTCATATAAAAGTCACATTTAGGGTGAGGGATTGGTATCACGATGCTAGAATACAAACGAGTTACACCATGTAATCGGGGGACAGAGAAAAAGTGATGACTAAAATAGTATTGGAGTAATTTGGAAACATAAATGAGTCGTAGGGGTAAAATATTAAGTTTTAAAAATAATGGTTTACTATGGCTTTGATACCCGGAATATCAGTCTCAATAAAGCTCAAAGACTTACACTAGTGTTGAATAGAGTAATCCATCACTTACATAATAGGTACACAAATCATTGCATCCATTTGCACCTCAATTCATTGTTCAGGCACATTTCCAATTTCCCTAGGATTCGCGTACCATTGATCTACGTACAAGTAGAAAGACTTTATACCGCCATTCCCCGTGGCAAATACACTCTGGGACCAAAGTGTAAAAGGTGATGAATTGTTCTGCCTGCCTTCCTGCCTTTACTCGAAAATCCCAGAAGATTGCGTCGTAACGCTTTCTGTCCTTTCACTTTCGCACCTCTATCGGGATGAAGCTCTTTGTGAAGCAGCCCTGATTTGGATTGCCGTCCCACCAGGGGAGACAGCTCCCCTTTTTCAAATACATTAGGCATTTCATTACATTCTAAGCCTTTGTGACAAGGTAGCGAAGGGAAAGTGTGACCGGATGTTCGGGGATAGGGAGGGAATTCCGACCCCGACGGATTAATTGCTTTGAGATCCCTCGAGAGTGGAGCATGGGTAAACTTGTGAGACGCGAGCACGAAACCATCTTATTGGTTGGACACTATTTAGAGCTACAGAGAAAAGCGGGTTATCACGCGAATATTGCTCCGCATGTTGTGAATATACAACATCCGCATATTGTAGTGCGAGTATTATGTGACGTGAACGCTGTCAGTCGCAAGTAGATAGAAAAGCGCTGGAACTAAAATGCTGAATTTGTGTGGAACCTTCTCCAACGGAAATTTGCATGGAGCAATTGACATAAGAGTTGAATAATAACTCAAAGTATGACAGGGATATTTGCAATATTGACGTACCGAGGAAAAAAAAAGTCCAGTCATGCAGTCGCTATTGATCGTGTAGAGAAATTTTAGTTTATGATTTTGATAGACAAACATGGAATCAAATTATTAAAAATAATTAGGAGGTACTCATACTTTATTATTATTTAACTAATCCTGTAGATTTAAAGACAAATGTAGGTAAATATTCATAGATTTCGATGTCCAATGTGGTCAGTATTGAAGGCAGTTGAAATCTTAACAGTATACTATCATAACATCATCAAATCTTGACATAAAATAAAATAACATACCGACGTCATATGAAAGAAACGTATTTCCACAGCCAATCGATGATGAGGCTTTATATTACGAGTGATATAAAGTCAGTTGCATTCAAATCTAGTATCCCACAGCAAGAAATTGACAGACAAACTGTAGTCTCTGTTTCGAACAAATATTACCGATTTTTACAACTAGCGAACGGCATTATTTCGATTTTTGACTGATTTTTCAACTTTGAAATTTTTGAAAACTTGATACATATTCTTATAGGAAATTTTACGCTGATTCCGAATATACCACATGTTAGTATGCTGAAAAAATTATTTCGCACAACAAACCGCAAAAAACAGGCTATTTTGAAATTTTCGACTACATTTTTGAACATTTCAACTCGAAGATGTAATCCGATCATGCTGGCCAACGAACTTGAACTTTCGTTTTGTGTCCTTAACATTTTAAAATTTGTTTGAAGTTTCTAGCGCAATTCTACGGACAGTTATCGTCTGGAATGACACATACATACATACATACTAATATACATACATACATACATACATACATAAAAAAAATGCGTTAAACTTCAGAATATGATTCAGAATAGCCTGAATCGGATTTCTGCATAAAAAATTTTCAAAAATTCACATTCTATAAATTTTGCGGCGAGAGCAATAGCTTAATTTTCTTCAAAAATTCGCTAAAACGGGTGGTTGTCCAATGAGACCTCGAAATTTTCAGTGTAAATCAACTATATACGTACAGCATGTGCAGATACATCTTGAAAAATAAAAATGAATTTAAAGATAGTATCAGAACTTCCAGAGGAAAGCCGTATAGATTTGAGCTACCGAGAATAAAATCAAAATTTTCAGGGCATAGTCCTAAGTATAAAATGCTATTAACTTTTAATTATTTGTTCAAAATTGTATATCCCTTATTCACCAACACTTACAACTCTATACATAGATCATTAAATACAATTAAAAAATATATATTCACAGAAGACATATTAATCAAGTCCAGTTCCAAATTAAAACACCCTTCTCATTTTTTTTTTTTTTTTTTTTTTTTTTTTTTTTTTTTTTTTTTAAAGCCACTGAGGCCGCAATGGCCTATTGTAGCTGGAGGAGGAGGCCGTACCTCCTCCCCATCCCAGACACTAGATCGGCCCAATACCGACAGCCCTGCCAAACCAAGCACTATCTGCCTGGTTCCGGCACTCCTGCCAGCCAACAGGCACTACCTGGGACCCGAGTGCTCCACACTCGGTTAGTTACTGGGTCGCAGCCCCAGTCTGGCTTGGCGCCATATCACCAATGCCAGCCACAGCTGGGAAGTCAATACTTCCCCACCACGTTTTGGCAAAAGCGAGGAGAGTCTTAATCTCCCCCGTCTTAATGTCTTGGGGGTCGATGGAGGTTTTGCCCCAATTCAAAAAGCGATTTCTTGCCAATATAGGGCAATGGCAGACCACATGACTCGCCGTCTCGTCTTCTGCCCCACAAAAGCGGCAGAGAGTGGAGTCTGATTTGCCCATTTTATGGAGATGGTATCTAAGTGGGCAGTGCCCAGTTAAGAGCCCCACAACCATACGCAGCTCCCTTCTCCCCAGGCTGAGCAGCTCGTTAGCTCTCTTCCTAGAGAAGTGAATAAATTGTTTCGCCTACCTCAGGCCCTTGACGTGGAGCCAGTGGGCAGTCCTCTTCTTACTCTCCCATTTGGTGAGCTTTCCGAGGAGAAAGCTCTCCGTAGTGGCCAGAAAAGGTTCTGGGCCCACAGGGAGAGAAGCAGCACCCTTCCTAGCAAGAGCGTCAGCTTGTTCATTCCCCTCCACCCCCTGGTGCCCTGGGCACCACAGCAAGGTAACCTTATTGTTCCTGGCAAGGGTCTTGAGGTCAGTCAAGCATTCCCACACCAGCTTCGACGAGATGGTGAAAGAAGCTAGTGCCTTCAAGGCTACTTAACTATCTGATAAAATGTAGATTTTTGCTCCATTCACTTGACGAATCACCAGTCTGTCAGCGCAGGAGTTTATGGTTCGGCCTGGAAAATGGTGGTGACTGTTCCCAGAGATTCTTAAATCTCCGTTCGTGGGCCCAAAATACCCGAGCCAGCCCTACCATTCATGACGGAGCCATCTGTGTAGAACACTATAGCCCCACGTTCGAATTGGGGCCTCTCTTCTGACCACATTGATCTACTGTGAATGTAGACCTTGAAGGGGAGATCAAAGTTCCGTGTCTCCGCCATGTGGTCGGAAACACTGAGCAATGACTCATCCACTGCAACCTCCTTCAAGATGGCATGGTGAGTACGCCCAGATTCCCGCTTTAAAAAGCCATTCCTCCACAACCTCACTCCCTGCAGGAAGGCAACCTTCCTGACATGGATATGCAGAGGAGGAAGGTCCAAAAGGACCTCCAGTGCAGCTGTAGGACTTGTGTGCATGGAGCCTGTAACCCCAATGCACGCCATCCTTTGCAGCCTTGCCAGCTGACTCACAGCCGTTGCCTGGCTGACCTTTGTCCACCAGACAAGGGCCCCGTAGGTCAGCATCGGTCTGACCACTGTGGTATATAACCACATGGTCATCTTTGGGCTCAAGCCCCATGTCTTCCCTAACATGCGTCGGCCCGACGCCATAACAAAGATGGCCCTGTCCACGGCCCTCTTAATGTGAGGCGTCCAGGTTAGCTTCTGATCAAAGGTGACTCCCAGGTATCTGGCCCTGGTGCAGAAGGGAAGTTGCCTGCCCCCCAGACAGACCACCTGCATGTCAACCTTTCGTCTTCTGGTGAACGGAAGAAGGGCCACTTTATCAGGGTTCACATATAGCCCCTCCTCTGTGCACCATTGCTGTACGACATCCAACGCCATCTGCATCCGTTCACGGACTGTCTCCTCGAACTTGCCCCTGACAATGACCACAATGTCGTCAGCATATCCTACCACCTCAAAGCCCTTGTCTTTGAGTTTTTGTAGGAGGCTATCTACCACGAGTAGCCATAACAGAGGGGAAAGCACACCGCCCTGCGGACATCCCCTACTTGGAATGGCACTGACGGTTGCTTCCCCCAACTCCGAGGATACAACCCTGCCCTTCAGCATGGTATGTATCCATTTGGTGATTTGCGGATCGACATCTCGATCCTCTGCTGCCTTAATGATGGAGTCATATGACGTGTTGTCAAATGCCCCACCTATATCCATAAAGCAGCAGAGAGCTACTTCTTTGGCCTCCAGACTCCTGTCAATCAACACCGTCAATTCATTCAGAGCAGTCTCAGTAGATTTCCCCCTCTGATACGCGTGTTGTGCCGCCTGGAGTGGTACCTGGGTTAATTGCTCTTCCCTGATCACAAGGTTCACAATCTTCTCCATGGTTTTCAGTAGGAAGGACATGAGACTGATGGGGCGGTAGTCTTTTGCATGGCCCTGTCGGCCTGCTTTCGGAATAAAGACCACCCTGACCTTCCTCCACATCCTAGGGATGTGGTTCAGCGTATAACTGGCCCTAAAGATCTTGACCAGCACCGGCACGAGAGCCCCCCCTCCATGCTGTAGCATGGCTGGGATGATCCCATCCGGGCCCGGAGATTTATAGGGCTTAAATGTGCCAAGTGCCCATTTAACTCTATGGGGTGTAAATATCCTGCCAGAAGCTGCATACAAGGCTTTCCTTTCGTGGCAGATGTCATCAGTATGCTGATGTGGAAAACTTTCACTGTGTATGCGTGCAGACCCCGGAAAGTGCACCCGTAGGAGCTCCTCCAGGGTCTCTTCCGAGCTTCCAGTATACACCCCATCTGCCTTTTGTATAGTGCCCAGCTCAGCTGGTCTGTCCTTGGCAAGGATCTTCTGCACTTTGGACAGCACAGACAACTCTGTAATGTCCTGACAGAAGTTCCTCCAGGACAGTTTCCCGGCCTTTCTAAGGGCACAGGTGTAGGAGTTGGCCATAGCTTTATAGGCCTGCCATCTCCCATCCCGCTTTGCCCTGTTGAAAAGCCTTCTCGTCTCTCTGCGAAGGAGACCCAGGTCCCTGTTCCACCATGGAACAGACCTGTTTGTTCTGACAGTCTTGACTGGGCAGCTTAGCTCGTAGCTTCGCTGAATGGCTGCCCAAACGAGTTCATTAACTCGGTCAAGATCTCTTGTTGTCTGGATATTAGTGTCCAGGTCCTCCAGCTCATCAGCTAGAAGAGTGTTAAACAGAGTCCAATTAGTGTTCTTAGGACTCCGATATGTCTCAGTGAAGCAGTTCGGATGCTCCAGCCGGAACCCGATAATCTGATGGTCCGACAATGAAGCCTCTTCCGACACATGCCACCCTGTGACCCTATTTGCATAGAAACTACTCGTCACAGTGATATCCAAAATCTCACTCCTTGCCCGAGTAACAAAAGTAGGCTCACTGCCCCTATTCAAAACCGCGAGATTTTCCGCGGTCAGAAACTGGACAATGGACTCACCTCTTTTGTTGATGTCGTTGCATCTCCACAGCAGATGATGACCATTGGCGTCACATCCAATGATGAGATGCAGCCGTTGTCTCTGGCAGTGTGACACTAGCTGCCGCACCATCAGTGGAGGGGGCTCGTCCTCATCGCCTGGAAAGTAGGCTGAGGCAACAACACATCTTCCTCCGTTGCTGTCCTCAAGCAGTATAGTTGTGAGGTCTCTGGAACAGAACTCAGGCATGGCCAAAAACTTGACTAGGCTGTTTACTAGGATGGCCGATCTTGGCCTATCCTTGCCACGGTGGAAAATCACCTTTCTGTTCTGTGCAGATAGTCCCATCACCTTGCCCTCAGTGGCCCACGGCTCCTGGATAAGGGCAATGTGGTGGTCTTCAGATGTGAACTTGTGGCTCAGGACCGCCGACGCGCCCCTTGCCCTGTGCAAGTTCACTTGAAGAAATTTTAGATGTGTATTATTCATTTTTTTTCTATGTGGTCCATTTTGTTCCCACAAGAAGCTAGGGAAATGAACAGTCCACCCGTGCAGAGCCCCGCATGCACAGGTAAGCCTAATTACACCCAGGGGGTCGGCCGGTACCCTGGGGCAGCCGTTTGAGGTGCACTTTACCCTCTGCACCATGCAGACCATAGGCACGGCGTGGACACCTTTGTCTTGAGGGTTGGTGTCTGTACTTAGTTGCCAGTGCAATGGCTCACATTGCCCAGTATACTCCTAGGAGATACTATCGTGCAATAGGCAGTGTGAGCCGTGGCTTAAGCCCTCCCACCACGACAAGGTAACAGACATCGGGAGGGACACCCTTCTCATGCTCACTAATTTATTGAAAACCAAACTCTTAAATTCAAATATTTATTTCATCTTGAATTATCCGAATTTCTCTTTTAACAAATTATACAAAAATAATATCAAAAACATAACATAAAATATGGTTGTTCACTGGCAATAGTTAAGTAATTCCTATCTATATCTATAAAAGAGGATGTATGTATGTATGTATGTTGCCTATAGACTCCGAAACCGCTCGACAGATTGTAATGAAACTTTCAGGTATTATTAGGCATGATTCAAGGATTGTTCCTGTAAAGTTTGGTGCAAATCCGTTCAAAGGGCTCTGACCCAGAGGGCATAAAAGGGTGCAGTGCTCTTAATAACAGTTTAAAATTACGATCAATAAACAAATTTAATTTGGGCGCAGCAACGCTCGCGGGGGGGAACGCTAGTAATATATATATATTGTTATAGTCTCACATGACGAAATTGGCTCATGCATGCCGCCACAAGCTATGCTTACAGGCATGCATACCATTCAACCTTCAAGTTTATAATATAATACTATGTACGTATATTTATCATTCAACTATGAAAGTTCATTTTTCTTTATGTATGGAAGTACTAATTAATTTGATATTTTATCTTTTATTTTATGCTGTATATCATGAAGGAATAAAACTCATTCATTCATTCATTCAATGCTCGGAGCAGTGTTATTATTACAATAATTATACAGATCTGATTATTTCAAGGTCTTGATTGGGGTGGTTCGGAAAGTTAAAATCCTGTTCTGTTTTACACAGGTTTCTTACCTCATTTCAGCGTCTTAGGAAATATTGCATAGATATTTCCGTTAAGAGTTAACTCAGACGATCGGGGTTGTTCGGTAAGGTAAATCCTATCTTGCATGTATCGCCGTGGTTTCGTTTCAAATTTCAGGTTCAATAAATAAATATAATAGATAAATTTCATAGAATTTCATAGAAATTAGGGTTACCAGCTCACAAAGCTGACTAGGGTAGTTCGGCAAGTTAAAATCCTATTCTACTTGGCTCACAAGAGGCTCCGTTCCAAAATTAGCAAAATCCTTAATTTTCAAAACGATGATACAAACATAATATAGTACGATAATTTACGAAAATTCGCTCATACGATCGTGCTGCATGACTGGAACATTTCAGCGAATTTTTGAAGAAAATTATAAGCTATTGCTATCGCCTCAAAATTTGTAGAATGTGAATTTTTGAAAATATTTTATGCAGAAATCCGTTTCAGGCTATTCTGAATCATATTCTGAAGTTTAACGCATTTTTTTTATGTATGTATATATGTATGTATATATGTACGAGTATGTATGTATGTATGTATGTATGTGTCATTCCAGACGATAACTGTCCGTAGAATTGTGCTAGAAACTTCAAACAAATTTTAAAATGTTAAGGACACAAAACGAAAGTTCAAGTTCGTACGCCAGCATGATCGGATTACATCTTCGGGTTGAAATTTCCAAAAATGTAGTAAACAATTTCAAAATAGCCGGTTTTTTGCGATTTATTGTGCGAAATAATTTTTTCAGCATACTAACATGTGGTATATTTGGAATCAGCGTAAAATGTCCTATAAGAATATGTATCAAGTTTTCAAAAATTTCAAAGTTGAAAAATCAGTCAAAAAATTAAATAATGCCTTTCGCTAGTTGTTAAAATCGGTAATATTTGCATGAAACTTGTCCAAAGGATACTAGATTTGAATGCAACTGACTTTATATCACTCGTACTATAAAGCCTCATCATCGATTGGCTGTGGAAATACGTTTCTTTCATATGACGTCCGTATGTTATTTTATTTTATGTCAAGATTTGATGATGTTATGATAGGATACTGTTGAGATTTCAACTGCCTTCAATACTGACCACATTGGACATCGAAATCTATGAATATTTACCTACATTTGACTTTAAATCTACAAGATTAGTTTAATAATAATAAAGTATGAGTACCTCCTAATTATTTTTAATAATTTGATTCCATGTTTGTCTATCAAAATCATAAACTAAAATTTCTCTACACGATCAACAGCGACTGAAATGTTGAAGATTTCTTCAAAAATTCGCTCATGGGGTCATGCTGCATGACTGGAACATTTTTGAACTTAGAGGGAGCTTTGAGCCGTCTCCTGGATCGGACAGAGTCCGCGCGTCTACCGCTAGGGATCACTACATTCAAGTCACTCACCTTTCTTGCTCTTCTATTTGGAAAGGCGCCAGTCGGTCTGCTTTCAGAGACCTTACGGCGCCCTCTTATTTGTAAGTAAATAACTGTGTCATATTCTCAATTGCCTGAAACGACCAGTCGATTACAAAATTCCTACGAGTACATGCTAAACATGGGGCTATTTCTGAGGTGTTTTCTTGGTGTTTTAAGGCTATTTCTTGGTGCTCGCCACAAATAAAATGATGGCCCTAGCCGAGTAGCATGTAGGTACATAATAAATATTAAAGAGGAATTATAAAGGGAGTATAAAAGAGGAGCATAAATATTGGATTACGAAAACAACGAATCTGAAATAAAATTAATTAATGATTCATGGTGAATTTGATGACTAATTAAAGGTTAAATTATATTAAATATCTAAATGCTTTGAGTTCCGTCGATTATGATTTATTGGGTATGTATCATAGATTTCAATCATCCACACGTCCTAGTAGCTAACTACTACATGTCGAATCTGTCAAGTTTCAATTGCAGTGATCAGTCGGTATAATCAATTCTAGATTGAATTAACTGCCCGGGGCATTTCGAATCATGATGATGGTAACCTGATCTTCGGTCATTCCGCTGCCCCACCCACGCCCTTCTCTGATGGGTGTATTTGCATCACAGTATTCATCAACAACTTGATCTTGGCTTCTCGTACCCCCAGACGTTGATTAAGACTGTCCTAATTCAAAGCTTGATGGATTCGCCGGCGGTGGAGGTCCCTTGATAATACTGTGCCCCGATTGTCATACTGGGTAATTCAGCCAGCTCATATTTTTTATCAATACCTATTGCGTTGTAATGGGAAACTGTTTAGACAGGCTCACAACGAAAATAGTCAATCCGTTAGAGAGTTTTTCGGTATATTCTCTGGGCAAATCGCCTCAGCCCTTGGAAGGGGTAACTACTCCGTATACGTCATGTACGCAAAGCGTGGTTTCAAACCACCCCCACCAACTTTTAGCGAGTTTTCGTGGAAGATGAGGCTATTGAAATTTCGAGAATTTTCTTCAGTGAAATCCATTTTGAGACATTCTGTAACGCATATATATATATATATGCTACCGGCAAAGTTTAAAATCAGGCATTGTGTACAATGCCTTGTCGTTGTATACAATACCTGAATGGAGCAGGCAATGTGTAAAATGGATCCATTTTATACTTTACCTAGGCATTTTATAAAATGCCTGATCGTGCACTCGGCAAAGTGTCCTTCTGATCAATCCTTACCTGGTGTGGGCACCTTTGTTGGAGATATAGGTCAGAATGATGTGTATATTTTGGTGGTCTGGATGCTCGCAAGCTCGCATCTCAAAAATACATAACATCAAGTAGTCAATCCCTTAGTGAAAATTCAGATTTTTTGGACATATAGGTCAGATTGATGAGTATATATACTTTGCCTAAATCAATGGTAGGCATTATATAGACTGCCTAGGCATTTAAAACATTGCCTAGCCATTGTGTCTAAAGAGAGTTAAAAATAGAGGAATTTCATACTTTGCCTAAAAAGTGCAGGTATTGTATAGATTGTATAGAACGACTAGTCGTTGTATACAATGCCTGGATTCCATACTTTGCCGGTAACATAAAGACTTTACAGAAGCTGTGGCATCCTTGTGTTTACCTTTTCCTGCCATTGTGACCTCCGATGGCATTACGAACGAATTTTCGTTCATCATCGAAGGAGTATTGTAGCACTAAGTTGTTTTGAAATTTGAGCAGTTGAGTAAATGAAAAAATATTTTAAAGTACCAATTTTATGGCAAAAACCTTGTTCTAAATAATATTCTGCGATTCACAAAATATTTTGATTTTAGCTTCTTTGGTAAAAACCAAAGTTAAAAATCATTAATTTTGTTAAAAGTGGCTAATAACGCATACAAACTGTTAATTTGATATTTTTTAGCAACCTATTAGTCACATAAAGTTTATCAAAAACGCATTAAGACATTGCAAAATGTATGAAAAAAATGATTCAGCAAAATATTCTTAAATTTCATTAATATTTACTGAAAAATCGATCAAAACTCCCTGAAAAAGCTAAAATTTTCCATATCTTTTTTTAATCCCAGAATACTATATACAACGAGTTTCGTTGCCTTAAATTTGGTAGTTAACCATTCTTTGCACTAAAGGTGTTCAAATTTTAAAACAATGTAATATAACATTCCTAATAGGACAATTCACAAAAATTCTAACAAATTGTCTGTAGATGGCTAACAATTTCTGACCTTTCCAATAATTTAATTTACTTTGAATATACGATCACTTTTTTTAAGCTTTCAAATTTTTTTTTACCACAAATCTGATTCCTAGCAGTGTGCTCTTCGATTTATCAATTTATTACAGAGTGATTGATTCTTTGGTCTAAAACCATTCATTAAGTCATATTACACGAGTGGGGCTTGAAATTGTCTTTATTCTACGAGATAGTTGACACGGCGTATAATCAATAATGCGCTTCTGTTTTTACCTTTTACATCAAAAGTAGAAACATTCTCCTTACAGTTCTCTCAAATTATGTGACTCGGGGATTCGTTAATGGTTATTCAGATGTTTATCTCAACCGAAGTTTTCTTTCCCTGAAAATATGATAGAAAATAACATTGAGTCGAGACGGACTGTGAATTCCATCTGATTCTTGGAGACCCTTAGAATAAAGTTTAGCTAAACTGCTTGTCAAAGCTTCTTCTTTGATTGGAGCGATGAAATTTGCAGGCAACTCCTATTCGATAAGTACTAAACTTCAACAAACTTAGTTGTTCGCCTGGGAAAAGTTTCTCAACTTTGTTCTAGTCCAAGACAGAAAAAGAAAGGGTCAGGCTTCAAGTGGGAAGTGAAAGAAGTTAGCGGGGAGGCTGGTGAAGGCAAAGTGTGGAAAATTATCAACTTCAATTGAATAGGACGGACTGGTTCGTGTCTGCAAAACCTTTGGATGAAACCTAATGAGACGAGCAAACTAACAAAGTGATGCATGTTATGTGTTCTGTTGTTACAATACATGGTCAGTAACCTAGGAATCGAGACACCTCCCTAGATGAGACATATTCCAGGCTCCAAACACGAACTCGCCTATTGGGTATTCGTGTTGAGGAGCTCACTCGGTGGGATAGCATAGAGAGATACCCTGTGCTTCCATGTGAGGCGCCCCCTGTCCCTCCCTGGACCTTATTGTCTGGGATGCGTGTTGACCTTCGCATGAGGGTCAGGGTCAAGGGCAATACACCCCCACACATCCTCAGATGTCGCTACACTGAGGCAATCTGGACACACTCTTCAATTGACTGATGGCTCAAAGACACCTGATGGTGTCGGCCTTGCTCTATGGAGCCCCAACTTCCAAGTCACTAGACACCTACCACCAATTGCGTCTGTGTTCACAGCAGAGCTGTGGGCAGTGTCACTGGCTGTTCGACACTGCCATTTATTGGGACTTGGGAATTATGTGATCTGTACAGATTCACTAAGTACCATCGAGGCGATTAGGGACTCATATTCTAATGATCCCCTAATACAAAGCCTACGTGTATCGCAACACCAAGACACCACATTGGGCTCAACCATAACTTTTATATGGGTACCGAGCCATGTGGGTATTCATGGCAATGAGTGTGCAGATGCCCTTGCAGGGAGAGTCATTGGCGATAACTCCATTGATATGTTGCCTATACGCGTTGAGGATCAAATCTCCTACATGCAACATAAAGCCGATCCCATCTGGCATAAGCAATGTCAGGGTGAGGTCACTGGTCTGTGTGGTGTCCTTCAGGACTTGAGCCCGGTGGGCCCTTTCGTAACCTTATTTCCAAGGAGGGATCGAATAGTGGTCAACCTGGTTGCCACTGGCCATACCCGTCTTACTCACAGACACTTGCTCATTGCAGAAGCTCGAGATGTCGTGTGTGGGAGGTGTGGGGGGTGATCTGTCCATCCGACACTTTCTGGGGAACTGCCTAGTCCTTGTGGACCTCCGAGTCCACCATCAGCCCCCGCAGTGACGTTTTATCCGGACCAGACAAGGTCCGATCCCTGGTGTTGTACCTGAGAGCCACTGGGCTCTACTACGAACTGTGATATCTGATCTGTGATGTATTTATATACATCTAGTCGTAGTTATATTTCACTTTGCTGATTGTAAATAGTAGCATGTATATGCTTATAAGCCTATTTTACATCCAGTCTTAGTTGTGTTATTTTATTTTTGGATTTTTCTTAATCCACTTTGGGGGCTAAACAGTGGTCATCACTGTGCCCCTCATTTTTTCCCCTTTCCGAGTTGCCAGTAGAGTCCATGATGGCGCTCCTTTTTAGTCAAAAATGGCAACATGGCTCGCCTTAGAATCGTGCCACTTCCAGTGTCCCTTTGGACACCTTGTTCAATGTCGATAATGATCCTACTCGTTGAGATGCGGTCAGTAACCTAATGTTGATACTTCCGATTCATTTGGTGGGTAAACATAAATATCTGAACTAAAATTTTCGATGAAGCGGAACTCGTCAAAACATGAATTAGGTAGTACTTGAATTATCGATTAAGTAAATCATATTTCACCGCCCTCCTTCCATAAACCACCACCCACCAAGATAATACGCATTAGCAAACATTATCTTGAACAAGGAATTATGGTTGATTACCAAATCAATCTGTGATCAAGGCCGTAGCCCACAGTGGCGTGGAAATCGAGCGAATTGCATAGGAAAGATTCAGCCGCGAGAAGCATCAGAAGATACTGCGTAACGCGTATTCGTCGGGGTGGTTAAATGGAATAATTTGGTCATCACCGAACGAACTGGCAATCTGATGTTCAAACGAATGAAATTGGATTATTCTGAACGTTCTTTTGGGTTACCTATCAAGGATATTTTTAATCTGAAATATGAGGGGTGTTTGTGGTGAGGGAGTGGGGGGTTGATCTCAGTAGTTTGGTACTAATAGGTAATTTATGAGTATGTACTTTAAGTAAGGACTTTTTTGAATCAGATCCATAGGGGTGTCCCTAATTGTGATGGAGAAAGGGGGGCTTGCGTATATTCAAGTCAACCTGTGCAGCGCACGGGTGAACCAGCTAGAATACAATATATATGTCAATACCATTATTATTTTATCCAATTGCCCAGTTACTTTGTCCAACGACATAAGCAGAAAAAGGCGAATGATGGAAAGTTAACGAGAATGTCGTCATACGAACTAAATCACTCGCGACGAAGTTGTGGAAACCCATTTCAAAACGGAAGTTAGTGAAAGACGTTGTCTATTTCCACGAAAAATAAAGAGTTACAATGTTAAATCGATTTCGACGGTTAGGCCATCATCAGTAACAAACAATAGAACAATAACAAACAATAAGCAATTGTTAGTTACTGATCATGGCCTAACCGTCGAAATCGATTGAACAGTGTAACTCTTTATTTTTCGTGGAAATAGACAACGTTTTTCACTAACTTCCGTTTTGCGAATGTCGTCGTTACTTCTAGGTCGTGGAGTGATGCGTAAGACGTATTGCTAATGCGTAAGACGTTACAGCGAAAACGCATCCCCAACAAATTAGGGGATACTTTCTAGACGGTACGTTTTTTTCCTATTTGCCCCTAAAACTCTCTAATGTCAAGAATAAAGACCTTCGGACCAAGAAGAAAGAACCGTATCGACATCCATCTGCCCTACCTACTCCTGTTCCCTTGCTTATCCCATTTCCACCGTTAGGTTGTCTTGGCGGGACTGACGCCTTTTCGAATTCTTCGTGATGGATTTGGTTCAACACCGGTACCACACCCAGGATGTAATGTAATCGCCTAATGGAGGCCCGCGAGAGATTGATAGATCCGCGCTGCTGAGTTAGTACTCGACTCCGAGCTCATCTAGGATTCATACCCGACATCCTCGAATCAATAGCGGTTTCGTAGGTGCCTGCGCCTTCGGCTGCTCTAGGTGTGAAAAAATATCATGTTTACCTAATGATAATGAAGAATAGTACGCTTCACATGTTAAAAAAAGTTCTAGTCATGCAGCATGATCGTATGAGCAAATTTTCGTATATTATCGTGTTATGTAAAACAACATTCATACCTATCGTATAATGCAACATTCATACCACTGGTGGTTTCGTGTGACGGCGCCTTGCACAGCGAATTAGAATATTTTCTTAGGAGACTTGCGTGCGTGCCATCTGATAAATGGCAGAGCCCTTGTCGCACATCACCCAATGGGTGAGAGTGAAAACCCAAATTTCGATCGCACGGGCGGTTTCATTCATGCACCAGGAGGAAGGTGAGGTGCCTTGGACTGGAGGATGGCACACTAACGCCGCTATGAAGTATATATATGAAAATTAATTAAACAAGATGATCCACAAAAGTAGAAGAGAAACCTAAAACTTTCAAGCGAATATCCACCTCATTCTATGTATCTGTAAAAATATACCATTTCAATATCGAAAAAAAAAAAAAAAATAAATAAATAAAATAAAAAAATAATGCAACATTGGTTATTGAATTTGAGCTTTTCAAGTGCAATGAAATTAACAACCAGTTTTATGAAGAAAAAAAACATGCCCCGCAGTGCCCGCCCCTGCCGACCTGAATTCGAACGAGCGTCAACTGGCAATGGAAATAGAGCTCTCTTATGGGTGGCTAAGTTCTGTGATTATTCATTGAATGAATAATGGCTGAGATTATTCTTCTTCATTGGTTTTAGGCCCTGATGAAGGAAATATATTTTTCGAAAGCTCGGCGATAGAGGCGCTTTATTAGTTCTGACCCCATTCCCGATTGTTGACATTTATTATTCATTGAATGCTCACGTTTTCCGTGGTATAATGGATAGCGTATCAGACTTCAAAGGCCCCGTGTTCGATCCCGAGCTCTGGACAATATTTTATGCATTCAAATTCAACCTCCGAAACGTATTTTTAAACGTCATTATTATAAATGTATAAAATCATGTTTTATAACGTCATTTTGATCTATTCGTCTAACTAATCTGTATTTTACTAATGGAATGACTACTTGATGTTGTGTATTTTTGAGATGCGAGCTTCCGAGCATCCAGATCACGAAACTGTACAAATCATTCTGATCTATTTGTCCAACTAATCTGAATTTTTACTAAGGGATTGACTACTTGATGTTTTGTATTTTTGAGATGCGAGCTTGTGAGCATCCAGACTACCGAACTACACAAATTCTGATCTATTTGCAGTGAACATGGATTAATAAAAATTGAGGCGCCAATTCATTCAACAGAACCTAGGTGTTCTAGGTAGGAGAAGACAAATTTTCCTCTTGTGCCTACTTAGCAACCACTATGATACCTCGTTGACCCTATCACGATTGAATTCTCGGCTATTACTCAGAATCCAGTCTCCAACTATACACTCCAAAGTTGAGCGAATTCAGACCTTTAAATGCTGATAAATCATGGTGTAACTATTATCGTCAGGGTTTCATGATTCTTGTTTTGTTCAACTAAGAATTTAGTCTAGACTTGGAACGTATATAAGGAGTTTCAAATTTCATCGTGGGAGGAGGTGAATGGAGGGGATAATTCTGATAAATCATAAGGTTTTAGCTATTCTCGTCTGATTTCGTGAATCTTTTTCTTGTTCTACTATGAAGTCGGACTAGTTTTGGAACTTCCATAAAGAATTTTAAATTTTATGATAGATGAGGGTGATTGGAGGGGTTAATAGCGATAAATCATGATGTTTTCACTATATCTATCTGATTTTCGTGATAGTTTTTATTATTTTTTCGATCCAGATTTTAACCCAGTTATACAACCTTGGAAGTTTCAAATTTACAGTCGGTGGAGGGGGTAAATGGGAGGGGGGGAGAGGGGGATTCCGAGAAATCGTGATATATTTGTTTTTGCACTTATATAAATTCTCACCAAATGTATTTTATATACTTATATAGATTTTATATCCATTCATAAGGACGACCTTGTAATGCATGCATTAGGTACTTATGAATGCGTTTTGTGTTGGGGTAGGATTTGTTTGGTTTGTTGTGTTTTATAACAAGGGCTTTAACATGAAAACACGGAACATGTCTACTATCAAAGCTCACTCAGCTAATCATACCCGTAGGTCCCATTTTTTGTCGTTTTTATCCATCGCTCAGGGCTTTGTCCCAAACATCAGCACTTCAATTATATAGGTAGTAAATAAATTACAATCAATATTCAAGAAATAAACCGAAAAAATATATAAAATATGGTTTTCATCGGATGGGAGGAAAGAGGAGACATTTTCGAGGAAGAAACTTGTGCGATAAATATTGAGAGTTTGCCAACGAGTGGAGAACGATTTTTGAGGGACGGAAACTAAGGAAATTACATTACTTAGCTACGGAGTGGTTATTAGTAAAAATCATTGGATTTGACGTGTTGCGTAATTTCGTCAAGCTTTTTCGGCAAATAATTTTCGAATGAGGGTCATGGAAAGTATGTCTTCGTTGCTAATATAGTTTGTTATCACCAGCCATCGGAAGAGTCAGAATCTACGCAATTGGGTGGTGGGAGAGTGGGGGGGTTAAAATTGCGGCTCAGCTACGACAAAGTAGGCTGATTATTATAATGTTGGTGGAGGTATATGTCGCAGCCCTATTGTGAAATCAACCTTTTTTAGCGAATTTTTGAAGAAAATTAAGCTATTGCTCTCGCCTCAAAATTTGTAGAATGTGAATTTTTGAAAACATTTTATGCAGGAATCCGTTTCAGGCTATTCTGAATCATATTCTGAAGTTTAACGCATTTTTTTATGTATGTATGTATGTATGTATATATGTATGTATGTATATATGTATGTATGTATGTATGTGTCATTCCAGACGATAACTGTCCGTAGAATTGTGCTAGAAACTTCAAAAAAATTTTAAAATGTTAAGGACACAAAACGAAAGTTCAAGTTCGTTGGCCAGCATGATCGGATTACATCTTCGGGTTGAAATTTTCAAAAATGTAGTCAAAAATGTCAAAATAGCCTGTTTTTTGCGATTTGTTGTGCGAAATATTTTTTTCAGCATACTAACATGTGGTATATTCGGAATCAGCGTAAAATTTCCTATAAGAATATGTATCAAGTTTTCAAAAATTTCAAAGTTGAAAAATCAGTCAAAAATCGAAATAATGCCGTTCGCTAGTTGTAAAAATCGGTAATATTTGCATGAAACATTGTCCGAATTCAGATTGAACTACTCTTATGGAAGTATCCCTGTATAACCAATTTTAGAACCATGCTGTTTAAAACGTAGGTAGTAGGTGCTTAAAAAAAAAAAAAAAAAATGTAATCACAACTGATGAGTTCACTCTGTGCATGTGTTAATAATTTGATTCCATGTTTGTCTATCAAAATCATAAACTAAAATTTCTCAACACGATCAATGGCGACTGAAATGTCGAAGATTTCTTCAAAAATTCGCTCATGGGGTCATGCTGCATGACTGGACTTTTTTATCATTTAATAATGATTAACAGGACGTTTCCATTTGTTTTCGTCACGTTACATCACGATCGAAATTGCATCATCGAAATTATATCACGTTACTATGTTGGTAGCGAGCGTCACGTGACTATGGTGGTGACGGGCGTCATAATAACATTGACGGGAGGAGAAACAAAAACGTATTTCAACTTTTGATGCATTAATGAGCTGCAAAGTTTCGATTGACGGAAATTTTGGCCAAAAGAAAAAAACGTTAATCGTTATTAAATGATCTGACTGTAGAACCGTAGGTCTCAGCCTGGTATTTTTCAGCCTTTTTGTAAAGAAGCTGGAAGAGCTCATCCTTTTCGCAAAACCAAACTACCTATAATATTTGACAAAAAGGCTGATCCGCCTTCGTTTGGAGATCTGGATGCACGCAAGCCCGCATCTCAAGAATACATTACATCAAGTTGTCAATCCCTTAGTAAAAATTCAGATTAGTTGAACATATAGATCGGAATGATGTTTATAATTTGTCATTCCAACGTTTTCATTACGAAAAGGCGGCGTATTGTAAAAGGCTAGGCTTTTTTACTAAAAGGCTGTGACATATACATGGGCATTCAGTTGTCTGTCTGCTATTCGCCGCAAATCCTCAGAACCATACCTGGGCCTCTCTTGCAGCATTCGCCTCCACAGGATGCTTCTACCAGACGTGGGCACTGAGGCCATGCCTGGAGCTAAATGCTCTATCACAATGTGCACACTGGCGTGCATCCTCAGGGGTAGTGGAAGAGGAAGAGGGTAGGATAAAGATGATGAACATGAAAGAGAGGATGGCCGGCGCCAATGCCTGAGGCACCCCAAAGCGCCTTAACTAGGACCTCGCGTGACAATGTGATGGCAGGGATTATGAGGCTCATAGTTGCCTCCATCATAACGGGGGTTCCCTTTGACACGAGCCTCCACCCTAATCTCCAGCGGGTCATTCTGCCACCCTCAAGGTACAAGGGTTGCCCGACGGGGACTTACCACCATGACGTGGGTAGGGATATGAAAGACCTCCGAAGAGATGAAAACGTCAACAGTTACCCTACCCCAGCGCGCACACACACACACATATCAACGCGCGCCCGCGCGCGTATGTGTGTGTGTCGCCGGGTGTGGTGCGGGAATAGTGCCACGAAGTTACTCGAGTTGTGCATCTCGGCGGGAGTGCTCCGTGGTATCACCACCCGCGTCCTGAGGGATTCTTACTTGAACTGGTGGTCGTTTTATAGGGGCACTTCCTTTCATCCCACTCTCCCTTCTCTTCCTTCAGCTCCCTCGATCCCAAGGGTCGGCGCGGCGTCGAGTAAACCTGGGCGTCCTCCCCACTTTTTTATTTTGTTTGTTTACTTTTCAATTTTATGGTATGCCCCCTCTGCCTTTAAGGGGAGTTTTGAAAAAAAAGTGTGTGTATGTGTGTTTGTGTGTGTGTCCGAAAAAGTGCAAACTTCTGGAATCGCTTCAAAACGCCTCAAAATGGATTTCAATGGAGAAATTTTTCAAAAATTTTTATTTTCCAATTTTCCGAACCATTGCTCTAGCTTCATTTTTTAAGAAAATTTGCTAATTATGACTCCTAATCATTGGTGGGATGATTCCACCGAAACAATTAGCTGATTGTCGAAGGCAACCTGTTGAATCAAATTACTACTTTTACGGACTGAAACATTGCTCAGAGGAACGGAAAAATTTACTGCCTCACCTTGAAAAGACGAGGAACCGTAACGATAGGATTCGTCTGAAGCATCTAGAAAATCTCATTACCCACTAGAGCAGTTCAGTGAAACGTTTCCCAGGGGATCTCAAGAGATCACTACTGTTTCCTTCAAAAGAGGATATTGTTTTCCTACCGCTACTTTTCGCCACTTCTGTTCCGCGGGTGCCGTCTCATATAGAAGTTCTCAGGTACTTCTTTTCAGCGCGGTCAATATACTTAGATAAATACAATCAGCTCTAAACCACTATTTTAACGATTACGCTTAAAAAACGTCTGTCAAGTTGGATGGGCAGTATAGCTTCCTCACATATTGTGATAGACGTTCAGAATTAGTTGAAGAACAAAGTACAAGCCGAAATTACTTAACTGTAGCATGTAACAGTATCTAATTCAAGTGTCTACAACCTAGAATGCAAAATAAGGCTATAATTCTAGTTTTTATGTGGGAAAATTTTCTAATGGTTAACCCACGTATAGGAAACCCAATGAAAATCTAAATCGATAAATCATTCTCGGCGTGTCATCCAATATTAGATTTGCGTTTTCGCGATTGTTACAGATTATTCAATTAAATGCAATAAAATACTAAGGACATCATCCTGGACCAAAAAACCCCTCGAGTTTGAACCAAATCAAACCAACATTAGCCCTTGGATTCTTGAAGAGGAATACGAGGGAATCCGGCTGTGGTGAAGATCATCTATACTTCATTGGTGCGGTCATGTGTGGAGTACTGCTCTTAGGTGTGGTCTCCTATTTACTCCAATGGCTAATATTCATTGGAACAAGTCCATAGAAATGTAGGTATATTTATGTAACATGCTTTCTCTAGTTTTGTTATCATTTACGTACCTTTAGAAAGAATCCGTTGTCGCTAGCGACTTGCGGTGCAAAGACATCATCATCAGGCCATCGAAACAGTAGGTACTAGTTTTGGTCCAGACACATATTTCGAAGGAACATCAGTAAACGTTTTTGCGTTTAATTTAGGTTGATTTTAGTTTTCATTTGTTGGTTGATTACTTAATATAGAAAATTTGTTGCAAGACTTCATTACCTTCATCAATTCGGTAGCGAAACTTTCTGCTCCGATCCTGATATTGAATAGTATCGTTAGAAGTTGTAGCTTTATTCTTCATAAATCAATAGTCAATAAAAACATCGTCAATCATAGCCGGCCCAGTAGAATCTCAGCGAACCGCACTAGTTGTTACTGATGGGGGTTGACAAACGTATTATTTCCAATTTCCTTCTACCCCGATTGTCACGGAAAATGTAATCAGTATACCGCGTTATTTACTGTTCTGCAGCACAAAACGAAGGTTAGAATTATGACCATTTATCATAACGAAAGGAAGGAGAGAGGGGGCGAACGAGGTCAAAGGCTGAGAGTGCTTGAAATACTGTTGGCTCTTTGCGGGTGTCTGCATCACCTCAGTTCGTGAACCTTCTGCGACAATATCCACCCTACAGTCGCCCTTTTGCCTCTCCACACTTCCCCTACCACGTACAACTCGGCCCACCACCCAATAACACTCAAGCGAACCGCTACAGGACCCAAAGCTCTTCCTCTTTTATCATACATCATCCCCGGGGGTGGCCGGGGCCCAAGCACTTTTCAATTCTGAACTACAGTCGGCCAGCGAGCCTGACCCGTAATCAATATCTCATGAATATTATAACGTGGATCTTGAATAGCCAAAAACGGCTCACTCGATATCCGTTTACGTTTGGTGGAACGCCAAAACAACGGCGTTCATTCGAATGAATCCTTCGACAAATAAAAACCGTCGTAATCGTTCTAAACAAGTGATTCGTTTTCTTCAACGATCTATAAATAACCCATCGCCTGAAATCCTAGTGGAGAGTCAATGAACGCCAATAAGCAAACCATTCAAAACCACAGTAGATAGGATAGATATATAAAAACGCTTTATTAATTTTTGTAAGTAAATGCGTATAATAATCAAGATAGAAATGAGTTCGAGGAGCCATGTGTAATTGTGGTCATTTGACAGTTCTATGAGTTCGTCGATTGAAAATTGATAAATAAACTCAAATACATGGAAAAAAGTAAATACATTTTTGAAGAGCTTAACGTTGTACGTTTGCATTCATTTAAATTTACGTATATAATATTTATTATATACCATTTCAGTATTACCAACATTAACTAAACCTTATAGTATCTACACATCTATATCTATAAAAATCAAATTATGTTTGTTAGTCCTTTATGCGCGACCACAATTATGAACCGACTTTGCTGCTGTTTTAACATGTTTAATGTTTTAGGGCTGGGGGTCGTTCTGTGAATTCCGACACGCAAATCTGCAACGTTTTTTTTCTGATGATTTCCGCTTACAACCGAGTCGTTGCTAGGGAAATGGTACTTCGTCGTTTTTCATCCCACAAAATTCGTTGACCATTCGTTCGAAAGCTCTCGATTTATCCAACCATATTATGTTAACTACTGCGAAGCGCGTGGCCAACAAGCTGAGTTATGAGCATGGTTATTTGAATAATTGTGTACACTCAGGTGATCATTCTCAATAATTGATATTGTGAACATGATTGCAACCGCTTGTTAATTTCTGATGATTTCATTGAGTTGGTGTTTCGATGATTTGATTCATAGCAGGTGATCCGAATATTGCGAGAACGGTTTGATTTGTGAAGCGGTGGTTAAATCATTTTAATAGGTAATTTCTATACATTACACTCTAGGAAGCTGTAATTTTGTATGTAGCCTCTTCAGGACATTTACTTGACGATGCCCAGGGTCCGGATCAGATTTTTTATGCTTTACACTCTAGGAAGCTGTAATTTCGTATGTAGCCTCTTTAGGACATTTACTTGACGATGCCCAGGGTCCGGATCAGATGAGTGGCTCTCAAAGCTAATTTCTATGCATTACGCTCTAGGAAGCTGTAATTTCGTGTGTAACCTCTTTGGGACATTTACTTGACGATGCCCAGGGTCCGGATCAGATGAGTGGCTCTTAAAGCTATTTTTTATGCTTTACACTCTAGCAAGCTGTAATTTCGCTTGTAGCCTCTTTAGGACATTTACTTGACGATGCCCAGGGTCCGGATCAGATGAGTGGCTCTTAAAGCTATTTTTTATGCTTTACACTCTAGCAAGCTGTAATTTCGCATGTTGCCTCTTTAAGACATTTACTTGACGATGCCCAGGGTCCGGATCAGATGAGTGGATCTTAGAGCTAATTTCTATGCTTTACACTCTAGGAAGCTGTAGTTTCGTATGTAGCCTCTTTAGGACATTTAATTGACGATGCCCAGGGTCCGGATCAGATGAGTGGCTCTTAGAGCTAATTTCTATGCTTTACACTCTAGGAAGCTGTAATTTCGTATGTAGCCTCTTTAGGACATTTACTTGACGATGCCCAGGGTCCGGATCAGCTGAGTGGCTCTTAGAGCTTGCATACGAGTCTGCAACTAAAGACATAAAATGTCCCAATGTGTTGCAGACTCGTATGCAAGCGTACTTTGGTATGAGTCCCATCGGAAATATCTAATGGTAAAATAAAAATGTATATAAATATAATAAATTGTTTTGGTTAATTAGAATCTTTTCTTTTTTCTTGACCTTAAAAAACTATATGTAATTTCTCCCTTGCGAGGGAAAAGCATTATACATGATTTAATGTTTTTCCCTCTCAAGGGAGAAATTATGAAATCGTTGTAGATTTTTGTCTCTTCGTCTCACCTCGTTTTTTACAGCATGCTCTTTGAACATCAAAAAGAAAGATAGGCTGTAGTACAATCCTCCAGACTTACTCCTTCATCGAGAACTCGGCTTTTTCCAACGACGTCACCCTGATACTCAACTTCGTAATTAAGGAAAAACTGGGCATGCGTCGAACTTTTCACGTCAAATGTGGATGGGGTGGGTTCACGCGTAAAGAACTTTCGATAACAAGTTCATCGATACCAAAACGATTTTGGTGGGTTGAGTTGAACAGATTTTATTCGTAAAGATAGATCTCCAAAAATTGATATTTAAAACGCCATATTAACAGCAGCAATATTGTCGGGAATAGTTTTAATGTGACTAAGTTTAGGTATATACGTTATAATGGGTTGATTACATTGAGGGGACGCTTGGTTGATAAATTAATGAGGTACAAGTTTAAACTTGAATACTGAAATATGAATTGAAGCCTTTTTGGGACTGCTGGGAAATATACACTCAGTTGCAAAAAATTTGGCCCACTCTCTGAAATGGAAGATTTTATGAAGTTGCGACTGATATTTTCTTGTTTTCGAGTGGGTTACTGTCTGAACTCATTCAGAGGCATTGTTTGTTGTTTTCTAGCCAGACGGACGAAACTGTCTTATCTCTCAACGATAGGGAATCGTATCGAAAAGGGATCATGTTTCACTACCTCCTACTTTCATGTTATCTTCCAAACTGCGGTTATGTTGTTCATCTTTTCCACAGTAGTCCTCAGCTGAGGAACTATTGTTTTCCTGTACGTTGAGTGCAATCCCAAAAAAAAAAAAAAAAAAAAAAAAATCAATTTAAGAGAAAAAAGTTTTCCTCATCGGAAATGGTCTGTAGCTCTCATTAATGATGGAATGTAACTGAGATATGCCGCTCAAATGCTAGGACGACCTTATAAAACCGTCCGGCAGGGTTCTAGCTGCCCATGAAAAACAATAGCCGCGCAAGACAGGTACTTGTACTCCTTAGCTTTAAGAAATCGACGATTAACTGCTTCACAAGTTCGTAACTCACATGAAAATGCAGCGGGAGTGGATTTAGGTGTTTGGACACTTCGGAGACGATGGTGGGATCGGCATTTGTCTGCCAGAAGACCCGCTAGCGTTCGAAGTTTAACCCGTCAGCAGGATGTTGGAACGGGACATCATTGGGTGTGGTAAAGTACAAATACTACAACTTGAGAACCCATTCTAATCAGCTGAGTGAGCTCTTTAGCTCCTTTCTTTCCTATTCAGCTTTTCAGATTTACCTATACTGCATTATTTTATTGAACGGGGTCTCTCTGGGAATTACAACTTTGCTAAATTCTGTCCTGTTCACCCTGGGAATTTGAAATTTGATAGGTAGCCTCTCTGGGACATCACGATTGCGATGATGGGTTCCAACCAGTTCAGCTGACTTTGCTAAATTCTCTCCTATTCACCCTAGGAATTCAGAATTTGTTAGGGAGCCTCTCTGGGACATTAAGAGACGAGTTAAATGATGGGTTCTTTCCTGATCAGTTGAGTGAGCTAAATTCTTTCCTTTTCACGCTAGGAATGTGAAATTAGACTGGGAATCTCTCTAGGACATCAGGGACGAATGTAATGATGGGTTCCAACCAAATCAGCTAACTTTGTTAAATTCTTTCCTATTGACCCTGGGAATTTGGAATTTGATAGGGAGATCGACTGGGACATCGAGAAATGAATAAAATGATGGGTTCTTTCCTGATCAGTCGAGTGAGCTTAATTCTCTCCTTTTCACGCTAGGAATGTGAAATTAGGCAGGGATCCTCTCTTAGACATTAATAGACGAATGAAACGACGGGTTCCAACCAGATCAGCTGGCTTAGCTAAATTTTCTCCCCCTCCTAGGAATTTTAAATTCGATAGGTAGCCTGGCTGGGACACCAAGAAACGAATAAAATGAAGGTTTCTTTCCATGAACCATCACTTACAGCCTCCTACATATCTTTCAACGTCTCCGAAGGGTTGGAAAATACATCAACAGAAACTAATTCAAATACGCCTCCTATAAGTGACATAATAGCGTCTATTGAAAGAGAATTGGAAGAAACTGAAAAGGAATATGTTAAATAAAACATAAAGAAAACTACTCAAGTCTAGTTTGGTCAACCCAACCTCCAGTTATACATATTATTTATTTATTTATGCGTGAAAACAGATTATGTAGTAACGGGAAAATGTACCGATAAATAACAATATATCAATTCATCTCTTGAATAAATATTTAGAGAACAAAATTTGTAAAACAGCTGCGAGTACATTTCCCCGAGTAGACGGTGTGAGTTCTGTAGCATCTTGGGAGCGTCTCCTGATTGAAAGAAATACTATGGCTTCCTAGAAACATGTAATGGACTTCTCGTCTCGCCAGGAAAACACGCCCCGCCCGCCCTGACTGACATCTTCCGAGCTCTATCTTTCCTCCCTTTTCCGCGCACAACTGCCGCAAAGATGGTGACAATCTTCCAAATCCTCTCGGCAAATACTGCGTTGTTTTGAATTGAGTTTTCTTCATCTACAGGGAGGGAATCCGAGGTCTTTATCGAAGAAGAGAAAAATACTTTCCGTTCCTGCCATACCACGTCCCGAAACAACCTTACGGATTCAACGCTCTTCCTTCCTTCACCCTTTATATTTATAAGTTTTCTCCGCATTGTTCTTCATGGAGAAAGCAGAAGTTTTTTCCTCCGTTCAACTTTGTTGAATTAAGGAAAGGTCGTGAGAAAGTTACAAAATATGTGGGTAGCGCTAACTCATGCAAACTGGAGAGTGTTCAGGGTTCAAGACGAATGTGGCAGATGCCATAGGTACCGCATAACCGCTATACATATTTTTAAAAACCATAAAGGATTACATAAATAACCTAGATTGCGAATTTTATTTATTTATTTTTTATTGAAATTGCATTTATATTATCGAATTTTCGTAAAAAATGAAGAGAATGCTATGGCTCCAAATTTTTAAAATTAAGATTTTTGGAAAAATTTCTTCTTTTAAATCCGTTTTTATTGCACACTGTATTAAGCGGGACGCTAGTCTCGCTTAGCCAAGCTTTCAATAAACCATTGCAATCGCATTGCCAAGCTTTCAATAAACCATTGCATCGAGAAGAGCCGAGATATGTAACTAAGTAGAACTTCGGACCGAATTCGGCTCCCTCCCAAACTCACACTGTCAGCTCAAACTTAATTTTGTATGCATTTGCTGAGAGGGGGCATGCCCCCTGAGTCGCCTAATCTATATCAATAAAATTGTAAGTATGTCTGTCTTTACATTGATTAGAATCATGAAATTTACCGTTTCTTTTCCGTTTCAAGCAATTTGTAGACGATTGGTATCATTTTCTCAATTTGTCTGTCTGTTTGTCCGTATGGTTGTCCGCTTTTCACGGTTATAGGGGTCATTAGACAACTGATATGAATGAGAGGAAATGTCTGAATCAGTACAAATTAAATTATAGGCTATTTGAAGTTTTTAAAATTTGAACCAGAGGGGTGTTTTCGGGGAAGGGGAGGGGGTGAAATGGGGTATCTTGGATACCATTGAATGAGCTGGAGATCTGATTGAACGAATATGTTTGGATTATTCTAACTTAAATCACGGGCTACTTGAAATTTTTCAAATCTGCCCCTTAGAGGGTGTTTTAGGTGGGAAGGGGAGGGGAGGGGAATAGGGTACCTTTATCATCACTGACCAAACCGGGGACCTGAGAGGTGGAATATGTTTGGATTACTCTAACTTGAACCACAAGCTACTTAAAATTATCCAAATCTGACCCATAGAGGGTGTTTTGGGGAGGAGGGGGTTGAAATGGGGTACCATGGACATCAGTAAATGAACTGGAGACGTGATTCTTGAAATATGTTCGGGTTACTCCAACTTGAATCGCAGACTAGGAACTTGAAATTTTTAAAACCGACCATTGGGGTTTGATGGGGAGGGGGGGGGGGGGGGGGGGGGGGGGTGAAATGGGGTTATCTTGGACATCACTAAATAAACTGGAGCTGATTGGTAAGAAATGTTTCAAATACATTTACTTGACTCGCAGACTACTTCAAGTTTTCCAATCTAACCCATTGGGGGTGTTTTGGGGGAGGGGTGGATGGAGGATCATGGATATCACTGAAGAAACTGGGGACCTAATTGCTAAAATATGTTTTAATTACACTAACTCAAATCACAGGCTACTTGAAAATTTTCAAATCTTACCCAAATTGGGTGTTTCCTTAGAGTAGGGAAGGGGGGGGGGGGGTCGAGGTATCTTGGACATCACTGTATAAACTGAGGACCCGATTGATGAAATATGTTTGGATAGCACTAATAAAACTCTGCCTACTTAGAAATTTTCAAGTCCGACCCATAGGGGTGTTTTTGAGGGAGGGGGTTTGGAAAAGGGTATCATTGACATTACTGAACAAACTGGGGATCTGATTAAACGAATATGTTTAGATTACGTCATCCTTAATCACAGGGTACTAACATTTTTTCTAGGCTACTAGAAAAAAGGGAGGGGATGGTTAAATGGAATAATTTGGTGATCATCGAATGCACTGGTGATCTGAATACAATTGGATTAGTCAGAACGTTCTTTTATGTTACCTATCACGAATATTTTTAATCTGAAATATGGGGGTGTTTGTGGAGAGGGAGTGGGGGAAAATCTCATTAGTTTGGTTCTAATTGGTAAGTACTTTCAATGAGTACTTTTTTGAATCAGATCCATTGGGGTGTCCCAAAATGTGATGGGTGACGGGGGCTTGCTTATATTCAAGACAACCTGTGCAACGCTCGAGTGAGCCAGCTAGTGCCAAATATGTTACGGTAGATTAATTCTATATAAGCTAAAAGGAGGCGTCCAAATGCATAGGTTTTTGGACGCTCTTCTTTTTTTCTCGTCCCACCTGGGTTTTTCGTCCACCCGCTTCCACCAGTTTTCCCCAACCGATCTTGATGAAATTTGAAACAGAGGCAACATATGACCCGAAGAAGTGCGTTTTGGTGTTTTGGAGGTGGTACAACCAAGTCCTGATCAGCTGAGGAAATAAACACTCTCCGTTTATCCTAAGAATTAAAAATTTGATAGGTGACTCTCTGGGAGTTAAATCTGGAGGTAGTACAGGCTGCCGTGTGTTATATTGTTGTCTGGAGCACAGGACAACTTCCAGAGGCTTGCCTTGGTTTGTAGTATTTATATCGCCTGCATAATACATTAATCTTGTATAGGAGGTTGACACTAACAAAACAGATGCTATGTTTGGAAAAGATAAAAAAAAAAAAAAAAAAAAAAAAAAGTTTTAGAACTGAAGTGAGTAATATAAAGTTTGGTGAACTAGCAGAGGGTAGGTGGGTCTACAACATATTAACACATAGCTGCCTGTACTACCTTGAGATTGAACGATGAATTGCTCATAATAAGACTGAAAATCCTCTAATTTTTGACCCACAAACGACTGGCACAACTCAATGAACATTTACATAATATGAAATCTAGATAGGAATATCAACCTCTAGTAAAAGCTCCAAATTCAAGCCTGGTCTAGACAAGCCTGGTCACCTAATTTTATTGTAGTATCGTAGTCATCAATCTATAATAATACTCATAAACACCTCTGCAAGGTCTAAAGCGCTAGGATTTTAAAAGATTAAACGTCTTAAACACACGAGGAGCAGCCTTAATATTCCTTCCCTCAAGCTTAATTAATATTATATTCAATGGGGAATATAAATGTTTCATCAATTGATGTGCCATATTAGTTTCAATCTGATTTGATAATTTCATTCGGTTTCCTCTTTCTCGTGGTCTTTGGTCTGTACAGCGGTGAATAATATTTTCCAACATGAGAGAAGCTAAAAAAGAGATTTGAGATTGTGATTCGGGGAAATCAAACTTGGATTGGATTGGCTTCTTATTATTGAACCCTGTGGATTCCTAAAAATAACCTCAGCCCGAGGTTTGTAGTGAACGAGCGTGGAACTTCCGGATTGGAAGCTTCTGGTTTCGCCGTCCCCAAGAAAATGTCGTGGGAAATAATAGAGATAAATTTTTGCTGTTATCAAGCTTCAGAGTCGGGCCGGTTGGGGGGTGCGGAAGGAAAGAGATCAGGACGCAAGGATGATAGTGGCAAAAAGGGTGCTAGTAAATGCAGCTTCTATACAGGGCCATTGTCTGGAAAAGTTGGTCGCGCTGGTGCTGACGTCACGCTCTCTCTCCCGCCGTCTGATCCTTTCTGTTTTCGGCCTTTCTTCGCTCGGTATTCCGGTGGGGATCCCCTTGACCGTTTTTCCTTCTCTCTCTGACACCTTTCAACCAAAATCCTTTCCTTACACCCCCCCCCCCCCTCCCCATCACAACGTCTTCTTTGTCGGTCGACTTTTTCTTAACAACCGGTCTGAAGGAATGGCAGAGGATAAAGACGACACTTTCTGAAATTTAAATGTGACAGCACAACAGTGACGTTCCCACCTTGAAAGAGACGCTTGCCATCTCCTCGTTCCCTCAGGATGTTTGCTGATTTGGAAGTCATCTCCTTATGTGATTCAATGACAGCACAGACCATTACTATGTACCTTCTAACCTTCCTTACCATGTAAGTCAAATGTTCATTCGTTATAGATCTTTCAAACTAACGATGTTCTAGATTTCTCACGGAACGATTAATTATTCCAATTATTGAGCCATCAAAAATACCTACCAAGAAAACAACATTTAATTTCAATTTATCAAATTTTCATAAAAAATTAAGCAATTGCCATGGCTCAGAAAATGTTTAAATCAAAATTTTTGAAACATTCTTCTTTGAAATCCGTTTTGAAGCATTCTGAAACGATTCCTGAAGTTTGAACTTTTTCATATATTATACATACAGGGTGGTCCGTAATAAACGGACACATTTTAAAATCCTGTAACATCCACAAATTCGATCGTAGGGATTAAAAAATAAGCAGAACGTGTAGAGAAAATCAGTCAGTTTTATTCACAATCAAAAAATCGGAAAAAAATTATCAAATTTTAAAAATTATGTCATTTAAATGACGACCGTGTTTGGTAACGCACAGTTCAAGACAGCCCTTGAAGTTCTGCATCACTCTTCGCACCATATCTTCCGGTATTTCCGCGATTTCTCGTCTTATTGACTGCTTCAATGCTTGAATGGTTCCTGGTTTGTCCACGTACACTTTAGATTTCAGGTGGCCCCATAGAAAAAAGTCACAGGGGGTGAGGTCTGGGGAACGAGGAGGCCAGGGAACATCCCCATGCTGGGAGATCACGCGTCCGGGAAAAATCGTTCGCAAAAAGCCACCTGAAATCTTAAGTGTACGTGGACAAACCACGAACCATTCAAGCATTGAAGCAGTCAATAAGACGAGAAATCGCGGAAATACCGGATGATATGGTGCAAAGAGTGATGCAGAACTTCAAGGACCGTCTTGAACAGTGCGTTACCAAACAGGGTCGTCATTTAAATGACATCATTTTTAAAACTTGATAATTTTTTTCCGATTTTTTGATTGTGAGTAAAACTTACTGATTTTCTCTACACGTTCTGCTTATTTTTTAATCCCTACGATCGAATTTGTGAATGTTGCAGGATTTTAAAATGTGTCCGTTTATTACGGACCACCCTGTACTTATATATATAGCTGTTTTTTGATATTTTAGTGATTTCTTCGGCACTTTTTTTGAAATTTGGCCAATTTAATGTGCTCAAAACATATATGCTGGCCAACAAAAACGTCCTTTCGTTTGAAAAGGTTGATTTTTTGGCGCAAGAACGGAATTTTTATCTCAATCCTAACGGGAGTATCTGTAATACCTCAAAATAATATTACACACGAGTGTTTCCATCCTTCATCAAAACTATATATAATTCAGGAAAATGTTGTTTATATTTCCTAGTTGATCAAAACCATTTTTCTATTTCTGTCAGCATTTTACAATGCATTCCTGTTATCATCAATAACTACCTACCAGGCAATATACAGGGTGAGTCTCTCGCAAATGCAAAAAAAAAATTTGGGTAAAACTACATCAAAAATGGAGTAAAATGCCGCCAATTGCATATTTTTATCCCAATGCGTTCTCGAGATATGATTTTATAAAGGTTTTTTCAGGAAAACCGTGTTTTTTTTTCCTTTTAAACTCAACTTTCTTCACTTTACTTCATTTAATTTTAATTTTTGACCACATTTTCGGAATCAGCACTAAATGTACTATAAGAATAGTGTACTTGGGTTCTTGAAAAGTACCATCCAAAGGCCCTCACATCAGCTCAAACATTGACGATTTTGAAAAAATAATATTTCTGAAAATCTTTAAAACTTTACTACTTTTTTAAAAAGAATCCTAGAAACTGGCAAATCTCATGAAAGCTGTTTCGTCTAATACTCTTTCCAACGGTATAATCAAGTTTACTATTATTTCGTTATTTAGTGGAGAAAATGATGTTTTAATGTTAAAAAATGTGGGTTTTTCAATGAAATTGTTAGTTTTCTCGAAAGATGACCCTCCATGAACCTACGACTATGGAGTCGGTTTCTATGTATTTTTTCACGCTGTATCGAGTGATAACATTTGTAGATCTCTCCAACTCCGTTATAACCGAGTTTTACACTTAAAATCGCAAATGTTTAGTTTGTTTGTTACGATTAAATGTATGTGTGTTATGGGGTAAAACTAGTTAATTAAAGTGTAAAACTCGATTATAACGTAGTTGAGAGATCTGCAAGAGTTTCCATTCGATCCAGCGAGAAAAAATACATAGAAACCGACCCCATACTCGTTGGTTCATGGAGGGTCATCTTTCGAGAAAACCAACAATTTCATTGAAAAACCCACATTTTTTAACATTAAAATATTATTTTCTCCCCTAAATAACAAAATAAAAGTAAAATTAAAAATACCGTTGGAAAGCATATTAGATGAAGCAGTTTTCATGAGATTTGCCAGTTTCCAGGATTCTTTTTAAAAGAGTAGTAAAGTTTTAAAGATTTTCAGAAATATTATTTTTTCAAAATCGTCAATGTTTGAGCTGATGTGAGGGCCTTTGGATGGTACTTTTCAAAAACCCAAGTACACTATTAGAGGAGTTTAAAAGGAAAAAAACACGGTTTTCCTGAAAAAACCTTTAAAAAAATCATATCTCGAGAACGGATTGAGATAAAAATATGCAGTTGGCGGCATTTTACTCCATTTTTGATGTAGTTTTACCCAAATTTTTTTTTGCATTTGCGAGAGACTCACCCTGTATACACAAACATGATTAGGACTCAGATCCAGAGCCGAAATGTCGTTGTTATAAATATGTAACAATAAAAAACTACATCCAACCACAAGACTAGATTGGTCACCACCTCAAAAAACCCTCGTTTCTATATATAAGCGTTAAACTCTAGGATTCGTTTCAGAATACCTCAAAACGGATTTCAATGAAGAAATTTCTCAAAATTTTGATATGAACATTTTTTGAGTCATTGCAATAGCTAAATTTTTTACGAAAGTTCGCTAAAAAGTAATACTATTTTATGGAGAAGTATTTACGCGCTAAAATAATAGTGGACTGACGGACAAACCTAAACCTTAAAACTCCAATTTCAAATGTGTTTCTATTTCTGAAATGATGTGTTGGGATATCATCGTTAGAGCCCCTCGAAAGACTAATCTTCAAGGCCGCTTGAAGAGAAGAAAAAAGTTGCAGCCACCGCAGAGGCCCTTAGCAGAGCAAGATAAGGGGAATATTGATGGGCTCGTTTAGAGAGAGGGATTTAAGACGCCTGTGGATGGAATCCATCACATCCCAAGACTAACTGCTAGTTATATCTCCTGTTTAGGGATTGAGACACCAGGCGTTACCCGTAGCATGCGATTGCATTGTAAGCCGCTAAATTTATTCTTTTTGGAAACAAATCATGTCAGATGGGGTTTGCAAATGAGATTAGATAGACAAAGAAAGTTGGACGAATTGATGTGTTTGTAGCATGGAAAATGTTTACTTTATTGTCTCTCTCGATTACTTTATGGAAAATTAAGCTCCGTTCCAGTTAGATAACAATGTAAAGTCGAGCTGCAACGTCGCTTCAGAATATTGCCCTTTCTCCATTATTTCCACTCAATAATATTGTGAATATAACCCTTGTCAGCAAACTTCTCACGAAATTCATAGTTTGTAATAATATTTATTTATTTATCTCTATTCATTTAGGTTATGCAGTTTATAAAATATTTGGAGATAATTTTCTAAATATGCGTACAAAATGAACATTTTTTCTAGGCAAAAGGCAACATGCCCGAACCGAACTAATACGAACTAAATCACTCGTGACGAAGTTGTGGATACCCATTTAAAAACGGAAGTTAGTGAAAAACGTTGTCTATTTCCACGAAAAATAAAGAGTTACAATGTTGAATCGATTTCGACGGTTAGGCCATCATCAGTAACAAACAATAACTGAAGACATATTAGAAAGGACACAGCTTATAATAGTGGCAGGTGAAGGGAGATTGAATCCCATTGGTCAAGAGAAAGGAAAGTTTAAGTGAAGGGGGTAACTTACAACCAATTAAGTGCATACAAAGTGAAGGGGGATTATAGCTAATCAGATTCGAAGTGAAAGGGGGAAATAACTAAATATGGTTTCAACAGTGTGAAGGGATAATTCCAAGCTTCATAGAAATGGACCTATCAGTGGTGAAATATATTGAGGTAGATCCTCATTTAAACATTTACCAGATCTGTCACTTTTGATGATTTCGAATTTTTCAAGTACATTCAACATACCTTCCTTTGGGCAAAAATGAAGAAATTCTACAGACTTCCTATCTGTCAGATCAAAATTGTAACTATGATTGGATTCCTTAAGATGTTTCGCAAATGTAGACTTACCCTTATTTTCCCTGAAATCCTCCTGATGCTCGTCTATTCTTTCCCTAAATTTCCTACCAGTCTGACCGCAATATTCGTAGCCACAAGAACATTTTAATTTATAAACCCCACTTTTATCCTAAACACTAATTTTGTCCTTAACAGATCTTAGTAATGCTTTAAGACTATTTTTAGTTTTAAAACCTTTTTTATAACCTCTCGATGAAAGAATTTTGCCAATTTTATCAGAAAATTTTCCGTAACTGCCCTGCAATGAATGTTTTGAGCAAATTTTACCTAAATTAATAATTATCACAATTATCACGTTACTCCAACAATAATTCAATATTCATACAACTTAATATGTTAGAAAATTACATACAAGTAACAGAAACACAAAATACGTCCGAACCAAACCAAACCTACAACCCAAGGGTTTTTAATTATATACGTTTCGTATTACGTTTTCAGCCTCAGGACCTCCCAAAGAGATCAGCTAACCAATAACTTTATTTTTAAATACTCCACGCGAGTAAAGATGAGGTGACCTGGTGGTAATTGTAAGGTTTGGTCTTAGGCTAACTATTTATTACCAGTCAATTTAAATCGTGTCATATGATCAAGTTTGTGCCAATCATTAATCAATTCCGGGTTCCCATGATAAATCACGATCAAAGCTCTCAAGAACAGTTATCTGAGGGAGAACACTTTAAAATCGGTGTGTAGTTCAACACAGGGGTACAAACGAGGCATGAACATGAAAATTCTTAAAATTACTCTCTCTATTCCATTGATTCAAGGAAAGAGTACCTAAACCTCACCCCATGCAACTATTCCATTCCGCATAATGGACTGAACAAGAGCCATAAATATATAATAGTCTCAGTTTGTGCCGCTTGAAGATACGTCTCTTATAATAATATGCATAAATATATTTCTTCGTCTTTTTTACAAGGGCGGTTACGGTTGCGTCCTCGACAACTTACCGTCCTCAATCACACCAAGATACCGGTAATTCACAACGTCCCTCTTATTAACGAAGACCTAACCCTGGAAGACCTAACCCTAACGAAGGCCTATTTACCTGTAAGACATAGCTTCAGAGGGACGTCCTAAAAACCTGTTTGGCTTATACATTTTATTTTCGAGAATATTTCACATCCAGACCCTATCTCTCTTATTTCCGGTTTTCGTACGTATTCAAACCCCCAACGAAAAGGTCAACAACGAATGATACCGCACTCTTGGTAACACAAACCGATCTTGTCTGCATTCCGCCCGGAGCGAGAGATTTTAGAACGGTTTCAAAGCAATTTCGCATACATCTGTATAAAAGAGGAGTTGTGCCCGGTGGCGGGAATCAATAGACTGCTCTTCAATTTGCCGTAGCTCCTCAGGAGGGAACATTTTCTTTTTTCGTCAAATAACAAACACACCGTGGGAAACGCCCTGCCGTAACGCCCATTTTCTTTATACCTCCGTAGCCCATACTACCGAAACAGTGAAGGTAAACAGTGGAAAAGTGAGTTAGCCGAACCGACGTTGCCCTGAACCAATTAATTAAAGCTAGCTCCCTTTTATGGAATAAATGGAGTTTATTTGATTGGTTGGTAAAATATAGAGAAACGATGTGTCTATTCTTTTCCTACTTTCTCGACATACGATGGGTCAAAGAAAAGTTAGGTTGGCCATTTTCTTCGGGGGGGAGGGGGGGGGGGGGCTAACCAAACTTACCGGACCCAAAACTTTATATTATTGGTAAAAATATTCCTTAAATAAAGAAAATAATGCATGCATTACAGGACCTCCAAGATAATGATTTCTTGGAATAATCCCTCCACTAACACCACTATTTACAGCCTCCACCGACAATAAATTTGAAATTCCCAAGGTTGCATAACTGGACTGAAATCTGGATCGAACAAATAATGAAAACTGTCACAAAAATCGGATGAATATAGTAAAAATATCACGATTTATCGCTATTAACCTCGCCATTCACGCATTCACGCCCTTCCATCATGAAATTTGAAACTTCTGACATATTTTCCGAAACTAGACGAAATTCATAATTGAACGTACAAATTGAAAAAAAGAATCATGAAAATCTGACGAGATTGGTTAAAACATCAAAATTTATCGTTATTGCCCCCTCCGTTCACTCCTTAAACAATGAAAGCTGAAACTCCTGTTATACGTTCCAAAAATAGACTGAATTTATAGGTAAACAAAATAAGAATCACAAAAACCAGACGAATTACTTAAACCATCATGATTTATCGATATTACCCGCTCCATTCATCCTCTCCCATGATGACATTTGAAACGCCTGGCATGCGTTCCAAAACCGGATTAAATTTTTAATTGAATAACTTAAGCATTTATAGTATCATTATATTTATAAACTATATTATAAACTATATATATATCATTTTCTTTATTTATACGTTTTGTTCTGAGAAGTTTCTTTACATTGCCATTCATCTATAATTCAACTTTTTTTTTTTTTTTTGTATTTTTCATTTTGATAGTGCAGTGTTTTTGTTTAAGGCCCAATAATGTATTTATTTAATACGTTAATTCTCTGTGTTACAACTAAGACAGCCAATGAGGCTTATGTAACAAGTGCCAATAAAATTCTTCTTCTTCTTCTTCAGACCCCAAAGACGATTAAACTCCTCTCGTCCAAGTGGTTTTGTAAAAATGTCCGCTAACTTCAATTATTATTATTCTCTGTCTGAAACAATCTGTTCATTAATTACAAACTGTACCCATTTTCGAGGGAGAGGATTCGAGCTTATGAAGATCATATTACTTTGAAATATTAATACGGTTATTGTTTCGTGCACTGGTAGATATTACATGAACTAATAATTATCCGCATTATTACAGTACCTGACCAATATTAATGACTGAGATGTAGAATATATGCTCTGTGAAGAAATTATAATTTCATAATTTCGTCTCTCTGAAAAAGGCGGGTATTCTCGCTTCACAATTATTTTTTACAGAAGCATAAATTCTCATCACAGAGGCTCCCGAGATAAGGAATCCTAAAACGAAACATCAAAGCGCACCGTCCCAATAACATCATCTTTTTTCCTTCCACGATTCCCGCATTTATTTCGGTCCCGCAAAATATCGCTACGGAAAATAATCCCTCATGGCAACAACGTTTTTGCCATCCCCTAAAGGTGAATAGCAAATGAAAAAAAATCTCTGTTTACCTACTTTGAATGGAGTATTATAATGAATAAAAATATAAACTCTTCATCCGTGAAAGCAATTCTAGGTATACATGAAAATTGAAAAGGGGGGGAGGAAAAAACGAAGTAGAGAAAAACAAACTTTCTTGGGGTCAGGAGAAAGGGTTTAGTCGGAGTTGGCTTACAGTTCAACTTCCAAAAGGTTGTCACCGGGGATGACGGCTCTTTCCTTAGCAACAGTGGGGTGAATTAAAAAGGGGGCCCTTTGTCTACCTATTTTTCAACGTTTCCGTCTTTTTCATCAAGAACGCTCACCTTCCTATTTTCGGATCCGCGAACAATGGAGTGGGTACAAACATCCGCGTGTAAGTGAACTCAGCTTCGGGAAGGCTGTAATGAGTCGAGAGGTCCCTCAACGTGAATACTTAGGTAGTTAGCATAGACTTTGGTAGTTTGGAACTTAGCAGATCCGATAATACCAGAATTTAAGATGAGCCGGAACCAAATAAAGATGAAATCGATTTTCTGTTTGGCTTGGATTTCAACGTTTCCATCTTTTTCATCAAGAACGCTCACCTTTCTATTTTCGGATCCGCGAACAATGGAGTGGGCACAAACATTCGCGTGTAAGTGAACTCAGCTACGGGAAGGCTGTAATGAGTCGAGAGTCCCCTCAACGTGAATACTTCGGTAGTGGAACGTGGCAGATCCGATAATACCAGAATTTAAGGGGACCCGGAACCCACAAAATAAAGATGAAATCGATTTTCTGTTTTGCATGGATTTTGGTTTATCATTTCCAATAATGAACCTTTGTAATAGGCCAAGGAAAAAAGTTAACACCCCCCGCCCCAAAAATTTTGTTGGTTTACGTTTCGATATGCTTAGGAATCCAAAATACAGTGGGGTGAATAAAATTGAGCCCTCTTCCACTACCTATTTTTCAACTTTTCCGTCTTTTTCATCAAGAACGCTCACCCTCCTAGCTTCGGATCCGCGAACAATGGAGTAGGCACAAACATTCGCGTGTAAGTGAACTCAGCTACGGGAAGGCTGTAATGAGTCGAGAGTCTCCTCAACGTGAATACTTCAGTAGTGGAACGATTCGATAATACCTGCATTTAAGGGGACCCAGGACCTATAAAATAAAGATGAAATAGATTTTCTGTTTTGAATGGATTTCGGTTTATCATTTCCAATAATAAACCTTTGTAATAGGCCAACAAAAACAAATTTTATTCATTTATTTATTTATTTTATTTTTATTCATATATTTATTTTATTTATATTTATATATTTTTTTTTTTAAGACGGACATCAACCAGAAGGGTCATTAGCGGCATTGAACAAGGTGTCTAAAGGGACACTGGAAGTGGCACGATTATAAGGGGAGCCATGTTGCCATCCTTGACTAAAAAGGAGCGACATCACGGACTCCAGTGGCAATTCGGAGGGGTACAGTGATGACCGCTGTTTAGCCCATAAGTGGATTTAAAACAATCCCAAAAATGAAATAATACAAATAAGACGAAATGTAAAGTAGGCTAATGGCTATGTACATGCTACTAAATACAATCGAAATGAAACTACGACTAGATGTATACAAATATATCATAGATCAGATATATATCACAGTTCGTATTAGAGCTCAGCGACTCTCAGGTAAAACAACAGGGATCGAACCTTGTCTGGTCCAGATAAAACGTCCACCCACTGAGGGGGCTGATGCTGGACTCGGAGGTCCACAATGGCTGAGTAGTCCTCCAGAAAGTGGCGGATGGATAGATCACCCTCACACTTCCCATACATGACATATCGAGCTTCCGCACTAAGCAGGTGTCTGTGAGTAAGACGGGTATGACCAGTGACAACCTGGTTGACCACTATTCGATCTCTCCTTGGAAGTTGGGTTACGAAAGGGCCCACTGGGCTCAAGTCCTGAAGGAAACCACGAAGACCAGTGACCACCCTGCCATTGCTCATGCCATATGGAATTAGCTTTATGTTGCACAGTGTAGGAGATTTAATCCTCAATGCGTATAGGCAACATACCAGTGGAGTTATGCCTCTCCTTGCAAGGGTATCCGCACACTCATTTCCATGAATACCCACATGGCTCGGTACCCACATAAAAGTTACGGTTGAGCCCAATGTCGTAGCTTGGTGTAGCGATACAAGTAGGCTTTGTATTAGGGGATCATCAGAGGTTATATATATAAAATTATTGGGGGTCGGCCTAAGAATTGCATAGCAATTAATACTCGACGCTTCGCGCCTCGCCGGGGGGCTTCGCCCCCCTGGACACCCCGGATCTTTTCTCTTTTGTACGAGTTGTACGTTTTGTGGGAGTTGTGGGACCAAAAAAAAATTTGACCAGTCAAAAGGATTTGAACCCACAACCTTCGTCTCACGAGAAAAAAAAAGAAAAAAAAAAAAAAAAAAAAAAAAAAAAAAAAAAAGTTGTACGACCAAAAAAATTTGACCAGGCAACAGGATTTGAACCCCCAACCTTCGTCTCACGAGGGAAAAAAAAAAAAAAAAAAAAAAAAAGGAGTTGTACGACCAAAAAAATTTGACCAGTCAACAGGATTTGATCCCACAACCTTCGTCTCACGAGACAAATTCCGTTACGGACATTACAAAAAAAATTATTGGGGGTCGGCCTAAGAATTGCATAGCAATTAATATATATACTGTAATATATATTAATTGCTATGCAATTCTTAGGCCGACCCTCAATAATTTTTTATGTAACGTCCGGGACGAAATTAAAGATGATTTTCACGTACAACCGAGTAGTTGAGTAGTTGCTATAGATTGTGTCACAATTTCAGTGTTTTTCACGTACAACCCAGCCGTTTTTAGGGGAATGAAACTTCCGCAGTTTTCATCGCACAAAAATCGTTCGCCCCTCGTTGGAAAGCGCTTGATTTATGTGATAAATGTTCACATTTCAAGCTACTAATCTCCCTCTCCTTACGTACCTGGCTACATTCCAAAACTAAATTGATTCAGGCTAAGAATTGCAGAGCAAATTATCCTCGAGAAAAGATCCGGCGAGGCGCGAAGCGCCGAGTATAGATTAGAGAGGTCCAGGGGGGCCGAGTATATATATATATATATATATATATATATATATATATATATATATATATATATATATATATATATATATCCATATCCATTTATTAACTGAGTACCTATGGAGAATAACTTGCCATGAATTTACTATATTTGTCGTATGAAGGCGTGTGGATATAGAAAAGACCCCTAACAAACGTTGCTGGATTCAATAGGTGAATTGCTTGTTGCCTCTATCCTTGAATGTTTATTTAATCAATATCTGCAGCGTTTACGGCGAATAGGAATTGATAGTGTTAACGTAATGTTCCTCCAACAAGTCGAGTACGCGACTACAGCTCGCGTTTGTCCCGTTCAACCCAGGAAATTAACTCCGTAGCTTCAACAATCAACACTGGCGGATGCTGGAGGCCCTTACCATCAATTACGCGCGTGCGTTCATCACGGGATGCTGCTGAAGTTGCGATACGTAGATCACTCCCAGTTGACGTAATTGAGGAGCAAATCCCATTGGAGTGTTCAATCCACCTCAGTCTCTCGGTTCCGCCCAATTGACTTCACGCATCTGCCCTTCATTAGACGATCTCTATAAACTGCTCATGTTGGAGGATACGGGTTTAATATAACAGTTCACGTTAATTAATTTTATACCTTGATGTGATTTAGGCTGACGGCACCTCTTCAAACTACGTTAAGTACAGCCTACATTTCGCCACTATAATTCAACTACGGTACAAGTTCATGTTGTATAGCTGAATTGTGCACCATTCAAACACTCACAAACACCAATCAATATCGAACACAAATACCTGGTGGAACACAAATTTTTGTGTTACCAAAAATTGCATTGATGGCTATTTCTTGTTTTTATGATGTATCTTGTGGTTTAGTATTAAAAACAGTTTTCATTTTTTTAGTGTGGGATCATAATCGGGCCGCCAGAAAGGAATGATTGTGCGAACCCTGATTGTTTTTGCTTTTATGCTGTACCGATGAGGTGATCTTATAATGCCACATCTTGAAATTAAGGATACTTAATTGAATGAGAGAATGTGTTTATCTTAACATATTATAATACTAGCCGGTTGTATTGCACGGACTCACAGCGACGAGTCATTTTTACGGGGTACCTTGTAATTTTTATCCAGCAGTCCTCAAAACGCTTCAATTCAAATTTTAGCAATCAAGTTTCAAGTTGTTCATGGACATTCCTAGGGTCCCTGGTTAACACATAGGCTATATTGCAATCCTCCAGGCAGTCCTTCATTGAGAACTCGGCTTTCCCTAACGACGTCGCCTGGGTATAAATACAACATTGTAATAAAGGAACAACCCGAGATGCGTCGAAATTTTCACGTCAAATGAGAATTAGGTGGGTTCACTCGTAATGAACTTTCGGTAACGAATTCAACGATACCAAAACGATTTTGGTAGGATGAGCTGCGCAGATTTTAATCAATAAGACAGATGTTCGAAAATTGATATTCAAAACGCCTTGCTGGTTGGGAATAGTTTTAACTAACTAAGGTTTTTTGAGGGGACGCTTAGTTGAAAACGCTGCAAATTATTTCACAAAGGTTTATTATTTTTTCAATTGAGTATGATCGTAGTTTTAGTTGGCTTGCTTACGTCATAAGGCCCGACTCCTCGGCGTGTCCTATTTCGAGTGGCCACAACCTATACTTCTATAATTATATACGCATGTTTATATTTCTCGATTTGAGCTCCTATCTATTCAAATAGTTATTGCCTTAATAATATCATTATCTAAGTACGTACGGAAAGTCGAGAGGATATGTTATTAAATATGCGTAGGAAAAGCATTGGTATTAACTTACAAATATGACCTAGAAAAAAACATATATTCATGCCTCGAAGGAACGCTGTACCTATCTCATGGTGCCGCAGTGCATTATATGGGTATAACACGTAAAAGTAATAAATATCCATTCTCCTAAACCCCTGTGCTACGCCCCTGGTCACTCCAGCCACCACAAGGTGCCGCGGCGCCTCCTCTCACTCCACCCCCCGCTCACCCCCCTCACCACCCATTGAGACCCCCTGCCAAGCGTGCCAGGAGTGCGTCTAACACTCAAAATCTCGAAAAAGACACTTTTTCGCCCGTTTTTGGCCTATAGCATCTATGCGAGTAAAGCGATCGGGATGGTTAAACGTTAGGACCAACTAGACCCCAAATGGAGTCTATGTGCGAAAGAACGGGTTTTTAAAGTAAATTCTTAGGCCTTTTATGGCCCGGACGACGGACGGCGAACGGCGGACGGCGAACGGCGAACGGCGGACGGCGGACGGACATTTCAAATTTGGATTCTACGCACCTTGAAACGTAAAGTGACAAAGTTTGAGGGGGGGTTATAAAAATTTGTTGCTGCACGATCACATAGGCTTATTATTGGAAATAATAAACCAAAAGTAAAAAAAATCAGTAAAGCAAAAAACGGCTAAAAATGGTTAAATTTATATTTTTATCAGAATATTGCTCAAATAAATTTCAATAACTAATAGAACATTAAAAAATGTATGTAATCAATTATGTTGAAAAACGTTCTTAAATTTCATTAAAATGTGCTAAAAAAATCGATAAAACTGCAAAAAATTTAGAAATCCAAAATTCTTTTTGAAACGTAGAATATTATGTAGAACGAGTTTTTGTTCTAAAATTGGTGGTTAACAATTTCTTTCCCCACCAAGTCTTTAATTTTCGAAAAAATCTAACAAAACATAGTACGATAATTTTCCATAATTCGCTCATACGGTCATGCTGCATGACGGGAACTTTTTTTGCTTTTGTCATCGTTCGGCTTCATTCTTGTGAAAGTATGAAAACCAAAGTAATCCATAGAGTAATGAACCAGTTAAGGGCTTTTTTAATTTCTAAAGCTAATGCATAATTTGTTTTTAACGTTTTTTTTTTTTTTTTGCTTTTTGTAAAAGATGTATTAGGATCTCCTCTACCCAACCCATACCTTAATTTCTTTGTAATCTTGTTTCATACACCTCTTAAGTACCTTTAACTGTAAACACTCAAAATACATAGTAATGAGTCTGTTTTCTATTATGAGACGTTTGAATTCACTAACACATCAGCCCCTTTCCTGTAATAATAATCTCATTTACCTTGATAGTTAGCCACATTTTACATCTGGTTCGATTATTGTTGATGATAACTGTCATGACTGAAAGTAAAGTGATGAAATCATTGGATGTGGGTAAGTATTTTATTTTGCAAAATAGACATACAGACGAACTTAAGCATATGAATAAATAGTCAGGTACCAAACGTTTTAAAAAACTGAAAATTCAAGCTGAATAAAAATATAATGAATTTCCAAGGGGCAGTGAGCATCGTGCTGTGCTGATTTTGGCTGGGGAAGAGACGGTCCCAACGATTAGACGAGACGACGGACGACTATCGCTCTCAAACGAAATGTTGCTCAAATAGTCAGTGTCATCACGACTTTCTACTTCTTTATAACAATGAACACTGAAAGCTTATAGTCCGCATCGTCAGGAATGTGAGCCTAATTGAAGTAGTCGTAGTAAGTTGTTTATTGTAATAAATCAATGGTTATTACAAAGAGTTCAGGCCCACTTACACATTATCATTAGAAAAATATATAATAGATAAGAAATAAGTCAAATATCTTCTTCCTGATCTAGTGAACAGGTCATTACAGCTTAATGAAGTACATGCAAAATAAACGAGGTCATCGATATGAAATTAATGTAAATAATAATAATCTGTTATGAACCCATAACATCCACGCTATACCTGTGGTACTCGTACAATATCCACAACAAGCCTATCCTGTTGTACACTATACAATGCTAATGCTGTACATATCAGACACCTATTCGGTGAGCGCAATTGATCGAAGTGCTAGTGCACTAGTAACAAAATGAAATAAATTTAACATTTTCTCCCTATCATCACCAAAATCGAGCAAATTAGCCAGACGATCCTCATCCTCAACCACTGGGAGCCCACAGATGTATTTCGCAATGAATTGCTTTAGGTACGGTTCTAAGATCGGGCAACGTAGACAAAAATGGCAGAGGGTGTCAGCTTCTTTCATATTGCATACTAGCCGCTCCGGCTCGCTACGCTCGCCTCCACGTCCAGCCGGGGGGCAAGCCCCCCGGACCCCCCATTAAATTGCTCGCTTCGCTCGCAACATGTGGCATGTAGGGAATTTTGCTCGCTTCGCTCGCAAAGTGTGGCATGTAGGGCATGTTGCTCGCTTTGCTCGCAAACGGTAGATCCGCGAGGGTAGGTTTAACGTGTGTAGGGGATTCTGCTCGCTTCGCTCGCTTGAGGAAGTTATACTGCCCACCCAACTTGGCAGACGTTTTTTTCAGTTGGGAATTCTTACAAACAAATTAAATCTTATAAAACTACGTGGAACCACGAAAAGTTTATTCGGGGATGTTGCTCGCTTCGCTCGCAAGGTATACCTGTATATGTGTACGACAAAGTCCGTATTTATTCTGTTGAAATGGCTCTCGCTTCGCTCGCAAGGTAGGTACCTATGTGTATACCTGCTCGCCTCGCAACATTGTGACATCGAACCACTTGACGTCATCGTAGAGCCTTCTCGCGTCCGGGGCACAAATAATTTCTGCTATTAATCGTTTCGCCTCGCTTCTGCTCGCATTTTGACCAACTTCACGTCACTTTTTTCGATATCCGATTTCGGATTCAGATTCGGCGGGATCAAAGCTGTATTTCGCCCGCGAAAACCGTTCCGAAAAACGTACCTTTATGGGGTATATTTTAATCGGAAAAAACGTAGTTTTTCGTCGGACTTTTCGAGAAAACGGGTCCGTACTCTCGCATTTTTTTGACGCATTTCCCGATACTTTTTTCGCGATCCGATCGCGCCGTCGTCTTTCTCGTAGGAAAACCTACGAAACCGGTATTTTTCCGGAATTTTCAACGGCCGTTTAGAGGGGTAGGGGAAGCGGGGAAGTCCAAAAAGCGCACATTAATTCTTACTTCGACCCCCCTCCCGCCCTACGGCCCATGGTTCGGGTGGGATTAGAAAATGTGAAATTCGCTCGCTCCCCCTATCGGAAAATCTCAAGAAGATCCCCCCACTCGTACACTCCCCCCACTCAGCCGTTTGGCCGTGCATAGACACGACAAACAGACAGACAAACGGAGTTTCATTCTTATTAATAGTATAGATATAGCATAAGCTCTCGCTTCTAAACTTATGAAAAGTACCTCTATAATAAACAGTTACGAAATACTTTGAAGACAGACGCAACTGGCTCAACACCCTCTCAATCTGGACAGCCTAATTGAAGTGTGGAACATTTTATATTCTCTTCCACTCAGGATTCGGAAAATTCTAAGGTTGATTAAGGGAGTATCCCATCCCAACACATTGTGCTTACTTCCTCCCACTCTTACTGCTTACTGCTGTGCTTACTTACTCTTCCCTGGTAGAATACCATGGGAGACTGTGGCACCCTCAGTCGGGGGCCTCTCACTCAAAGGAACTTTTGGCTCCCAACTCGGCAGATTTTTTTTCTCGCTTTATCCGTCCAATGCTTTTTTACTCCATTTTCACTATCAATGCGTTGCACATAGCTACAGCAAAGGCTTGATTGCTTCGGAAAAGAGGGAAAAAAGCGTTAAATTGGGCTTTGGAATTTTTTCTCAAAGGGCCCTTGTTCGAACGAAAACGATGGTGCGGCACCTATGGTGGTACTGTATAGGTAGAAAGAGGTATTAGAGGTATTAACACGCTAATTGGCTTGGAATGGGAGGACATCCCAAAACGAGGTAGAGGAGGAGGATGAGGGTGGGAGGGGGATGATTCGGTTTTACGGCAAAGCCTGGCGCGAAAAAGATTTTTATCAGTACCCCCGCACTTCCCGTACTTCTATCGCAAATTGCTTCCAGGCATGTTCACTGTTTCACATTTGTATTTCAGGTTTATTATGCGCGGATTATATTCTTAAAGGTGGTATGTAAACAGGAAATTTTTCGTCATCACTTTGAATTCCATTCTGTACTTACATGTTGATTTCATAAATAAAAGGATCAACTATGTGCCAGCCTTCCTTGACAACAAGGCGATTCCTTATGCCAATGAAGCTAAATATCTTGGGATGACACTCGATGCCTAACTGAGGAGGAAATCACATGTTAAAAAGAAAAAGTCTGAACTAGTTATCAAATTCAGGAAAATGTACTGGCTTATGGGAAGACACTCAAAACTGTCTATCCACAATAAGCTCTTATTGTACAAGCAAGTCCTCAAAAATGTCTGGACATGTGGTGCGCAACTGTGGGGGTGCACTGCACAAAGTAACCGCAACATTATTCAGCGCTTTCAGAATAATGTTCTGCGTACCTGCGTTGATGCATACAGATACTTCAGAAACGACAGATTACACTATGAGTTGAAAGTTGAATCTGTCAATGAGGTTATCCGCAAACAAGCCGTCAATCACCTTTTGAGGCTCAGAGATCATGTTAACGAGGATGTCGTTCAGCTCCTTGACACCGAAGATCTACTTAGAAGACTTGAAAGAACTAAACCGCATGAACTAAGTGAAATAAAATGAACGTCAAGACTAGTGACTCAATTATCAGAACAATAAGTCTAAAGTGAAGTATATTAGATCTTAAGAAAATGTATAATAATTTATCACATGAATATTGCATATGAAGTTGTTATTACGGCAAAATAAAAAAAAAAAAAAAAAAAAAAAAAAAAAAAAAAAAACTTTGGTATCCATATTCCTCTTGACGTAGGGGGTGAAGTTGACTATTTAGTAAATCTGGTAGGCTGTACTTAAATCCTGCCTCCCATTTTCAAAACGATAGTACTCCACATCAAACCTTGGTTTTAGCGAATTTTTGAAGAAAATTAAGCTATTGCTCTCGCCTCAAAATTTGTAGAATGTGATTTTTTGTGAAAATTTTATGCAGAAATCCGTTTCAGGCTATTGTGAATCATATTCTGAAGTTTAACGCATTTTTTTATGTATGTATGTATGTATATATGTATATGTATGTGTCATTCCAGACGATAACTGTCCGTAGAATTGTGCTAGAAACTTCAAACAAATTTTAAAATGTTAAAGACACAAAACGAAAGTTCAAGTTCGTTGGCCAGCATGATCGGATTACATCTTCGGGTTAAAATTTTCAAAAATGTAGTCAAAAATTTCAAAATAGCCTGTTTTTTGCGATTTGTTGTGCGAAATAATTTTTTCAGCATACTAACATGTGGTATATTCGGAATCAGCGTAAAATTTCCTATAAGAATATGTATCAAGTTTTCAAAAATTTCAAAGTTGAAAAATCAGTCAAAAATCGAAATAATCGAAGATTTCTTCAAACATTCGCTCATGGGGTCATGCTGCATGACTGGACTTTTTTTAAAAATATGATTCTGAATCGTTATATTCACCTCTTCTTTATCGTTGACATTTGAAACTTCCTAAATATGATTTATATTAATTAATTGGAGTTTTAAAAAGTTGGGGGGTAGGACTAAATGGATTTATTTAGGATATTGTTTTAATCTTGAGATGTGAGCTATTGCTGAGGATAGTTCCATTATTTTTGATATGTGAGCTTGAGAGCATCCAGATCACCAAACTATACACATCACTCACACTACATACGTCCAAATAAAATATTCGACTTCAATCTTTCCAGTAAAATATAGATTAGTTGGCAAATAGCTCTGCATAATGTTTATAGTTTGGTGGTCTGAATGCTCGCAAGCTCGCATCTCAAAAATAAATGAAAATATCCTAAATCATCCCTTTTCGTGAAATATAGAGTTGGTCAAATAAATAAAAATCTGCGATTAGAGTCGTAGGGGAGGGGGAAGAATCTCCCAGACTCTTTTTATATCACACACACACACACACACACACACACACACACACACACACACACACACACACACACACACACACACACACACACACACACACACACACACACATATATATATATATATATATATATATATATATATATATATATATATGAAAAAGCGTTAAACTCTAAAACTGCTTTCAGAATGCCTCAAAACGGATTTCAATGAAGAAAGTTTTCAAAAAATTTAGGAGCCATTGTAATAGCTTCATTCTCTACGAAAAATCGCTAAAAGTAATCGTGAAAATTAGGAACGTCTAGTTAAATCAGTTACACATTGCGCAAGATTGGGTATAGATCGGTGTGTTTCAATGGAGGCTTTGGTACTAGAAGGAGGACCAAAGTATTGCAATTCCCTTTAGGTACCGGCCGTCCAAAACAGGAGCAAAATAAGCAGATTTAGCTTTGGCCTGGAATACATTTCTTTTCAACTCAAACCTCAAAGGTCACTCCGCTACTTCAATAGCGAGCCACAGAACTTTCCTCTGCTCGAGTCATTTTATGGCCTTCACCGTCCAGACAGTCATTTAAAGCCGGTACTCCGTTGAAAGCTGATTCCTTATTTAAATCAAAGAACACCCTCCCTTCCGCCTTTCATGCTCCCACTCTAATACTTGGAATACGAAACCTTTTATCATAGATTATGAAAGGCAGCGGAAGGTTTCTGTTATTCATAAGGGAACAGGGAGAAACTTTGGGCCCGCGAGTAAAACAATCTTGTCTACTCAAGCCGCGTTAATACTTGATGCCTGAAGGGCTTGTTAATGCCCAGTAAGCAGGGACCAGCGAGAGTAAATGTTGCAACTATCTGCAATGCACTTGAGCCATTTTACCGAATTTTGGAGCTATAGGTAAAATTAGAAACCAATTCTAAATGTGCTGAAAATAACACATTGGTAAGTAACGCATGGATTACAGGGACGTCCCAATGAATGAATTGTACAGTGAAACTTGGATAATTCTAACCTCAAGGGACCGGTCAAAAACTTCGAATTAACGAAAAATTCGAATTAAAGAAGTTTTTAATAAATTATATTTTAACAAACTACAGTACGAAGTAAAGTACATACAGTAACATTGAATACTGTATTGACCAACAGAATATTGAACAATAAATATAAAGACACCTGGAATGGTACTGTATTTAACTTCAACCATAAAAAACAATCTACTGTTTTTAAAAAAGGATGATATTTTGGCCTGTTTCCTTGAATTAAGTCTCTCGGCCATTATAAAAGATTCCAACGCATTCAAAGAGTTGAAGTATGAATCACATTCACAGTGCACACTTGTCTCATACACCCAGTGCTAGCTTTGAAATTTTGCTTTCCCAATTCTTTGGCGAATTGCTCAGCCTTGGCCCAGTCCTGTTTTGGGACGGTCGGCGGGTGGGAGGGGAAGGGGATTTATCAGACTGTACGATGGCACTGACTTGCATGCATTTGGTCTAACGCAAACCTTTTGCCGAAAATCGTTACTAAAAAGTATTTCCTGATAAATTTACAATAATTTTGATTCGCAGCTAAAAGTTTATACCTTAATTAGCACGCCGAAAATTCGAATTATCCAAAATAAAATTCAAATTATTCACGATTTTTTAGCATTGTTTAAATACGAAATGCTAGGGACCAAGAGAAATATTCGAATTAAAGAAGTTCGAATTATCCAGGTTCCACTGTATATGATTTTGGCAAGAGTTGAAAAAAAAAGTAATCCTAGATTTTACTGTTTCGTGTTCGTATATATATATATATATCGAAAATATCATTATTAGTGGGAATTCACACCTCCTCCTCTCACCATTTACCCCCTCCACCGACTGTAAATTTGAAACTACCAAGATTTTATAACAGGATTTTCACATTTTTGTTCACCACAATAGGAAAATACAACTTCATGCCTCGTAACTCATGGAATCAAATTGGAACACCAACGAACATTTCAAGACCGACCCGATCAAAAACCATGGAAATTTACTTGGTCTAAGGCGGAAAAAACACAATGGGGAATGCTTTTTTTTCAGTCATCTCCCGCATATTCTTGCTGATTTCTCCGGGAAGACAGCGTCTATCTGCGATTTTGATGGCACCATCGTGTTCTACGGGTCCAGGAACGTAACTTTGTCTTTGACATACGAAGTGCTCTCGATCAAATTTTAATGTGGCAGTGGATAGAAGATCGAACGCTCGGCCAGAAAACGCGCATTAAAATGGGCTTCACCCCCTCCCACTAGTCAGCTCATGGTTCGTGGGGGAGTAGAAAATTTTAAAATCGCTTATGCACCCTTTCCGAGAAATCCAAGAAGATGCCACCTCTTGTTGACGTAAACAGCCGTGCTTTGGTCGTGCATAGCTCGAATGGACAGACGGAGTTTCATTCTTATAAAATAGTACAGAAGTATAGATATAGATTAGGTAGCGATTTAGAGTAACATTTTTATCAGAATATTTTCATTCGCCACTCTGTAAACATCAAAGTAACCTGCTTTTAAAAACAATGCAGACGCAAAATTTTCGAATTCCATAACTTTCCTTCAAGCTCATCAAGAAGGAAGATTCAAAATCATCATCATCAAGAGATTCAAAATCATAATTTCATGAAGAGTACATGTGCAAGAGAGCTGCGAGAATTGAAAATTCACTTTATGCGTATATACGAAGTAGTATCTCTACCAAAATGAGCAACATTCTGTTGAAAATCAGTTGTAGAAATTACCTCTGAACTGGTCCATAACGCTGGACAAGCTGTATAAAAACAATCATGGAAATCAGATGAATATAGTTAGGGTAAAACGATTTATCGCCACCCCCCCCCCCCACCCAATCACAGCCTGCCATCATACTTCCCAGTACTAGACAAAATTCATAATTGAACTAGAGACTCCATAAAATGTTTCTCCAGTAGTTTCGGAGAAAAGCGCTGGACGGCGTATGTCGGACGGACGAATTTTTTTTTAGATTTTATGGATCTTGAAACGTAAAACCACAAGAGTTAATTTTTTTTCTTGGTCGATTACAACGGTTCATTATTGATAATAATAAACCAAAATTGGGTTACGAAAGGGCTCTAAGGAGGGATCGAATAGTTGTCATGTCAACCTGGTTGCCACTAGCCATACCCGTCTTACTCACAGACACCTGCTGAGTGTAAGAAGCTCGAGATGTTGTGTGTGGGAAGTGCGGGGGTGATCTGTCCATCCGCCACTTTCTGGAGGACTGCCCAGCCCTTGTGGACCTCCGAGTCCAGCATCAGCCCCCTCTGTGGGTTGATGTATTTTCTGGACCAGACAAGGTCCGATCCCTGTTGTTGTACCTGAGAGCCGCTGAGCTCTACCACGAACTGCAATATTTGATCTGTGATGTATTTATATAGTCATAGTTTTATATCACTTTTGCTGATTGTATATATAGTACGTAGCATGTATATATTTATTAGCATATTTTACATCTAGTCTTAGTTGTATTATTTTATTTATGGTTTTGTTTATCATCTTGAGGGGTTTAACAGTGTTTATCACTGTACTCTTCACCCCCCCGCCCCTCCGATATGCCAGTCCATGATGACGCCCCTTTTTAGTCAAGGATGGCAACATGGCTCCCCTTAGTTAGAATCGTGCCACTTGCAGTGTCCCTTTGGACACCTTGCCTAATCCCGTTAATGACCCTTCTGGTTGAGGTGCGGCTTAAACGTTAAAGAAAAATAAACCAAAATATATAAATTTCATAATGACGTTGTCAAATGGTAGGTACCTAATTCATAGATTCATAAATAAAGTAATTCTATTAATGAATTACACGGAATTGCAAAATGTAAGAGAATAATAAAAATCATGATTAGTATTATAAAAATTCAATAATTATAAACCAGAAAATAGTAATTATAAAAGAGAATAATTATAAATTATAATCAGCCATCAAATTAATTCGTACGTAGAAAATACTCAATAAAACGTTCGAATTATTGTTTTCTAATGAATTCACAATATTCTTGTTTTCATGGAAAATTTTCAAAGTTGTAGTGTATGCAATACGTATGAAAAATTCATTGATGGATCTTGGGGAACATTTGTAAAGCGAATCTAGTAATATAATCAGCACTTAGGTTCTCTTCGTCCATTCCCATATCATAGCATGAACACAAGATTCTAAAAGAAATTAAATTAAAGAAGTACATTAAATTGGATGGGGGGCAATATGTCGACACATAAACTGGTCGACAAACGGGCAAGAAGCCGTGCCGACATCTTTCAACACCAAGGGTTGCCCAATGTCGATTTCACAGGCATTGGAAATATGGCGACACAAAAATACAGCGACTAGTTGACAACTTTCAACACCCCTTGTTGAAAAAGGTCGTCCAAGTCAACCATGGGGATACGTCGACATATTTACATCGACATCCTTCGTATACCTGACATGTAGGTTAGAATGAAGTGTATAGTTTGGTGGTCTGGGTGCTCGCAAGCTCGCATCTCAAAAATACATAACATCAAGTAGTCAATCCCTTAGTAAAAATGCAGATTAGTTGGATGTGTAGATCAGAATGAAGTGTATAGTTTCGTGGTCTCATAACACGATCACATAACAGTTTAGGAACGTGAATGTGACTTTTCATTTAATCCTCGGATTGAAAGACCCCATGGGACCAAGGCTGAGGACAGGTAGTGGCCAAGCAACCCTTTTGTCGTCGTTTAGCAGTCGACCAGTTTCAAGAGGGGTGTTTTTAGCTCATGTTCATCTCCTGTTGTTGAAATACAGCGAAAAACGGATCTCAAATTTTTCGACATAAATCCGTCGACCAGTTTCAACGTTATCGATGTTCTTCAACACCTGGTGTAGAAATATGGCGACAGGAGGTGTCGACCAGTTTATGTGTCGACATATTGCCAAGTTCCCATTAAATTTGCTATAATATACGAGAACGATAAAATACCTAGCGGGCGGATAATCCGAATTAGACAGTTGCTTTTATTATTACCGCAACAGTTTCCCCACCAAACGATCACATCTTCCGTACGTTGGAAAGTTGAGAACACGCTCAGTTGTGAATTGGGCCAATTCGTCACCTAAGAAATACCTGCAGTTTTAGGGGTTTGGCAGTTATTCAATGTTAGGTGCCCGAATTAGACGCAATCGAGAACTTGTGCACCTTGCCAGATAGTTGTCACAGAAATCGTTTGTATTCTTATCCTAGTCTGAATTACCGAAATAATTAATCTACTGTTAGAGTTTAACTAACTGGAACCCGTCGAACCCATCGTTCACTTTATTGACTACAATGCTTAATCTGTGAATGGAAACATAAAGCAGTATGGAACTGTGTGAAATGATTGAAATAATTTTGGATGATTGAAATGTGTTTGTGGCCCTCTCTGTAGGTTGACGTTTTATCTGGACTAGACAAGGTCCGATCCCTGTTGTTGTACCTGAGAGCTGCTGAGCTCTACTACAAACTGTGATCTGATGACAAGGATGCCAACATGGCTGCCCTTAGAATCGTGCCACTTCCAGTGTACCTTAAGACACCGTGTTCAATGTCGCTAATGACCCTTCTGGTTAAGATGCAGCTTAAACCTTAATAAAACAATAATAAATAAATATAAAATGACGACTCAATACCAAGAACAAGTACGAAAGAAATGCGCAATAAATTGAGAGCTATCCAACGAATGGTGAACGATTTTTGTCCGTTGAAAACTTGATAAGTTTCATTTCCCCAAAGATACGAGTTGGTTGTACCTGAAAATCCTTAGAAATCACCTCTAACGCTTTTTTACAACGTAACGATTTTTGAGTCCATGTGCCAAAGTACGTATTGTACAATATTGGACGATCTGTTTTCACGCAACGATAAAACTGATTTGTTTGAACGATAAAACTGTCCGTGCAAGATTTTTTGTTCAACTCAGTTGGTATTATTGGGGCATGACTGAACGACCGTTTACACGCACAGACTTGTCATTGCATGCCACGACATGTCGATGCAAAGATGCAAACCCAAGAGATTTGTGTATTTCCCACTGTTGCCAGATAGTGGGAACTATCCCACTGCGTAGAGATTTTTCAGGCCATCTGTGCGTATGCACAAACGTTTATTTATTATAACGTCGATTTCTTGTCATCTATTGGTCTGATTTCTATCAATTCGGGGTAGGTATAGATGGGTATATGTTCCAGGAAGATTCCGTATGAATTATAACGCGATTGGTGAACTATAGCGAGCGCATGTGCAAAACTAAAATTGATCGACTCAGACAAACTCCAAGACTGATGGACAGTTTTAAGAATTTTTCAAAGATTGTGCGGTTTAGCTGAATTCGAATGAATGAATAGTGAATTTATTCCGAATCAAAGCAAATAGTGCAATACAAATACAAATGCAGTTCAAATACAAATTATTAGAGGTTGATTACATCAATGGAATATACCCCTAAGCCATAGGGCAGTCCCTGTGCGGCTAGAAGGAGTTGCTTATGAATAACATTGCAGTTATATTCTTCTTTTACATATGTAACACACCGAGAACTAACTCAGCAGGGACTATTAAATTTACCTATTTAGAAAATCGAAAAAAAAGAAAAACAATGAAGCTAACTTTTAACACTTAAAATATAGACAATACAGAATTAGTTTACATAAATGCTGGAAAGAGCATCTAAGCAATTTTCAACTCCACGGGAAATCAACCATGAAGAAAATTTTCTTTTTATAATTGGAGCGGGAAAAAGTTGATGAGGATCTCATTTCGTCAGTCAATGAGCGGATCAAAAATGGCATGCTATAAAATATATGTCTCTGGATGAGCTCCATAAACGGGTTTTTGGTGCGCCTTGTATATAATAATTAAGCTTTCTTTATTAAGGCATCCTCTGAGTTGGAAAAATACGTAGGTAAGTGGTAGCTCCTTGACGTTCCCCAACAAATTTCATTACCGTTGGATTAAGCTTAGCGCATGCTCAAAAATTGTTTACTTATATCGAGGACATATAATTCATTTCGACTGGTACTTCGTTCTTCAACTTATTCTATACGTCCACGTTACAATGCGTGAGGAAGCTATACTGCCCACCCAACTTGGCAGATGTTTTTAGTATTGGTAGTGACAGGTTATTATCTCGCTTAATTTTACAGGGCGATGATTTTCTTCTAGTTTACGTTCGTGTATTAGAGTCGGTGGGGGTTTATTGGTCCTACTACATGGGCATGTGGGTGGGTGTGTGTTCTTGGACCCACGAAGTTCGAACGGCCACGTCCCAGTTTTTGTTCCGGGCGTGATGCCGCCCAACTATAAATCCCCCTCCGTTTCCCGATACTGCATTGCGCTCATCATAACCGCTGCTCCGACCACGTTGTTAAACAATTTGTGAGCCCCAAGGTGAGCCCAGAGATCCGAGCGGGCGTTTTCTTCAAAAGCAAAAAGCGCGCCGGTTAGTCTAATAGGATCGTCAACAGAACGGGGGAGTTAGGGGGTGTATTGACGAGCTGGTCCTCGGGGTGAAGAACACCTGCACCCTGGAGTACCATCAATCTCTCCCGCTGCTCACCTGACTCAGCCTTCCCTTCCCCTCGCTCCCCTGCGTGTAACGCGAACTTTGACTCGACAGTTAGTCCTCTGACTCAATGTTCTTTGTTGGGGTCCCGCGGTCCCGCCTGCGTGCCGTACATAAAAGTCAATTCCGAGGGTAATATGTATGAGTCCAGGACCCAACTTCCAATGTAAATCACGGGGTTTCCGCCAGTTTTTTCCCACCTCTACGTACGAGGTTCGAAGCTCCCTAGGCGCCTGTCCGTCATTTTGGGAAAGATGTAACTGGAATTCTCAATACGGCTTAGGTCCGCTTGGATCAACACATTTCTACTTCCTACAATACCAGAGCACAACTACTTTTCATCAGGTTATATCAACAAACTTATTGGTTGAAATCGTTTTGAAATACACATGGATAGATAGACATAAGATTTATTGACAAAAGAAAACAATGGCAGTCATATTGGTTAGTAATGCATGCATTACAAGGACGTCCCTACGAACGGATTGTATATACTTTTGGTGAGAATTAAAACAGGAGAGAGAAAAAAGTATCATGATTTCTCAGAAACCTCCCCCCCCCCCCTCCCCCACCATTCCGCATTCAACATTCCGACGGCAAAGGTAACTTTACTCTAACTTTGCTAATTAGTGAAGAAAATTATGTTTTTATGCTGAAAAGCGGGATTTTCCTGAATTGTATCCAAGATTTACATTTTAACGAACTAGATTTTACCCACAAAATAAATGAATAAATAATAATAATAATAATATTGGGCATATAAGAGGTAAACTAAAAACATGTTAGTTGAAGTGTAAAACTTGGATGTGCAAGTGTTTGCATTCAATTCAGACTGAAAAAAATACGTAGAAACCGACCTCATTTCATTGTAGTTCATTTTCTCAGAGAACGCTACATTTCATTGAAAAAACCACAGTGGAGAGTCCCTTTAAAAAAGTATGTAATAAAAGCAGAAAAACAATTGGAAAAACATCACATTCTGGAATATTTTTCAAATATGGAAATTTAGGCCCTTTTTACGTATTCATTCAGCTTAAAAAAAAAAAAAAAAAAATTAACACATTCCTTTTAACGCTCATTCAACGGTGTCCTTTGATGATCCTGATGTTATTTTGACAGTGATGCTAAGAGGAGTCATATGGTACTTGTCATACGAAAAAATATTAAACATTTAATTACTCGAAAACAAAGCATCTACAAAAATCTCCAAGCGGAACTTTCGTTCAGTAAATTTAGGTAACTTTGGTAAACAAGTCAGACACCTGTACAATAACGTATATGATCAAGGTAATAATTTCACCGATATAAATTTGAAACTTCCGAAGTTGCATAACTGGACTAAAATCTGGATCGAATAAATAATAAAAACAGTCTCGAAATGTCTTGTGAATATAATAAAAATATCACGATTTATAGTTATTATCACCTCCATTCACCCCCTTCCATCATTAATTTAAAACTCTTGTTACATTTTTCAAAACTAGACCAAATTCATAAATGGACAAAAAAAATCACGAAAATTATCAATGCGAAAAAAATTCTACTAACTTGTCAAGACAAGGAAATTCGCGATATCTCAATTAGGAAAAATGTCATCGTCCATACAAACAAAAATTAAGACAACCAACCCCGTTCTTCCCTAATCTACCTACCAGAAATTAACAAAAGAATTCTCTCTTTTTTTTGTGTATGCCGTTCTATTGATATGATTCAGATTGATAATTTCAAGGATATCACAGCAATGTGAAATCCTCGTTGTAAGTCTGAGGTCGTTTTTCTGAATTTAAGTTGGTAAAAACAATAATGGATGTCAACAAACGAATGTACGAACATTGCTTCATCACATAATGTACGTCAGTCAATAAATTATTAAACTTACAAGACAGTCTTTCACAAGAAATCGAGTGACTGGTTATGATGTGCTGTTGGCGAAATGTCAACTTAGAATGTGTGGGTTAAGGAGGAGTGCCAGAGACTCAAGGATCAGCTCCCTCTTCTCTTCCACACTCCGCTGTCTGTTTCGCTGTTTCTAACCTCGTTTCGTCAAAGAGGGGGATAATCTTTAGTTGCCCCGGAGGCTTTTAGTCTCGTGAAACTGTAATGAGCGCGTAGTATTTTGGCGAAATGGAGCTCGCAACCCTGATAGAAGATGTTGCGTGACTTACCACCGTTCGGACACACTTCGGTACTCTCTCTCCCTCTGTCACTTTATTCCAAATCTCTCTGTTCTGTATCCGGTTTTACTACTGTATTATACCTTATAAATTAGTGCTTAATTCAAAACGGAAGTTAGTGATAAACCGTTGTCTATTTCCACGAAAAATAAAGAGTTACAATGTTGAATTGATTTCGACGGTTAGGCATCATCAGTAACAAAAATTAACTGAAGACACATTAGAAAGGACACAGCTATAAAAGCTGAAGTCACAGGTGAAGGGAGATTGAATCCCATTGGTCAAAAGAAAGGAAAGGGGGCAGGAGGTACAACCAATTAAGTGCAAGCAAAGTGAATGGGGATTATAGCTAATCAGATGAAGTGAAAGGAGGGGAAGAATGACTGGTTTCAACAGTTTAAAGGGATAATTCCAATCTTTACAGAAATGGACTTATCAGTGGTGAAATATATTGAGGGATATCCTAATTTAATCATTTACCAGATCTGTCACTTTTGACAATGTTGAATTCCAAATACATCAACATACCTCCCTTTGGACAAAAATGAAAAAATTCTACAAACTGTCTATCTGTCAAATCAAAATTGTAACTATGATTGGCTTCCTTGAGATGTTTTGCAAATGTAGACTTACCCTTATTTTTCTTAAAATCCTTCTGATGCTCGTCTATTCTTTCCCTTAATTTTCTACCAGTTTGACCTTAATATTCGTAGCCACAAGAATATTTTAGTATATAAACCCCACTTTTATTCTGAACAATGATTTGTCCTTAACAGATCCTAGTACTGCTTCAAGACTATTTTTAGTTTTAAAACCTACTTTGTAACCGCGGAAATTTTCCCATAATAAGGTACACTTTTCCATTGTTTTTCTCCTAAATTTACATCTTCCCAAGACATATTGGAAACTTTTTCCCTACTCTTTTTCCTAAGAACCTTATCCCATATGGTATCAACGAGATCTCCTCCGCATCCGTTACTAGCCGCTATGCTTTTGATAATGGATTTTACTTTTGATAAATTTTGTTCACTCATTGGAATAGATAGGATGATCATACTATGGAAGACTGCATGCTTATGGACTAAAGAGTGACTTGAATTACTATGGATAGTTATACCGCTCATGTATCTCTTCTATAAATTGAAATATCATGCTTTTCGTCCACCAAAGAGATGAGAAGATCTAAAAAATTGAGTTTATTTCCGCAGAATTTGAGGGTGTGCATCCATCCTGCTCATCTAACTTCTTCTCCTCATCAGAACTAAGGACCCACTCCCGATCGGCAATGGAAGCATACACTTCCGATACCGAATCAAAATCTTCTAGAAAGAACCCCGCTATTCTATTAAGATTCATGAATTCATGACGTAAATAAAGTGCAACGAAAGCGAGAAACGAAAGAGATGTGAAAAAGATAACGCAACAACCATCAAGCAGGCGAATGACAAGGCAAGTAGACAAGTATTTGGAGTGAGGGTTCACGGTGAAATGAGATTTTCGGAAGGTTCAGAAAGGTTTCCTTCAGTTTTAGCTCTCAACCCTATCCCCGAGCAGCTCTGAAAAGTTCATGAACTCACTGAACTCAGTTCATGAACCCGACGCGGTGGGAACACCTTAGCGAGTGTTGATTTCCTGAACTAAAAACGCTTGGAACACGAATCACGTGCGCCTGAGGTTTGGCGCCGAACCAGTTCCGAAAAGTTCATGAACTCGCGGTGCTTGGAACACAGCTATTTTCGCTACACAAAAACTCAACACATTTTCGTTAACACAAAACGTTTCGTTTGCGGTTGGAGATGCCATGGCTAAAACACAATCTGTGTTAATAATAAATTGAAAGGGTATTTAATCAAACCCACCATATGACCACCAACCAAAGTTATTATGAGAGTTGTAATATCTCCGGTCCAGAGGGATTCTGTTGTTGATGGGCGGCCTATTCGTTGTTTTTGATCTAGTCTACGTTTCGGCTTTACGTCCCTTCCATTGCCTTAGGCCGGCTTATAAACCAGCGCTCTGCTTCATGAGATAAGACTGTTTATTGACGTTCACGTAGGTTCAATACCATCCCGCTTTGACCCTCCGTTGCTTCAGTTATGTGTCCAATAAACATTTTACTGACCCGGGAAACGGAGATTCACGGTTGGTCTCTAGAGATAGTTATTAGCGTAGTTGGAAACTTCTTGATCATTGCAAAACTACAGCCGTTCATTATGTTTAAGAGGATATGATTACTTTCGGACGGGTTTCATTTACAAATGCGGCACAAATCTCTTTAGTAAACATCTGGTTTGAGATTTTATACAACTCCACCAACATGTTTCCCTCCACACCACCCCATCTTTTATGTTGCTGCTCCCATAACCATATTAATTAATATTCTATAATCAGTCTGTACTTTACCATATCTGTATTAATGAAATATATGAAGTATTGAAATATGTTATATTGACATTTTATGTCTTTGCTATGGCACATAAATTTAGTCACGAAAATTGCTCACGAAAATATTCTGATGATTTCCGCTTACAACCGAGTCGTTGCTAGGGAAATGGTACTTCGTCGTTTTTCATCCCACAAAATTCGTTGACCATTCGTTCGAAAGCTCTCGATTTATCCAACCATATTATGTTAACAACTGCGAAGTGCGTGGCCAACAAGCTGAGTTATGAGCATGGTTATTTGAATAATTGTGTACACTCAGGTGATCATTCTCAATAATTGATATTGTGAACATGATTGCAACCGCTTGTTAATTTTTGATGATTTCATTGAGCTGGTGTTTCGATGATTTGATTCATAGCAGGTGATCCGAATATTGAGAGAACGATTTGATTTGTGAAGCGGTGGTTAAATAATTTTAATAGGTAATTTCTATACTTTACACTCTAGGAAGCTGTAATTTCGTATGTAGCCTCTTTAGGACATTTACTTGACGATGCCCAGGGTCCGGATCAGATGAGTGGCTCTTAAAGCTAATTTCTATGCTTTACACTCTAGGAAGCTTTAATTTCATATGTAGCCTATTTAGGACACTTACTTGGCGATGCCCAGTGTCCGGATCAGATGAGTGGCTCTTAAAGCTAATTTCTATGCTTTACACTCTAGGAAGCTGTAATTTCGTATGTAGCCTCTTTAGGACATTTACTTGACGAAGCCCAGGGTCCGGATCAGCTGAGTGGCTCTTAAAGCTTGCATCCGAGTCGGCAACTAAAGACATTAAATGTCCCAATGTGTTGCAGACTCGTATGCAAGCGTATAAGTATGAAATTATGGAAGAACGAGGGAAAAACCGGTGAAGACCGTGATAAAAACTTGAGGGGTCTATTATCTGAAGCATATAAAGCTTATATTATAAAAATATGAAATTTATAATAATTCTGTAAAATATCTATTCAACTACAAATGTACTGGTTATGGATGGATATGCACAACTAAGTAATATGAACAAATAAAGAAGTATATATATATATAGGGTGTTCCAAGACCTACGCCCCCATCCCCCAACACCCACCTAACTGAATGTGTTTGAAGAAAAATTCAAATGCTAACCCACTTATTTTTCTCGTGGATCTCGAATATGAGATTTATGCGCACATGCTCATTCGAAAACGTGCGCACTGCGCACTAACTTTGATTTTTTCTTTTCATTCATAAGTTCAAATGAGAACCCCAATTTTTTATTCCAGATTAAAATGATTCCACGGGGAATTTTGTGATGAAATGACTCATCACTTGATTTTTGGAGTGCGCAAGAACAGTCACCATTTCACGCTGAAACTGCGCAATTTCGCTCTAAAAGCGTGAAATTTTGAAATAATGAAGTTTGAATATATTCAATTTACACATGTGATACATGTTTTTTTAATTTATTGGTATTTTCAACCCAACATAGGAAAACACCGTGAAACGAAATTATAGTACATATGGCGCTGTGTGGAAATGAATGAGGGCAAGTGAAATTCTGGCCATTTTTTGGTATTTCCCTAAGTTGGTGTTGCAAATATCAACAAATGAACATCATCACGTGATTCAGCGTGAAAAATACCACAAAATCAACTATCATATTATGTTGATATTGAATATCTACAAAAATTCATTGTAGTTCACAATTTCATTCTTTCAAAGTGGAATAGCGCAGTTTAAGTGCGGAATAGCGCTCGTTGTTGCGCATTCAAAAAATCGATTCATGGATAATTTTATCATGAAATTTCATGTAAAATTGTAATCTGCAGTCGAAAATGGAGGGCCATTTCAAAATAACGAAGTTAGTGCGCCAAAAATGTCATATTTTAAATGCAGGGGCAAAATAAAGGGGATTACCATTTGAATTTCTCTTCTAATCCAATAATTAAGGAAGTTATATATATATCATTCCTTAGTTTATTATGATTATAATCAAGGTCTATCTAATTTTTACTTTCCCAATACCCCAGTGGGCAAAGTATGCAAACGGATGCTTTGAAATCATATCAGAGAAAGCGAAATTTTTTCACCCCCTCAAAATTTGTTGGTTAACGTTTAAAATGACTCTGAACTGATTGGGAGAGTTGTATAATACATAAATAACAAACCTTTGAGTAATTACTTCTAGCGTTTCTCTCAAATTTATTTTAAAGACTTCAATCTTTCCAGAATGTCCTTCCAACTCTATCTTTTGTTTTTCTATTTCAGTAAGTTTAGAGTTTAAACCTAAAAGCAAGGCTGATCGATTTTGACCCACTCCGCTGAGTTCGTCAACTCGTATGAGATCATTACAGTCACGCGAAAGGACGGATGTCGAGTCGAATGTCGTCCATACCTTAGTTCGGATGTAATTCGCCAGTCTCAATGGTTCAGCAGTATACGGAATTTATTATTTCCTTTTGAAGTTGAGCTTAATTGTACCTATATGTCGTGATAAAATACATAACCAAATATGTGATGAGCATGTAAATAATCAAATTTCCGATTTAGTGGTTTTTCTTCGACTTGTGTTGAATGGTTAAGACCATCCAGATCTCATGAGTATAAAAAAGGCACTTGGGGATTATGCGTGAATGTACCGAGGAAAAATCTCCGTATAAACTACAAATAGAAAGAGGAAATTAGTGATATTCTTTTTGTAAAATGCAAAAATTGTGACCTAATGTACTATGAGAAGTAATATTTATACCCATGTCGTGATGAATCTGTGTGAAATGCGTGTTGAATATTTTCTGGTTCTCACAATTTGTATTCGCACATGTTTTTTAAAGATACTCGTTGTTTGAAAAGTCTCATTAATTTGAGTCTGTTAATAGTTTTAAATCTCTCTCTCTCTCTCTCTCTCTCTCTCTCTCTCTCTCTCTCTCTCTCTCTCTCTCTCTCTATATATATATATATATATATATATATATCTTCTTCCGTATTTTCTTGCGTTTGGACAGGTCACTTTATTATTTTATATAATTATACTAGTCTCATATTTGGTTCTCTTCAGTGTATTAGGCTTTCCCGAATTTGATAAATACATAAATTAATGCCAATACACGCCCATAGTTTTCTGTAAATCATAATTATATTCCTGTATATAGTCGTATTTCTTGAGGAATTACGTAGGTACCGTAATAGAAACTGACAATGAACATACAGCTTTTGTCGAAAAATCAATTTTTAGCATTTTTTGGGCCATTAAATTGTAAGTTTTAGCCTGCGATTTCTGAGCGATCGGGCTGGCTAGCGGTCTTTTGCCAAGAAGGATTTTTCTGAATTGGAACGAATTCTTTAAACCGTTCTTTAAGGGAGTTATCGTTTGCAAATACACCCTATATACATATATATATATACTCCGTTAAAATTTACGATCGGATTGTGTCTGATGTATGAAACGGGTTTGTAGTATGGGGTCCCCGACCCTTCCTACCCATTTTTCAAATTTCGAAGCCATCTAAATAGCTCATTTTATCATTTAATAATGGTTAACTGGACGTTTCCATTTGTTTTCTTCACGTCACGAGCGTCAAGTCACGGTGGGGTTTTCTATTTATTTTCACTTACTACCAATATGTACGTATTACTAGGGAATACTAGGGGGTACTACTAGGGGGTAATGCACGTATTACTAGGGAAATGTAACTCCCTTAGTTTTCATAACAGGAAAATCCTTTTGCCACTTTTTGGAATGCTCTCATTTCATCACAGCATCTCATAATCCTTAAGTCTCTGTAGTGTCTAGGAAAGCTGATTTATTACGCTCAGTTATAAACTAATTTTGCTAAGTAACCATAATGAACTAATTATGCGTAAAATTAATCATTATTAAATGATCTGACTGTAGAATAGAACCGTAGGTCTACCGTCCGTTTTTCCTTTGATAATTCGCTAACATACTTTGAGCTTGAGAAAAGAAAGATGAAATTGGTGACATTGTTTTTTACTTGGTAAAATGCGAAAATTGTGGCCTGATTTACAATTGAGAAACAATACATATTCATGTCATAATGCACCTATCTTCCATTGGCGTTACAGTCCGGTGTGGACCCTGGCCTCCCGTACGACCGTCCTCCACGCAGATCTATCCTTTGCGGCTTCCTCTGGGTTACTGATACGGAGCCTTCTCATGTCCTCGTGCACCCCATCTCTCCATCTCGCCCGCGGACGTCCTCTTTTTCTACTCCCTTGCATTTTGTGACAAAAAACCTTTTTGGGGACCCTGCTGGTATCCATTCGTGCCACATGCCCAAACCATTGGATCCTCTGGGCTTTGATAAACCGGACAATGTTCCCGTGGTCAATCAACTGGTCAAGCTCGTGGTTGGTACGAATTTTCCACTCCCCCTCAATAAATTTTGCACCAAATATCCTTCTTAGAATTTTCCGTTCAAACACGAGGAGAGATGTTTCGTCCTTGTCAGTGAGGGACCATGTCTCTGCCCCATAGATTACCACTGGTCTGATAAGAGAGTAATACAATCTTAATTTCGACTGTCTGGAGAGAAGGCGGGACTTGAACAGCTTGATGCAACTGAAATAGGCTGTGTTGCCTGCTGCCAGGCGCTGCTGGATCCCGTCGGACATAGCATTGTTACTCGTTATGGTTGTGCCAAGGTACTTGAACTGTTGCACACCCCCAAAGGTGGTGCCACTCAGGGACACGTCCTCCACATTTCTTCTGGTGGGATCGGTGGATACTGCCATATACTTTGTCTTAGATGTGCTCACAATTAGCCCCATCTGCGCTGCCAGGTTTTCTAATCTGGAATATATACCTTCCATGGCTCGCAAGTTCCTCGCAATGATGGCAATGTCGTCCGCATATCCACATAGCTGTGCCGATTTATAAAATATTGCTCCACCTGGCTCGACCTCGGCAATGGCTCTGTGTAGGGCTAGATTAAATAGCACTGCTGATAGCCCGTCGCCTTGGCGTACTCCACCGGAAACCCCGAAAGCTCGGCTTACTTTACTCCCAATCATCACTCTTGCTTTAGATTCATGCAGGGTCATACCAATAATGTTTACTAGCTTCTGGGGAATTCCGAAGTGAATCAACGCTTCGATTAGTTTATTGCGTGACAATCGATCAAAGGCTTGCACAAAGTCGACGAAGAGGAGATGGAGATCGATGTTATATTCGTAGCACTTCTCTAGCACTTGCCTTACCACAAAAATTTGATCCGTGGTACTTCGGTTCGGTCTGAATCCAGCTTGGTATTCACCTAAGAGTTTCTCCGAATACACACTCAGTCTTTTTAGGATAACGCCGGATAGTATTTTATAGGCTACATTTAGTAGTGTGATCCCTCTGTAATTATTGCATTGTAGCTTGTCACCTTTTTTGAATACAGGCCCTGTCTTCCAGTCATTTGGCATTCTTTCCTCCCTCCATATCATAGTGATGAGGGTATGTAGCCTTTCTGCCAGCACATGTCCTCCTTTTTTCAATAGTTCCGCTGTGATCCGGTCCTCACCAGGGGCTTTGTGATTTTTGAGACGGTTCATAACTTCAACTACCTCATGAAGAGTAGGATCATTCGTTAAGGGGTCAGCATCAGCATCGGTGGTTTGCTCAAAAACCGGAAACCTTGCATGCGCTTCATCCCCATTTAGAAGTATCTCGAAGTGATTCGCCCAGATATCCAGCACCTTGCTCTCCTCTTCCACAATCTCGCCCTGTCTATTTTTGCAAGCTGCTAGTTTAGGTTGGTATCCTTTTTTATTGAGTTGGCTGTTCGGAAAAATCTTCTTGTTTCCTTTTCTTCATTCGCTGTTTCTATGCTTCGGACTTTTCCATTGTTATATTTCCTCTTCTTCTTCCTGCGGATTTTATGTTCGATCCTTCTCAGCCTTCTGTATTCCTCCCGTGCACGCCTCGTGTCTCTCTGTAGCATTACATTTCTTTGTCTGTTCTTCTCCTCCACAGCTCGCTGGCACTCCTCATCGAACCAATCATCCTCCTCCTTCCTCTCCCTCTCGCCAATCACATCCATTGCAGCCTCCAAGACAGCGTTTTTTATCTTACTCCATTCCTCCTCAATTTCAAGGCTTTGTTGGTTTTCATTTAGCTTACTGGTGACCGCCTCTTGATAGGTCTGAGCAACTACTTCCTCTTCCAGTTTTTCAGAGAGCCACTTGGTTCGCCTGGTCACTGCTCCTTTTAGAGCATTTGACAACCTAGCTCGGAAGACAACTTGGACCAGAAAGTGATCGGAGTCACAATTTGGTCCTCGACGGGAACGTACATCGATGTTGCTTGAAGCATGCCGTCGGCCAATCAATACATGATCTATCTGATTCAAAATGTTGGAGCCAGGTGATATCCATGTGCCCTTATGGATCCTCTTGTGATCGAAGAAAGTGCTCTTTATCACCATCGAGTATTTGGAGGCAAACTGTCCAAGCCGGAGTCCATTTTCACTTGATTCTGAATGGAGAGAGAACCTACCTGCCACCTGTTTCATTGAATCTTCAAGCCCTACCTTGGCATTGAAGTCTCCAAGGACAATGACCACGTCATTTCTCTGAATTCCTTCGCAGACTGCCTCCAGTTTATCATAAAATGCCTCCTTGTCCTCTTCATCTGCCGCTTCAGTTGGAGCATAGGCGCAGATAAGAGTGATATTCCGGAATTTACCTTTCAGGCGTAGCCTGCATAGGCGGTCACTCACAGGTTCGAAGGCAAGGATGCATTTCCTAGCTTTAATGCTGAGTAGGAAACCGGTGCCACACAGACCAGTGCGCTCTTCTAGGCCACTGTATAGGAAGGAGAAGTTTTTCTTGTCAATTCTCCCATTACCAGGCCAGCGTACTTCTTGGATAGCCAACACATCGATATTTGCTTTGGATGCTGCCATTTCTATTTCCTTCATCTTCCCTGGCTGCAGCATAGTCCGCACATTCCAGGTCGCCAGTTTTAAATCATTTCCTCTGATCTTTTTCCGTTTCCAGTTTCCAGGTCCTTCCCCATTAAATCCGTCCGGCTTTTCTTGTCGTTTGGGTCTCGTAACAATAAGTTTTTTTACGGGGATGGGTTGTTAGCCCATCGCCCAACCCCCAACCTGGAGGACCAGGAGTTTTTCATCAGGCTACTCCTGCCCTAGAGGGACTGCCTTCACCACGGCTTGGAGATCTCTCTTCCCCTCCGGTTTTGGTCCGCCCCGGGTATTTTATTTCCCCGGTGCCCACCATATCTGGTGGGTATCCCCCTATCCGTGTCATAATGCACCTATCTGTGTGAAATGCGTGTTCACTATTCTCTAGTTCTCACAATTTGTATTCGCACATGTTTTTTTAAAGATACTCATTTGATTCTGTAAATAGTTTCAATTCTATTCTTTTCCTGTATTAGGTGAGTTTCGTATGGACATTTCAATTCATCATTTAATGTATACTAGTGTAATATTTTGTTTCTTTAGTGTATCTGGGTTGCCCGTATTTGAAAAATAGATATATAAATACCGAGGTGGGTGGTTTTCAAATTTTTTGTCTCGAGGTATTTTTCTGGAAGCCATACATTCATACATACAGTTGTATTTCTTGAAAAAATACGCAGGTACTACGATAGAAACTGACAATGGATATTAAACCTAATTTCCTATAAAAAACACACGAAAACAACAACTCTACCTTCTGGGAACAATCTGTTCATCACCTTTTAACGGATATAAACTTTACCGCGCTGAACAGAACTCAAAGACTAGCTTGTAAAACAAGATGAAAGGAACGCGAGGATGTGGACGATAGGAAAATATACTTTGAGCCCGAAGAAAAGCCAACACCTGTTGTGCGCGAGTGTGGGTGCATGTGTGTATAGAAGCCCGGGGCTCAACAAAGACTCGCTCATCACAGATGGGATTGGGTGAAAGGCGGCAGATAAAAGAGGGGATGCTGGGAGGTTGTCTACTGCGGGAGGTAGGGAAGGCTGTAGGTTCCGCGCGGAGCGTGCGTGCCCCTGGGCAAGATTTCAGTTTACCTTGCAATGGGAACCTGCCCCCTCTTCGCCAGTCTTTTCCCCCCTGACGATCCTCGGAAATTAAAGCCACCCTTTTGGGGTTTGCTTTATTGAGTTGCGAGAGTGTACGTGGGAGAGAAGTCCGTCCGAGTGAACGAAGTTTTAATTGAATAGTGAAGGCAGCTGATACAGTTCGTGTCTGCTAAGCACCGCTTTGGTTCCTGGAGAGTTGAGTTTCACCACTTGATGTGAATCACTCCGTAAATAGGTTCGAATCGCGTTGACGAGTAAGTGCTCGTCACAGAGAAAGTTGTGCGATAATTGTGATAACTCCATCAGTGTAAGAGAGACTATTTTAGCACTTTAGATGGGAACTGTCAACGATTTCTTTAATGGTTATTTTTTTAAGGTTTAAGCCACACCTCAACCAGAAGGGTCATTAGCGGCATTGAGCAAGGCGTCCAAAGGGACACTGCAAGTGGCACGATTCTAACTAAGGGGAGCCATGTTGCCACCCTTGACTAAAAAGGAGCGCCATCACGGACTCCACCGGCACATCGGAGGGGGGGAAATGAGGGTTACTGTGATAACCACCGTTTAGCCCCTCAAGTGGATAAAAAAAAAAAAAAATAATAATAATAATACAACTAAGACTAGATGTAAAATAGGCAAATAACTATATGGATGTTACTATACACAATCAGCAAAGTGAAATAAAACTATGACTAGATGTATATAAACATATCGCAGATCATTTATCACAGTTCGTATTAGAGCTCAGCGGCTCTCAGTTACAACAGGGATCGGACCTTGTCTGGGTTGATGGGGGTTGATGGTGGACTCGGAGGTCCACAAGGGCTGGGCAGTCCTCCAGAAAGTGGCGGATGGACAGATCACCCCCACACCTCCCTCACACAAGATCTTGAGCTTCTGCACTAAGCAGTGTCTGTGAGTAAGACGGGTATGGCCAGTGGCAACCCGGTTTACCACTACTCGATCCCTCCTTGAAAGTAGGGTTACGAAAAGGCTTACCGGGCTCAAGTCCTGAAGGACACCACGCAGACCAGTGACAGCAGACATGATCTTATATTGACTTGATGTGATTCCCTCCGTAAATAGGTTCGAATCGCATTGACGCGTGAGTGCTCGTCACAGAGAAAGTTGTGCGATAATTGTGATAACTCCATCAATGTAAGGGATTCGATAACTATTTCAGTACTTTAGATGGGAACTGTCAACGATTTATTTGATGGTTATTAGTGACATGATCTTATATTGACTTCATGTGAACAGTTTTATGTGTTGTGTCTATACTAGTTGATAAACAGTTTGGATAAGGCCAAAAGGTAAATAGGTGCTTAAAGCACTGGATCACATGGTGCATTTAAACAATCATCTGGAATGGAAAACATAATACTTAATATGGTATGGATAATATCATTGAAATTTACAGTTTCATTTCGGAAGTCCCCAAAACTATTTCTACCTATAAATTGAATTGTCAGAAATATTGCTTCTAATATTTGTGGATGTAGTTCACGAAAATGAACTTTAAAAAATCGATAAATGGTGTAAGAGATTTGAACGAGAGAACTGAACGTTTCACATAATAATTTATTTATGGTGGGTAAAATGAGATTATCTATGATTCCGTCATTATGATAGGTTCACCATGGTGGACGACTCTTACATATATTTATATTCCAAGTAAATTGTGCAGGATTTGAGTAGTGTCCACGAAATCAAAAGTATAAACATTACGAATTATTTAACGAGTACACCTACTAAAAAGTATGAAATTAGTTTAAATTCTACTGAATTGAGCCAATCCGAGTTCGGTAACTACAATACTATAAATGTGAATTCACGAACCAGGACTGCAGTAACGATTCATCATTGTTCAATTTAATCGGGTTGATAGGCCAATGTTATCTTAGCTGTAATAGAAACCTCGTCTACCCCTGTCGCGATGCAAATTGTATTCGTGTTGTGCAGTATGGAGGTCCTACCTGTGTCCATTATTTTACTGTGATGTTTACGAGTGGCGTATATTGATATTGACTGAACCAAGCCATGTCAATAGTAGGTACCGTCACAAGTTAGGAACTAAACTAATTCTGTCGAAGCCGTGTAACGGACGCCATCTGCACACTGACAACTCGGTATGGTGATACTATGCAAGGTCTGTTAGATTTATATTCATGCCCCCCCCCCCCCCCCCCCCTCCAAAAAAAACATAAAAATTAATTTACCCTGCAGTTAGAAAAGAGACCAAAAAAAAAAAAAAAAAAAAAAAAAAAATTGGCTGGATCCGTTGAGTTGTCGGTCTCATCTTTTCGCTTCGGCAAAGTTGCTGCTTATTTAGTGTTTAAAGAAACGCTTGCATACGAGTCTACAACACATTGGGACATTTTATGTATTTAGTTGCAGACTCGTATGCAAGCTCTAAGAGCCACTCATCTGATCCGGACCCTGGGAATCGTTAAGTAAATATCCTAAAGAGGCTACATACGAAATTACTGCTTCCTAGAGTGTAAAGCATAGAAATTAGCCCTAAGAGCCACTCAGCTGATCCGGACCCTGGGAATCGTCAAGTAAATGTCCCAAAGAGGCTACATACGAAATTACAGCTTCCTAGAGTGTAAAGCATAGAAATTAGCCCTAAGAGCCACTCATCTGATCCGGACCCTGGGAATCGTTAAGTAAATATCCTAAAGAGGCTACATACGAAATTACTGCTTCCTAGAGTGTAAAGCATAGAAATTAGCCCTAAGAGCCACTCAGCTGATCCGGACCCTGGGAATCGTCAAGTAAATGTCCCAAAGAGGCTACATACGAAATTACAGCTTCCTAGAGTGTAAAGTATAGAAATTAGCTTTAAGAGCCACTCATCTGATCCGGACCCTGGGCATGGTCAAGTAAATGTCCTAAAGAGGCTACATACGAAATTACTGCTTCCTGGAGTGTAAAGCATAGAAATTACCAATTAAAATAATTTAACCACCGCTTCACAAATCAAACCCTTCTCGCAATATTCGGATCACCTGCTATGAATCACATCATCGAAACACCAGCTCAATGAAATCATCAGAAATTAACAAGCGGTTGCAATCATGTTCATAATATCAATTATTGAGAATGATCACCTGTGTGTAAACAATTATTCATATAACCATGCTCATAACTCAGGTTGTTTGCCACGCACTTCGCAGTAGTGAACATACTATGGTTGGATAAATCGAGAGCTTTCGAACGAATGGTCAACGAATTTTGTGGGATGAAAAACGACGAAGTACCATTTCCCTAGCAACGACTTGTTTCATTCATACGACTTAATCATCAGAATATTTGGTAACAAATTTGGTAACGGTTTTCGAGTTATGTGCCAGAGCAAAAACATAAAATGTCAAAAAAAACGCTCCCAGTACAAAAGATGCCAAGCCACAAAATGCATGATATCATACAATTTGGGAAAAGCTAGTGGTTGGATTCTGTCACTCTTTTAGCAAATTTTCGTTAAAAATGACCCCAAAAGTTTTGAAATCAAAATTTTCGAAAATTTTCTTCATTGAAATCCGTTTTGAGCCATTCTGAAACGAATCCTAGAGTGTAACGCTTTTTCATATACATATTTTTCGTTCCAGAGGATAACTCTCCTTAGGATTGAGATTAAAATTTAGTTCTCGTGCCTGAAAATCAAGCTTTCCAAATAAAAGGATGAGTTTTTTGGCCAGCACTGCACTTCAAATAGGTAAAATGTCAACAAATGTGCTGACAAAATCACTAAAAAAGATCGTTAAGTCGATGTCGTTAAGTAAATTGAAATTTTTTCAGCTGAATATTGCACAAATAAAGGGTATCAATTACAAAATAGAACTTTCGAAAAGTAATGTACAAGATTATGCTGAAAAATGTACTTTATTTCATTAAAATTTGCTAGAAAAATCCATAAAAACTGCAAAAAGAGTAAAAATTCAAAATCTCATTCTGAATAGCAAGTTATTATTTAGAATACTTTTTCTTGCCATAAAATTGATAATTTCATTGCCCTCAAAATGCTCAGATTTCGTGACAATTAAACATTACTAATACAGTTCAATAAATAACGAAAATGTGCTCATACGATCATGGTGGATGACTGGATTTTTTTACTGCGTTTGAGACACTTCTTCGAAGGCTTGGCCGATTTTCGCCTATGGCACAACCGTATTGGTAAGTGTGGTGGTGGATTCACACATCTCACCGAGACGTAAATTATATTCCTAATGTTGAATATTAATATGTTTCATTTTTCAAAATATATGGGGATGTGAATATTTTAATGTTACTGTGGGTTACTACATCACTCTTTACAACCCACTTTAGATCTGCACTTGTAAGAAATGTACGTAACGCAAATGTCATTGTATATTATAATTTTAAGCGAACGAAATTCACTATGGAACGGAAGTAGTTTCACAAAATGAAATTGGAAAGGTAAGAAATAGTGTTACATACTTCGTACTCGTCTCGTCGTAAAAGTTGTAATAGTAGGCAAAACGGAGGTCGTGGGCTCTGGTCTTTATATAGAAATGAAATGAAAATCAGGGAAGTCAGTTTTTCGGAGATATAATTCGGAGAACACCCCCACCACATTGGAGAACAGCAGTGGTTTGTGTAAATGGCGAAAATCGGCCAAGCCTTCGAAGAAGTGTCTCACTCCCAAACGCAGTTTAAAAGAGTTAAAGACTATTGGATTGGCCCAACATCCTCCCTTGAGCCTTCGTCTTAAATTTCCTACGTTGAACCATAAGTGACAGCGGCTGTAATTTCGTCGATAGTATCGTATCGTAACTATCATTTCAACCCGTAACTATAATTTTGTGGCATGGCAGCTTTTTTACTCGCGGAGCCTCTTTTTGGGGAGATATCACACATTTTCGGTGGTCTAGAGGAAAAGGTTGGAATGTACGAGCTGCTCAGGATGGAGTCATTTCATTTGCCATTTGTTGTCCGAGAGAAGCCCCATGTCAAATTTAAATTTCCTTGGTTGAACAGGAAATTATTTGGCACTCATGAATGATCAGGATAAAACCCGTAAATTTGTTCATCTTCTAACGCCTCAGAGAGTCTCCCTACTAAATGTCAACTTCCAAGAGTAAACAGGAGAGAGTTTAGCTTTTTAGTTTTTTCGTGTGTGGATTTCCGAAGAGTCTTACTGTCAAATTTCAATTTCCTAGGGTGAACGGGAGATAATTCAATTCGCTCAGCTGCTCAGGAGTTGGTCGAAGCGGCTCCAAAACCCCAAAAGAAACTTTGTTAGGGATAGTGGCGCCTCTGTTTCAAATTTCATCAAAATCGGCTGCGGAGAGTTGGTAGAAGTGGGTGGGCAAAAAAAAAAAGACGAGAATAATCAGATTTTTTAGTGGGAAAGGTGCAAGCTCTTGACCCTTAGTTGCAATTCAAACAGATTTTGTCCTAAGCACTAAATCTCGACAGAACATGGAACGTGTTTTTGCATCCATTAGATGTAAACTGCAGAAATTTAATTGGTTTTTATTTTATTCCACAGAAGTAATTGACAATACTGGTTTATGGTAACTGAAGTAAGTTATATAATGTAAGAAGAATAGCTTTGGAGCTCATTCAGCTGATCAGTGGTCACTCAGGTGCCTTCAGCATCCTCCCTTGAGCCTCCGTCTCAAATTTCCTACGTTGAACCATACGTGACAGCGGCTGTAATTTCGTTGATAGTATCGTATCGTAACTATCATTTCAATCGTAACTATAATTTCGTCTCGTAACGGTAATTTTGTCTCATTTTTGGCCTGATTATGAATGCAAAAACATGTTCCATTTCGAAAGAATAAAGTCCAAAAACATGCGTTTTGACGGAGCGTTTTAGCTTATTATAGAATTGATCTACCCTTCCATATTTGGCATCAGGCGGCTCAGGGGGCATGCCCCTCCCAGGATGAGGTCGGAAACCGACAGGGTGAAACCAATGGTGGACCGAAGTTCTACATTTGTTAATTATATCGGTGTGTCTCGTTGCAGTGGTTTATTGAAAGCTTGGCAATGTGAAACTAGCGTCTCGATGGATCAACAAACGAGCACATTCACTTGATTTATGTACCTGCTCCCTAATTACAATTCCACCAGATCAATTGAACCTTCAAACTGATTGTTGTCACCTCTACACCGAGTCAATTTAATTATAAGGTGCAACGTGATGTAGGCTTTGTTATTTCAATACGCCTTGGGTAAACCTCTATTGATCGCAACCAATTCTTCTTTTTCTGAACCAATATTTGAGAGCCAGCCGCTCCGGCGAAGTCAAACACCAGGATTGGGTAGAGGTCTGGGCGTACCCGAGATATATAAATTACTCGAAAAAGGACCCGCTGGGTCACGTTCGAAAGGTAAGTTGGCCTCCCAAAGGAACGGTCTCCTAGTAGATTGGAATTCTAGCCAAGTGTTCAGATAGCTTTCTTTAAAATCTCATTTTCTTCAAGAGGCCCAGATCATTAATACGGCTTCTTGCTCTTCTCTTAACAACCCTTCTTCTAGAGATGAATTGCTCCTTTTATGGACAAATGAATTTGATTCAGTAAATTCATACAAGCCGTTATTGAATACTGCTGAATGAGCAGCATCTTTTGCCCGATCAAATATATATATATATATATATATATATATATATATATATATATATATATATATATAATTACCTCTCCTTAGTAAATTTCCCGTTGTAGCAGATTTCCAATGTAATAAACTAACAATAAGTTGTACATTCTATTTGCCATACATATATGTTAGTTAACAGCATAAACATATTGGTATTTCTTGTCTTCCGTACATTTCAATTCAAAATTTCTAGAGGGCACATGTCTATAGGTTCGTATTAGTCAAAAATGGAAAAATTCTGATGAAGAGTGAAGAACGTGCGCATCCCCCTATCGTGGTTCGTTCTGCTGCTCAACTCCGGGAATTGGCTGTTGAGAATAATTCCTTGTGCCCGGTGGGCCTTTTCGTAACCCAATTTCCAAGGAGAGATCGAATAGTGGTCAAACGGGTTGCCACTGGCCATACACGTCTTACTCAAGACACCTGCTTAGTGCAGAAGCTCGAGATGTTGTGTGTGGGAGGTGTGGGGGTGATCTGTCCATCCGCCACTTTCTGGAGGACTGCCCAGCACTTGTGGACCTCCGATCCCTGTTGTTGTACCTGAGAGCTGCTCTACTACGAACTGTGATATCTAATCTACGATATATTCATATACATCTAGTCATCGTTTTGTTTCACTTTGCTGATTGTATATAGTGGCATGTCTATAGTAATTAGCCTATTTAACATCTACTATTAGTTGCATGATTTTATTTTATTTTATATATTTTTTTTTTTTGTCCAGTTGAGGGGCTAAACAGTGGTTATCGCTGTACCCCTCATTTTGTTTCCGAGACTACCTAAAGGTAGCGGAAGCATTGTTTTCACTTTCGGGAGAAAATTTTTTTGTGTGTCTCTCTCTCTCTCTTTATCGCTCTCTTTCTCCCTCTCTCTCCGATATTACTTTCTCAAGCCACTGTTACCACTCAATATTCTTCTTTACCTATATATAATTCCGAAAGGTCTTTGAAATGGTGAAGTACTTCGCGGTCCGATTTCAGTGTTAGACTGCTCATTCGAATCAGCACGACACCAAGTTTGTTGCAAAAGTGTCGCCGTTCGTCTCTATACCCGCCTTGATCGTATTCTAGGCGGTCCTTATCAACGAGAGTTGTTAATCAGGCTGTGGCGGTAACAACAGTTGCCATAAATTCACGGTAAGTAAGAAACGTAGTGTAGTTACTAACATCTTGGAGAGTTATTTCTGAACGAAGAAATTAAAACTGAAGATCTTAGCGAACTTTATATATATTCCCCGATTCAACTTTTTGTTTAGTCTCATAGTGGCGAAGACCACTTCAACTGGTGATATTTATTTTATTACATTACTTACATTTTGATCGGTATGTCCTCTTTTTAATCATTTAATAACATCGCTTTAGCTTTGCACCAGGTCACATAACGCCGCAAATAGGTAGGACTTATATCGTTACTATTATGTGCTGAGTTCCTGTTAGGTAATAGATTAGGGCTTTCCGAGCCCTAAGATGCCTCTAGCTAGTGTATAATCCTCGAAATCAATAGGTTTTCTTACAGCGTACCTGGAGCCCCGAAATTCGCATACCTAATTAGACATCGACAATGATGGTGGGAAATAAATGGGATAAATTGATATGTATTGTGAACGGCGAAGGCGACCATGATCGGCTCAATTGAAAGCCCAATAACCGCTGCGAGTGATCCGGAGGAATGCGAGCCCAATCAGGTGCGGGGACTGTGATCAAGGCAAACAGAGCGAAATTTAAAGCCCTCTGGCGATCCTCCCCTCCAACACTCTTTCTCTCTCTCCAACACCTCCCCACCACACAGCCAGATTGTCTCTCTCTCCCTCGGTTGTCCCGTCATACCTCCCACGCCGAGTTATTTATTCTTTGTGAACAGAAGAGCGGGCGCTTTCGGGGCCGTCCGCCGGGGAGACTGTTGACTGAACGGGCTGCGCCCATCACTGATAGATGAATTTCCCGGCAGTTCCTTTTCCGTGTTCTCCCCCGCCTTCCTCGCCTCTTGTTTTCAACGTTTCAAAAGACGAGAGACCTCCCGGAATAACGGCCATATAACTTTACGGTCAGCCTCGAAACAACTGCATCAAACCCGGGCAGTTAGAGCTGAAAAGAATCGTTCCGCCTCGTGAGCGTTAACCGTATAACGCTTATGGCGCCTACGTTAGCTCCTCACTTTGAAATTCGTTTATGCGAAAGTCGTATTAGGTGGGCTCGGTGCTGTAAACGTTGCGATAGTAATGGGCTCTAGTTCCGGCGTCTAAAACTCGTACAGTCAAGAAAACGATGGCCGTAGCTACCTAGTAGGTAAAAATGGGCATCTAACGGTTATTTCACGTTTCAGTGACAAGCATTCGCGTGTGGAGTAATAACCTGCGAGTAGATCCACATCAAATACTCGTGAAGGAACGATTCTACAGTGAACACCATTCCCATAAACATACCCTTATACTACCTATACACGATACAAATACAACTACCATTTTGACATTTCATGTCTTTGCTATGGCACACAACCAAATTTTCGTTATGTTACGTTACGTTACGTTACTCAATGATTTCTGATGATTTCCGCCTACAACCGAGTCGTTGCTAGGGAAATGGTACTTCGTCATTTTTCATCCCACAAAATTCGTTGACCATTCGTTCGAAAGCTCTCGATTTATCCAACCATACTATATTAACTACTGCGAAGTGCGTGGCCAACAAGCTGAGTTATGAGCATGATTATATGAATAATTGTTTACACACAGGTGATCATTTTCAATTATTGATACTGTGAACATGATTGCAACTGCTTGTTGATATCTGATGATTTCATTGAGCTGGTGTTTCGATGATTTGATTCATAGCAGGTGATCCGAATATTGCGAGAACGGTTTGATTTGTGAAGTGGTGATTAAATCATTTTAATAGATAATTTCTATACTTTACACTCTAGGAAGCTGTAATTTCGTAGCCTCTTTAGGACATTTACTTGACGATGCCCAGGGTCCGGATCAGCTGAGTGGCTCTTAGAGCTTGCATACGAGTCTGCAACACATACGAGTCTGCAACTAAAGATATGAAATGTCCTAATGTGTTGCAGACTCGTATGCAAGCGTTTTCTTTTAGTTTTGTTTATATTTGCGGTGGATCTTATCACTAGATGTCAAGTTGTTTTTTGCTTAAATCAGTGGTCTGGATGCGAGCTACGCAAGCAGTCATCCTCTTAGTAAAAATTCAGATTAGTTGGACATTCAGATTAGCACCTTGTTAAGACTAGTTAAAACATGGTTTGACGAATTCATGAGGAAAGTGGAATGACTTTTCACACAATGACCAAACCGCTTTAGTCAATATGCTAAATGACTAGTCAAAGTATTTTAACAGTGATATTGATTCTTACGGGGATGTGTTAGCTCTAGGGGTGAACGGCTACCAGTTTCGCGCTCAACCCTTCTAAATACACCGATTCCGCGCGAACCGAGTAATTTCAGCCTTCCTATTCCCCGCGTAGTCATCCCTTACAACTCACGAATTCCGCGCAATACAACTGGCTGTTTCCGCGTTTGAAGAAGATGGTAAATAACGTGAAGTAATACACAACGCTTCGGTCTAGTGGCATCATGGGAAAAATGTCGAGTACGTCTCTTTCTGCTACGTCAATAGGGCCCAGCTGGTCATACAATGGTAAACCGAAATAGATAGGGTGGAATTCATAGACTAAGTCTGAGTGTGTGGTTCACTCACACTCAGCTAAATGGAGGGTCAACCTCCACTCGCCGGTTCGAATTCATAGTTGAGTGTAAGGTTCACTCAGCAGTTCGGGGCACACTCAGATCACACGAGTTTGACAGTGCACTCAAAGGACACTCAACGCTTTTTCAACGTAAGTTGGCTGCTCCAAGAGAATGTTGTAGGGGAAATTTTCTTGGTTTGAGGGGAAAAGGACGGGATAAGTCCCTTTCACATTCTTCACAGATCAATAACAGTTCTCAAAGTTTACCATTTTCTTCGTGTTTTTGCTTTTGTTGATGTTGTTCTTGTTCCTTGGGGAGACAGAACATAGGCCTTATCAGACCAAGACGAAAGTCATTGGCCCTCCCGCCTGGATCGGGCTCTCACAGTTGAATTGAATCTTTGTTTGTTGACGTTGGTACTGATGGTTATGATGGTGTGACGGGAAAGAAGTAAGAAAATGAAAAAAGTCCCAGCCATGCAGAATTTTTGTAAATTATCATATTATATAATACTAGAGGCCTGTTAGGGCTTGGAAAGCCCTAATCTAGTCCGTATAACAGTAGTACCTAACAGGAACTCAGCACATTATAGTAACGATATAAGTCCTACCTATCAAATTTCAACTTCTTACAGTGAACAGGAAAGAATTTAGCTCACTCAGCTGATCAGAAAAGACCCCATCACTTCACTCGTCTCTTAATGTTCCAGAGAGTTATCAAATTTCAACTTTCTACAGTGAACAGGAAGAAATTTAGCTCACTCAGCTGATCAGAAAAGACCCCATCACTATGGTTCTTACTTACCGACACCTGGGGCCGTGCTGATTCGGAATTATATATAAAGACCGTTCGGAATTATATATAAAGTTCTTCAGTTTCAATTTCTTCGTTCAGAAATAACTCTCCTAGATGTTAGTAACTACACTACGTTTCTTACTGACCATGAATTGATGGCAACCGTTGTTACCACCACAGCCTAATAAACAACTCTCGTTGATAAGGACCGCCTGGAACACGATCAAGGCGGGTATAGAAACGAACGGGGAAGCTTTTGCAACAAACTTGGGGCCGTGCTGATTCGAATGAGCAGGGTAACACTGAAATCGGACCGCGAAGTTCTTCACAATTTCAAAGACCGTTCGGAATTATATATTAAGATTGTTTTGAAATTTCAGCACTCTGATATAGTTAGTAACCAGTTTAATGGCAACAGAATTCGTTCTAAACAATACTCGGTGACTCGAAAAAGATTTGGAAATTTTAGCTTTTTTACTGAGCTTTTATCGCTCTTTCAGCAAATATTAATGAAATTTAAGTAAATCTTTCTGAATTTCTTTTTGAATAAATTTTATAATGTTCTGGTTTGCTGTTGATGAAATATTTCTGTCTAAAAGTTGGCTAAAAACGAACTAAATCACAGTTATTGTTTGTTACCGATGATGGCCTAACCGTCGAAATCGATTTAACATTGTAACTCTTTATTTTCGTGGAAATAGACAACGTTTTTCACTAATTTCCGTTTTGGCTAAAAAATTTAAATTTAACGGTGTTTAGCCGTTCTAGCTACTTTAAGTGATTTTTTGAAATGTTACCGATTTAATGTGTTCAAAAAGTGTTGGCCAACAAACTGATCCTTCAGTTAGGAAAGCTTGATTTTTTGGCGAAAGAACGGGATTTTTATCTCAATCGTAAGGAGGGTTATCGTCTGGAATGACACATAATTATGTACACATGAAAAAGCGTTAAACGCTAGGATTTGTTTCAGAATGTCTGTTTTCTATAAAAATCCGCAAACAATGATTCGCAAGTCAGTTTTGAAGAATAGAGATGCAGTTGAAAATATGAAGAGTTGTGAAAATATGACACTGTTGGACAAAAAGAAGACGTGAGGTTTTGGGAGAGCTTCAAGCAATCATATTTTCTGGGAATTCTCATTGATTGTGCTATCCTGATGAATGGAAGGTATCTATTACCAACACATTCCACAAACTAAGATGAATTGGAAAATCATGCACACAAACTTGGTGTGTAGAGATTGCATAAAATCAAAGAGCGACCAGCATTTTCAACTGTGGTGGTTATAAATACTCTACGTAAAAATAATAATACAAGGTATCAGTTGACGCACTTAAGTGACCTTCTGCCGTTGACCTTCTGGGATATTGCACCGTTGAGCTCAGGGTGACTCCCAACTCAACGTAATTTTGGTTTATGAATCCTGTTGAGTGTGGTTTCGGGTTGCAAACTGTGCGCTCTCAAGGTCGCCCTCAACTCACGTCCATGAATTGCGCTGAGTGCATGAATTCCCTTATCGATACACTTGAGGACCCACTCAGACTCCCGTCTAAGAATTCTTTCCGTAAGAACTTATTAACAATGTCGCTGCAAGGGAAAATATTTAAAGAGCATTGACGTATGGTCTATTTATATGAATATTGTAACATATTATCGTGCCTATATTATATTCACTTCCAAAAATAATATCTCCATTTCCGTCCGTGTAAAACAAAGCTCGACACTTTTTTCCCTTTTCACTGTAGGGTACGTCCATGTCGACTATTTGCAAGGAACTGGCTTTGATGAACTTTTTGTGGCGAACTAGACAAACGAATCTGACCTCTGTCATTTAGCAAACAAGCTAATGACCGACCGATTGTTTACCCATCGACATCACTATTTGTTGACATTTCCATTTGTTGGCGCAACAGGTTTGAGATTGTTCGAGCGGAACTGTTACACACAAATGCCAAGAACCCATTCCATATTTTCGTACAACAAAAAATCTCGATGGTTTCTGTAATTCACGTATAACTCACGTTTCGTATTCACGTTGCTAGGATGGATTAACTTCCTGATTTCCCATCCCACGAAAATCGTTCACCACTCGTTGGAAAGCTGTGATTTGATTACACTTGACTCCATATTTCAGTAGGCCCAATTCCCACTCCTTAAGTTGTAGTGAATCATCTTGAAAAGCAACGCATTTACGCCGTACAAAAAGAGAAGTTACGAGATGCTCGAGAGCGAAAAATGTGTTTGTCGCTCTCAAAAGGGAGCGAGTTAGAAGCACTCAGTCTAAGAGAGCAGTGTTTGGCAAAACGTCTGCTCAATTCATTGAATAAATACAAGACACCACAATATTGTCTCTGAATACAGAAATTTCCCCCTTTATTGGCTACGATCATTCAAGGGCCTTATATTGTTTTACGACACGACATTAACACGATTACCTGAGGAAATTCGCTGATACGATCATACTGCATGACCGAAACTTACTCGAAATTAGAATAAGGTATTTAAAGGGACTTGGTCGTCAAAAATGAGGAAAAAATCGAATTTCGGTTTTTATTTTTTAATAAAGTACTTATGTCATTTGCCGGTCAGAAAAAAAAAACTATGAAATTCCGACTCCTGGAAGTAGGAAAAATGAATTCCCTAAGTATCACCTCCATCCACTTAGGACGGGGGCCTCCTTCCTCATCCTCCCAATCATCTTCTACTTCTCTTTCTGATAACCTACCATTTCCTTATTCATGTAAAACATAAACATGGATGTCAGAAATACGGATAACTCATTAGCAATGATGAAGAAAATAAACTAATGTTACGGACGGTTCGTGTGGAGGCATACGTAGCGCTGCTTGCGCGGAAAGATGGATAAGCTTCCGTTTTGCAAAAACCGCTTCACTATAAAATTACATTTTTCGTCGCATCGGTACAATTTTCTCCCAGACCGTTGATCTGAATGCGTTCAAATTTTTACACAGTGTCATTATATATATTAGAAATAGTCTGTGGCAAGGAAGTTGTCAAATTTTATTTCGGGCTTCAGTATGATTTTTTAATTCCGAACAATATGGGCTAAATCAAGGATTGACTTTGGAAAGTAACTGAACTTAGAAAAATCAATATTTTTTCAAGTCCTTGGCACAGGCAGGATTTTTATATAGCACTGAATAATAAATACGGATTTGAAAATGATAACTTGATTGGAACCCTCGGCACGTGTACCGAAAGAACAATACTTTATCAAAACTGAGAACCAAGTTCTCTGATTTTTATAATTTGCCCAAATGGCCCGAATTAACTAAATTTTTGAGAGATAACCTAGAACATGTTCTGAAAATGTGGTAAAAATTTGAAAGCATTCCAGCTTTTGGGAGCGACGGTATGGAATTTAGAATCGAACGACCACTGAATCGGAGCGTATGTTAGGCAAAACCCGCGTGACATTGAGGTCTTGTTGGTAGGGTAGCCCTTTTCGCCGTCATTTTGTCTTCAAAGAGCAAGTCACAAACTTATAACGTGTATGTAGAATTTGACTCTAATACAAATAAACTTAGAATAGGTACCTAACCGAAAGTTATTAAACTGAAGATCAATATTGCAGAACTTATTCCTATAATCTACGATCCAACTATACAATTCGAGTATCTTTCATAACGCTAAAACGATCCAAGAGGTACGGTTGATATTTTCCTTCTTCGTTATTCTATTCGCGGTAACTTTTATAGCAAACTCGAAATGAACGGTTTTCCGAAGGACGGTTGAAGAAGTTGAGAGTTATTGCTACAGTTTTCCTAGGGCGAATGCCGTTTTCCCGACGCCCACCGCTCCTCCGTTCGTGGAGAATAAATAACGAGGGATGGGTAAAAAGAGCAGGTACGGACTGAGGAAGAAGAATGAAACTCTGAGAAAGGAGAAAATCGACCTTCCGCCTGATGAGCTTTAAATTTCACCGTAGCTCGCCCTGATTACACGCTCAGTCATACCTTATTACTGTGCCCGCTCCCTGCGGTCCACTGGGATCGTCCCTTCGTAATAAAGTACACATTCGTTCATCATCCCAGGGCAGGAGAGAAAAAAAACTCGTGATTAGGCAGGAAAAGGCATCAAAGAGCTGACCCATGATGGGATCCCTCCCTACCACCTGAGTTCCACCCTTTGGAGAAACGTCGTCACCATCTCTGTTTTATATTTTTTTTGTTATTTATTGTCGCTACCTACGTTTCAGTCGACTTCATTATTAACTTCGTGAAATGGAGACGAATTGCGGATTCATACCACATTCCAATTCTCATGCGTCTGGATTACACATACCGCCATCTTGTACTACTACATATATACAAGGGCGTACGCAGACTTTTTGCTCTAGTGGGGCCAACGATAATTTTACAAGACCGATGTAGGCAAAAATAATCATGCAAAAAATGAGGGTAAATGCAAAGTTATAATTTATATAAAATGTAATGAATTGAGAACAACTTGAAAATTATAATTACTACAACATCAAACGCCTAGGGTGTTCACAAAAAAGTTTCAACACTTCATCAACAAATTGGTTTTTCTGTAGTACATAATACCCTTTTTCATCCAAAATGTATGCCATAGCTCAGTCTCATTTCAATTAGGGTATCCAGACCACATAACTTACAAAAGTGGGCCAGTCGCTGTTTGAGTTCTTCCTTTGACATTTTCAACATCTTCGATGGATGAAGTACCAATCCCCCAAAAGCTGTTACGTAATCATCCGAAAATCTGTCTTGTAATGGACTTAGTACTGAATCCAAACATGGGATGTACAGAGATTCTTTCCAATATCCTGCTGAGCTTGAAGTTGTTTGGTTGGAACAATGTTTTTGACGTTCAACTATTTTCGGCCGCCAGATTTCTTCCCCAACACGTTCGGCAAGAGAGTCAGAAGCCACGAGATGTCCAAAATCAATGTATCAGAGCTTTCACATTTCTCTCTGATAAGAGTCTGTAATGTGACCACGAGATTTTTACACTCCAACAGATCCATCTTCTTCGATTGTAGGTTATTAACCAAAGGTTCCAAAATGGCGTAATACTTGGCGATGATGTCAAGGCAAATAATAAATTGTGATTTTATTGCTGCACAATGGAGTGGAAAAGCAACTTTTCTTGTTGCAGCATTGCCCTCTAGATAGTGTTTCCAGGCCTTCAATAAGCGCCACGTATTGTTATCTGAAAATCCTTATAGATAGATATTTGTGTGACCAACAATTTTCACAAAATGCAGGAATTTTGGCGCATATCTAGGTCATAGTGCCGAATCTCGAAAGAAATTGATTATTTCCTTGATTACTGAAACTGAATTCAGGGACCTGACTGAGATCATTAACGACTAAGTTCAATCTGTGGCTTGCGCAGTGGATAAAAACTGCATTTTGGTTTATTTCCAATAGTAAGCCTATGTAATCGTATAGCAAAAAAATTTTATAACCCCCCCTCAAACTTTGTCACTTTACGTTTCAAGGTGCTTAGAATCCAAATTTGAAATGTCCGTCCGCCGTCCGCCGTCCGCCGTCCGCCGTCCGGGCCATAAAAGGCCTTAGAATTGACTTAAAAAATCTGTTCTTTCGCACATAGACTCCACTTGGGGTCTAGTTGGTCCTAACTTCTCGCCAGCTCGATCGCTCCACTCTCATGGGTGCTATGAGCCAAAAATAGGTGAAAAAGTGACTTTTTTTCGTATATTTCAAGTTGATAGAAATTGGAGATTTATGAGTGAAAAGAAAATGTTAGCTATTAATGTTATGGAAAAAAAAAGTATTCTAAATGATACTCTTCTATTCAAAAAGAGATTTTGGATTTTAGGCTATCTTTTGCAATTTTATAGATTTTTTAAAACAAAATTTAATGAAGTTCAAGTTTTTAGCATAATTTCGTACATAAATTTTTGAATGTTCTATTTCATAGTTGATAAACTTTATTTGACCAATCTTATGCTAAAAAATATCAATTTAAAGATTCTTAGCCATTTTCAGTGATTTTGTCAGCACATTTTTTGAAATTTGACCAATTAAATGATATCAATATACAGTATAGGTAACACTTTTATGTGTTGGAAAGATGACTTGGTAATAAATTGTTTTGTTTATCAACTATATTAAAAAGCGTAAAATTGTGAGGTTCCGCTGCTATAATGGATTGAACCCATTTGTGAGGTCCGAAGCTCCGAGTTCCGGCGTTTAATAATTATGGACCAGAGATCTACGTAGAAGGGCTGTCTAATACATAAATAATAAACCTTTGTGTAATAATTTGCAGCGTTTTTAAATGCTCACGCATGATTGTCTGGACACCACAGATAGGTGCTCAATTCAAGAATTCAGGATAGTTAGGTACACAAAGTATCCAACGTAATAAAAGGGCAGGTATTGCAAGAAGAGTAGGTAGGAACTAACCCCAGTTGTTCATTGTAGAAGAAAATGCGTATTAATTTGTGTGACGAGATAATTGTGGAGTAGGTAGTCTACTGGGGCAAGTGCCCCAGTTGCCCCACCCCTGCGTACGCCCTTGCATATATACACTTACCATAAGTGTTGGGTACAGTAAAACAGTGATATAAACATTATCACGAAGTAACACTCATTTTAGATCTAACGAAAACGAATCGTATGCTGTACATATTATATATAGCACAGAGAAAAGCGAATTTGAAACTTCCAACGTTCGTTACTGTACTAAAATCTGGACCATACAGTTAATAACTGTCACAGAACTTAGATGTAAGTAAGAAATCGCTTCTGGATTTAAATCTTTTAAATGTTTGATTTTACCCGAATCTCAATAAATACGTATTCATATGTTTGCTTTGGTCAGAAATATTGGATTATTACCTCAAAAATTATTGAGGCCATAATTCGTTAAGTTAAACAATCTATCAAAAATTTATCAATTGTTGACGATTTAGGGATTCAAATTTGTCGATGAATCATGTTGGAACTGTAAATCGTGGTTTAATCAATAGGGAGTTTTCGCAGTTTTCAATCTGAGTCGTTCAGCTAAGTTGTTGTACGAATAGAGGTTTTTCTAGCGCAAGCAAACCAGAAGCTAACCACTGAGTCGTATTGTATAAATAGGGAATCATCATACGATTGAATGAAACGATTCAAAAGTCACACTAACGTGACTGCACTACTCCAAATTTCCATATTTAAGACCGAGTCATAGATTACCTAACGTGTGATGTATTATTTTTCTTTCATAATGGAAGAAGTACCTATTGAATAAGGTACAACTTTATCTACCTATGTGGTTTAATTTTTGTTTATTATTTTCGATAATAAGCCTATGTGATCGTATAGCAAACAATTTTTATAACCCCCCCTCAAACCTTGTCATTTTACGTTTCAAAGTGCGTAGAATCTAAATTTGCAATGTCCGTCCGCCATCCGCCGTTCGCCGTCCGGGCCATAAAAGGCCTTAGAATTGACTTAAAAAATCTGTTCTTTCGCACATAGACTCCACTTGGGGTCTAGTGGGTCCTAACTTCTCGCCAGCTCGATCGCTCCACTCTCATGGGTGCTATGAGCCAAAAATAGGTGAACAAGTGTCTTTTTCGAGGCTTTGAGTGTTGCGCACGCCTGGCACGCATATAATAACATATCCTCTCGACTTTTCGTACGTACTTAGATAATGATATTATTAAGGCAATAATCATTTGAATAGATAGGAGCTCAAATCGAGAAATATAAACATGCGTATATAATTATAGAAGTATAGGTTATATTATAGGTAATATTATAGAATTATATAATTATAGAAGTATAGGTTGTGGCAACTCGAAATAGGAAAGGCCGAGGAGTCTGGACGGGCCTTATGACGTACGCAAGCTAACTAAAACTACGATCATACCTAATCGAAAAAGTAATAAACCTTTGTGAAATAATTTGCAGCGTTTTTACTAGAAATAGATGTGGTAAAAGAAGGAAGGGAACTTGGAAGGGTAGTTGTTAAGGCAACATTGAAATTCGTCTTCGGTTAGGAGAATCCCTTTCGGGAACTTCAACATGATCAACGAATAAGATGTACCGATATTATAAATATGTACCTACCTGTATGTATTACCTACATATGTAGGATATTTTACACTTTTTTTCCCTTGGACAATTACGTTTTATTATTGAAAATAACGAAACATTTTTGAGGACGTGTATATCTTTTAATACGCGACAAAGGGCGAAGACAGCAGTTTCTGTCTGCGTCTAGGTCTTTCTATTCTGTCTGAATAGGATCTTTCTATTCGTACAACTTATGGACCGGTAACCGTTAGTATTTTGCACACATGCGCGTTGCTCCATTTCTATTCGAAGTTCCTCCCAATCAACTCCGACTCTGCGTTGCAAAAACTCCCTAATATTATGCGAACTTAATAGACATTTATTTACTCTGGCGCGAATTCAATTAAGCAGGTTTCAAATAAATTAAAATCATATTATGTAGGCCGGCTAGCTTTGGAACAATGAATTTGTTGTTTGTTAATTTCATGTGCATATGTTTATACATACATTTTTTGTAAATCTATAATTAAGTAGAAAAGAATTATTATTGGATTTATTAATTTGGTAAATCGTGAGGTTACCCAGCACTTGTATCTTGTGTAGGCATAGCTGATTAAACTGGTTCTTCTGGCTTGATGGGAGTCATAGTGGCTGCTCATCCCCTGCCACGGGCATTTGCCCATATAGGGGATTAATTTCCATAATTGTGACAGGCCATTAAATGGCCTGTGCTGGATTTTTTATTGTATGCCATACTTTTGTAAATTTTTTGGAAATAAAGAATTAAAAAAATAAGAAATAAATAATATATACAGGTGTTCTGCGTAGAAGAGCTATGTAATAAAGAAATAAATGAACCTCTGTGTAATAATTTGCAGTTTTTTTGAATTTTATTGATATATTATTTGTTCATCATGCTATATTTCGTTTACTTCAGTCTGCTAAAATATATTATTGTGGGTTATAAATATATGCTCTGCGTTGCCAACTCGATTTATTGACTATTGTATTGCATATATTATAACACCTGTAATTTGTGCTATTATACCGTAATGTAAATTAATAAATAAATCGCTTTTTGGAGAGAAGGATGAGTTTGCTATGGGAAGGGATTGGTTTCTGCTATTAACTGATAATATGTTTTACAAATAAATTCTGAAATCATGACGTTATCCCTCTAGCACCCCTTGGCATTTCGCATGTAATACGTGGCGCAATAACTCCTGTGTGTGCTCGTAAATATATCACCGTCGGTACTTGGAGTTTATGAAAGATCCCCATGTTCGGCAGGTTCTACCCACAGTTAAGTTTTCCCCCAAAATATAACGAATTGAGCTTCAAAGATGAGTCTCGAAAGTAAGTTCGCCTCGTCGGCTCCCCCTTGGGCTATATTATTTTGAAGTTATATCTTACCGAGGTTATGAGGGCAGTTCACCTTATGGATCCCCAACAACAGCATAAAAAACCGCCCTTCGCCTCAAGGGGGAGAGTTAATATTTGAAGGTTTTCTTCTTCTTTATCGAATAAGTTGTTCGGCGCCGAGGACATCGTCGAACTCTTCCTGTCACCAAGTTTTCGACCCTTAAAAAAGAAAGGGGTAAACGCTGCCCTTTTGCCGACAGTTTGATCATACCACGAAACAAGTTCTGCCGAGGAAATTCCAGTCAACTTTGTAATGCGAGATTGTGTAGTAAATCGGTGTCAGGAGGGTTGCAAGGTGAACTGTTACAATAAAATTTGAACATCCTACATGCAACATTAAGTCAATTTTTTCTGACATGAGCAATGTCAGGGTGATGTCACTGGTCTGCGTGGGGTCCTTCAGGACAAGCCCGGTGGGCCCTTTCGTAACCCTACTTCCAAGGAGGGATCGAATAGTGGTCAACCGGGTTGCCACTGGCCATACCCGTCTTACTCACAGATATCTGCTTAGTGCAGAAGCTCGAGATGTTGTGTGTGGGAAGTGTGGGGGTGATCTGTCCATCCGCCACTTTCTGGAGGACTGCCAAGCCATTGTGGACCTCCGAGTCCAGCATCAGCCCCCTCATTGGGTTGATGTGTTATCCAGACCTGTTGTACCTGAGAGCCGCTGAGCTCTACTACGAACTGTGATATTTGATCTGTGATATATTGATATAGTCATGTTTTTATTTCACTTTTTGCTGATTGTATATAGTAGCATGTACATATTAGCCTATTCTATATCTAGTCTTAGTTGTATTATTTTATTTTTGGGGATTTTTTTAACCACTTTGGGGGCTAAACAGTGGTCATCACTGTACCCCTCACTTTTTTTCCTCTCCGAGTTGCCAGTCGAGTCCATGATGGCACTCCTTTTAATCAAGGATGGCAACATGGCTCCCCTTAGACACGTGCCACTTCCAGTGCCCCTTTAGATACCTTGTCCAATGCCGCTAATGACCCTTCTGGTTCAGATGCGGCTTAAACCTAAAAAAAAAAAAAAATCGTAAAATTTAAAATGAAATTTGAAATATTACAATCAAGTCACCTGTAGTTTAATCCCCATAATAATTTATAGGAATACTAGCCGGTTGCCTGTGCGTTGCACGGATCCATCTGTACGGGTTAGGGCCCGTTTATCAATTACAGCGGTAACTTCCAGACAAATCTCAGGCAGATACCTAAAAGCGACCGCAACCTATCGAACAAATTTGGTAGGGCATTTATCAATCAACTTTATGACCTCAGGTAGCTACGGATAGCTAACTGCTCAGATAACTTCGTCTGTGGGAAAAAGGGGTACCACTACTAGGTACAACTAAAGGGTACCGCAAGTAGTGTAAACCTGTACACTTACATTCGAACGCTCATTAAAATATTGACGTCATCATCCTGGAGCTGTTTTTTGCATAAAAACGCAGTTTTGAAAATAACTTAGATGTGATTGATTTTAAGCTCCAAAACCGACCTATCCTGAAGATTTTCACTTGGAAACGCACACACACAGTCAAATTTCATGATGCCTGCTTTTTAGTTAGTAAAAAAGGAAAAAAAAAAAAAAAAAAAAAAAAAAAAAAAAACATGGTCGGGAGCTAAAAAATGCATTGATTTAGCGCGCACTGGTGGTGTGGCCGCCAGCAAATATCAATAACATGGTAAAGGCTCTTTTGGCCAATTTGTGTGCGTTTTGTGCTTGTGGGGGCTGTGATCAAAAATACAAACCTTTAGTTTCAACACACGGAAGTGTAGTACGAGCTTAACAAAAAGCATCGTATTGAGATTTTTATACGCCTGTTTGCTGGCGGCCACACCACCAGTGCGCGCCAAATGAATGCGTTTTTCAGCTCCCGACCATGGTTCTTTTTGTTCCTTTTGGTTTATTATTTCCAATAATATGCCTATGTGATCGTGTAGCAAAAAATTTTTATAACCCCCCCTCAAACTTTGTCACTTTACGTTTCAAGGTGCGTAGAATCCAAATTTGAAATGTCCGTCCGCCGTCCGCCGTTCGCCGTCCGGGCCATAAAAGGCCTAAGAATTTACTTAAAAAACCCGTTCTTTCGCACATAGACTCCATTTGGGGTCTAGTTGGTCCTAACGTTTAACCATCCCGATCGCTTTACTCGCATAGATGCTATGGGCCAAAAACGGGCGAAAAAGTGTCTTTTTCGGGGTTTGAGTGTTAGACGTGTTAGTTGCACGCCTGGCACGATTGGCAGGGGGTCACGGTGGGTGGTGAGTGGGTTGAGCGGGGGGTGGTGTGAGAGAAGGCGCCGCGGCACCTTGTGGTGGGTACAGCGTTCCTTCGAGGCATGAATATATGTTTTTTTCTTGGTCATATTTGTGTGTTAATACGAATGCTTTTCCTATGAATATTTAATATATTCATATATAGTCTATATATATAGTCTCGTCCCGTCTCTCGGTCCGTTTACACCTTGTCTCGGTTCGCTCTTCTTTCAAGTGATCAGTATTGTACCTAAACGTCATTTTTTGACACAACTAACTAGCCTTGTCTAAGTGCTTTTCGTCGTGATCGGCGGTTGTGTTTGGAAGGTGTTATTTCGGGTTTACAGCTGAGTTATTTTGTCGTTTTAATAACTGATTATTCTCCTGTGATTCGCTTTGTGGGTTGTTATCGCTACGTCGGCCTTGAGCGGCGTGTTTGGCTCCGCCCTCTCACAACTCCAGTGTCTTTCGCTGATTCTGCGTGCCGTTTTCGCCTTCTACCGTGCACATATATTAACCCGCTTCACTTCCCTGCAGCGATGGAGTGCCGACGCTCTTCATGTAAGGATCCCCTTATTCGGGAGGACTCTATTCGGTGCACTGTCTGTGATTCGTTCCTTCACTTTGGCTGTGCTGGCTTCACTGAATCTAATTTTCGCAAACTTTCTCAGGCTGCCCGTAACTCTTGGAAATGTTCTTCGTGTAAGACTTCGCGATCCTCTTCTCCAGATGCGGGCCCATACCTTACCAAGAAGGATTTTGAATTGTCAATGGAGAAACACATGAAGTCGCTTCAGTCCTGGTTCCTTGAGGCTCTTCAGTCGCGGGTTGATGGTCTGGAGTCTCGTCTTACCGCACTGGAGGACCAGGGTGCTCAGTGCGCGTCAGCTGTCGACACCCTTAAGGCTGAGTTCGACTCATTTAAGGCCTCCACGAGCCACCAGGGTGTGGCCCCCGTCGTCAGTGATCTCGCGGCCCCTTTGGCCTCTGTGGCCGCTACCTCTGCCTCCGTCATCCATGGTGCTGATGAAATCATGCGCGAACTCCAGGAGCGTCAGCGCAGGGCATCAAACGTAATTTTCTTTAATGTTAAAGAGCCTGATCCCGCCACAGCTGTGGACCAGGACCGTTCTTTTCTTAATGATGCACTGAATTTATTGAAGCTTGATTTTGTGGGATCTGTCCATCGCTTCCGTCGCATTGGCAAGACACCCGCTCCTGGCAAGTCCCGTCCACTATTGGTTCACATGAATTCCCCCGCCATTGCCTCTCAACTGCTCACCGCGAACCGCTCTCTCTCTCCTCGGCCCTTTTCTGTATCTTCAGATCGAACACCAGCCCAATGTAAACAGCTCGAAGATCTCAGACTTGAACTTAGGCGAAGAACAGATAATGGTGAGCCCAACTTGACAATTAAATATTTCTCTGGCACACCACGAATCATAGCCTGTCAGAGTGTGCAACCTATCCCCACATCTCCAAAAAACTCCGCAGCTTCAAAAAAAAAAAACCCCACCGAGCCCAACCAAACAGTAACTTTCCTATATCAGAATGTCCGTGGCCTCAACACTAAATTTTCAACTCTTCATCGCAACTTATCCTTAACTAATTTCGACGCCCTTATCTTGACTGAAACTTGGCTCCATCCACTTGTCGACTCGGCTGAGCTTCGTCTCTTTAACTTTCACATCTATCGCTGCGATCGTTCCTTTTCTAACAATCAACTGAAGCAAACAGGAGGTGGAGTTCTAGTCGCTGTTTCTTCACGTCTCCGCTCTTATGTGCACACCCTTCCTGACACCCTTGAACAATTATTCGTGGTTTTGCCAGATCTTCACTTAGTTCTTGGCGCTGTCTACCTTCCTTCTTATTCACCTCTCTCCGCTTTCCAACGGCACTTTGAGGATCTTGAGTCTGTGGCAGCAGTTTTGCCGAGCTACCACATCGTTATGGCTGGCGATTATAACTTGCCTGGCATCTCTGCAGAGGATTGGAATCGTGAGACTCCCTTCTGTCAGCCCTCTTCTAAAGCTTACGCCATCTTCGAGTCTATTCAACTCCTCGGCCTCAGTCAGTACAACTACTTGCCTAATGCCCATGGGAATATTCTCGACCTTGTTCTTTCCTCCGTCAACTCCCTTCGCGTTCATCTCGGTACTCCGCTCGTTGATGAGGACCCTGCTCACCCTCCTTTATTACTGGATCTAACTGTCAGGTCTCCACCCCAGACTACCCGTTCAGCTCATCAATTCACCTTTAACTTTAAGCGTGGTGATTATGCAGCTATGGATGATTGGCTTTTACAGCATGATTGGTCACCTTTCTTTTCCCAACCTGTTGACCTTGCTCTTGACCATCTTTACTCCACTTTAAATCAGGCCATTGCTCTCTTCGTCCCTAGGACAGTAACCTTCACCAGTTCCTATCCGAAATGGTTCTCTCCTGACCTGATCCAGCTTGTTCGTCGCAAAAACTTTGTCCACTACCGGTATAAGGAAACGTTATCATGCGAAGACTACTCAACATTCTCCCAACTACGTGCTAGATGCAACTTTTTATCGCAGGAATGTTACTCCAGCTACATCCGTTCTGTCCAGGATTCCCTCCCCAGTGACCCTAAGACCTTCTGGAACTATATCAATTACCGAGACGGGCGATCCTCTCTGCCACATAATATGCATCTGGGTTCCTCACTTGCTGATAACCCGCAGTCAATCGCTGATCTCTTCGCATCCCACTTTGCCTCGGTGTTTGATCCTGCTCATGACCTGGTTTCTTCCCGCCCGCCCATCGATGTGGTCTCATTGGGCTCCCTTGCTGTGACGGAGGTCGACGTTGATGGTGCCCTGCGTGGCCTGGATGTTTCGAAGGGTATGGGCCCTGATGGTATCCCTCCAATTCTTCTTCGGGCTTGTGCGCGTAGCTTGGCCCATCCTCTGACTCACTTGTTTAATGCTTCTCTTTCTTCTGGCCTCTTCCCTGCTCAATGGAAGCTGTCCTACATTACTCCGATTTTCAAGAGGGGTGATAAGAACGACATTAGTAACTACCGTCCAGTCTGCTCCTTATCTACTATTCCCAAACTACTTGAGAAGCTGGTTGTGGCTCAACTCTCGCCAATTTTCAGCTCGCGCTTAGCTCCTGAGCAGCACGGCTTTGTCAGGGGGCGTTCTACGGTAACAAACCTAGCAACTTTTCAGGATTACGCACTTTGCGCTGTTGGGGCGGGTCATCAGGTGGACCTGGTTACGACTGATTTCTCTAAAGCATTCGACAAGCTGCCTCATAGTGTGATCCTTGATGTGCTCTCATCGCTTGGTGTCTTTGGACCACTTCATGCATGGATTGCTAGCTACCTTGCTGCTCGGCAGCTTTTAGTGCGTGTAAGTGGTGTCGTTTCTCACTCCTTTCCTGCCACTTCGGGGGTTCCTCAGGGCTCGCATCTTGGTCCCCTTCTCTTCAATCTGGTGATTAACGGCGTTATTTCCTTCCTGCACCATACACAGTTCTTGATATATGCTGACGACCTGAAGCTCTTCATCTCCTTCCGTGACCCCTCAGACTGCCAACTTCTCCAACAAAACCTGGATGCCCTCTCTAAATGGTGTGACATTATCGGACTAGCCCTAAACCCATCTAAATGTGCAGTCATTTCCTTCCATCGTTCCCACTCTCCAGTCATCCACCCCTACTCAATCAACGGTGTAACAATTCCTCGTAGGGCTGATATTGTGGACCTTGGCGTGCACTTAGATTCCCAGCTTTCCTTCTCCGACCACATAGCTGAGGTGGCGTCCCGTGGAATGCGCACACTTGGTTTTCTGAAACGGAATACCAGAGAGTTCTCTGAGGCACCAGCTCTCGTGACACTCTATAAGACTCTCGTGCAGCCAACTCTGGAGTATGCATCAGTGATTTGGAGTCCATATTATGAGTCCCATATTGTGCAAATTGAACGCGTCTTCAGGGCTTTCCTCCGTTACCTGGCATATAAGCTCTCCATTCCTCGTGAGAATTTGGACTACCAACTACTCGCTCGTCGCTTCAGCTTGATGTCTCCACGTGACCGTCGCCTGTGTGCGGATGTTACATTCCTTCATGGTTTGCTGTCGGGTCGGATTGATGCCCCTGATCTCTTGGCTCGGGTTGGCTTTCTCGTACCTCGCCTCTCTTCCCGTTCTGTCACGCCTTTTGCCATCCCCTTTTCTTCCACAAATTACTTATATCACCGCCCACTGAGCCGCCTTCCTCGCCAAGCAAACCTCCTCTCATCATCACCTCCCTTCATCGACATTCTTTCTTCGCCCATCTCAACCATCAAAACTCAACTTTTCCGCCACCTCTGCTTGGATACCCCTCAATAACTTATTTTGCCAATCTGTGTCTTTGGTGAAGCAGTGTGACTCTCTAGTGTGGTTCCATTTCATATATTTATAATTAATTTAGGTACACTACCTGTTCACTTTTCTTTTTTCTCTCTCTCTTGTAATTGGGTTCGTCCCGTATCTTCTAAATAAATAAATAAATAAATAAATAAATAAATAATAACATATCCTCTCGACTTTTCGTACGTACTTAGATAATATATTATTAAGGCAATAACTATTTGAATGGATAGGAGCTCAAATCGAGAAATATAAACATGCGTATATAATTATAGAAGTATAGGTTGTGGCAATTCGAAATAGGACACGCCGAGGAGTCTGGACGGGCCTTATGACGTACGCAAGCCAACTAAAACTACGGTCAAACTCAATTGGAAAAATAATAAATCTTTGTGAAATAATTTGCAACATTTTTTACTAACTAAAAAGCAGGCGTCATGTAATTTTACTGTGTGTGTGCGTTTCCAAGTGAAAATCTTCAGGATAGGTCGGTTTGGAGCTTAAAATCAATCATATCTTAGTTATTTTCAAAACTGCGTTTTTATGCAAAAAAAAAACCTCCAGGGCGATGACGTCAATTTTAATGAGCGTTCGAATATAAGTGTACACTACTATGGGATTTTTATACGCCTGTTTGCTGGCAGCCACACCAGCAGTGCGCGCAAAATCAATGCATTTTTTAGCTCCCTACCATGTTTTTTGTTTATTGTTTGTTCCTTTTTTACTAACTAAAAAGCAGGCATCATATAATTTTACTGTGTGTGTGCGTTTCCAAGTGAAAAAGCTTCATGATAGGCCGGTTTGGAGCTTCAAATCAATCATATCTTAGTTATTTTCAAAACTGCGTTTTTATGCAAAAAACAGCTCCAGGATGATGACGTCAATTTTAATGAGCGTTCGCATGTAAGTGTACAGGTTTACACTACTACCGTATGTCTGGATCTTTGTTGATATATTGGTGTTCGAAGAATTTCATATTCGCAAACAAGTACGATCTGATGGCAATGAATCAAGGCGGATCCTTTCTTATTGCAGAAGGTTGTTTCGATATTGCAATAGAAATTATTCGAAATTACGCGCTATAAACACCACCTTTTCCATCCACCTACTGTAGAGAAGCTAAATCAATTCAAAGCTGAAACCTGGACCTTTAAAGTGGTTATCTATTCGCTGCCTATTCCTGAGTGAAATCATGATCGGGGGAACCCAATTTCAGAATATAAAAACCCACCTATTTAATCTTCGATCGCCACTCGTTTCGCGGTGGTCCGACCTTTTCTCTTTTGTTGGGATATTCATTCCTCCCTACCGTTTGATATATTGCCTCTCAATAAGTTCCCCTCTTTTTTGACCACTATTTCACTTTCTTGGCTATGATTCTTGAATAGGAAATAGAACGATAAATTTAATTAGGCAGTCGTGTGCAAATAAGTTTTGTCTATGAAGGTTATAACTCAGAGGATGGAGATGATAGCTACTATTTTATATTGAAACAATATAAATATTATTTATGTTCCCGTTGTTTATCAGGAAGGTTCATTTTATTCTCAATAGTTGCTATATCAAATATATTTGTTAGACTTGTGTTCATATTAATATAAGTGAATATAAATACTAGCGTGTTCGTATTCAGTTGTGTTAATACAGATGTATTCATACTCATAAATACGAATACGGGTGTATTCAGGTGTATTCATATCACTATTGGGCAGAGCTACAATGACAGCTATTCGATTAAATGTAACTTAGCAACAGCTAAGCTACTCTCACTGAAGCTACTTTTCGAAAAGCTACAGTAGATGTAGCTTGAAATAACAGCTACAGCTAGTAGTTGTGAAAAACTTAGCTTCCGCAAGAAGCTATAGCTAATAGCTACTCGTTATTTATTCCTGCGTTGAATAGGAGAGGAAATGGCTTTGGAGCTCTCTCAGCTAATTGGTGCTCAGCTGGTCGTCTTCAGCATCTCTCCGTCTGAAATTTCAGCTTCCTGCGTTGAACCATAAAAACCATGAAAAAAAAACTCAAAAATTTTGATTTACGTTTCAAGATAAGAAACGTAAATTCAAAAAATCGAACAAAAGTTATAAACAAATACGACCGTCCGAAGCTATTCTCCAAAACTACTGGACCAAACTTTATGAAATTTGGCTCAAAGTCACACCGGCTGGGGGATGTGCCGGTAACATCGGTATCAATTTTGATCAACCCTAAAAGGTAATACTCAAGGGCTGAAATGTTGAAAAATCGAGCAAAAACTTTTGAAATAACAATAATATTTTTCGGAGTCTCAATCAAACAGGGTGTTTCAGAGATTATGGTCCACCCTCCCGCATTTCCTTATTTAGTTGCGTCAAAAATAGGCCCAATGCTACTCTTTATATTTTTTTGTGAGGAATTCAGGTAAAATACTTTACCTAGTAAATGTGTTAATAATGTTTTTAGGGATGATGGGTACATCAAAATCTATGGGGGTAAATGTCCATTCTCGTTTCTGCTAAGAGGTTACATGGAAAAAAAAATTAAGAAACACTGTCTTAGGCCAAAAGACCTGTAGACAAACTCGAAATTTGCCACTCAGGCATCCAAACACAACTTGTTGGGGCAAGGAACCTTTGAATTGTACCCAAGGCTCTTGTGACATATTAGTGCCCTAATTTCAAGAAAATTCAATTTTTGATTTTTCAACTTACGAATGATAAAAAATTGTGCAATAAAAAAGGTTCCCTGGGCTATTGAAAATCGAAAACTTAATTTATTTGAAAAAACTATATTTTATTCAGATTCAGCAGGTAGTTTTCTATTTTTCGACATAATCACCATTAAGATTCAAACATTTTTCGAAGCGTGGTATAAGTTTTTTAAAACCTTCCTCGAAGTGGAGCGTGTCCAAATTGCGGAAGTAGGCGGTAACGGTGGCCTTGGGCGTCCACTTCTCTCGGAATCGTGCAGTGTTTCGCGCCCATTCAAGAAACTTGTACGCCACTTGCGAACTTTCTGGACACTGAGAACGTTTTCTCAGTAAACACTGGTTAGTTCTTGATGGATTTCATTACCGGTTTTACCTTTTAACGTTAAAAAACGGATTACAGCCCGCACTTCAAATTTGGACACGGTGGAATCCGACATTGCTTTGTTTGAACTGAGGTGACGGTTGGCTAGGTTACAAGATGAGCGCCAAAAAAATTCAGTGTTGCCACAACAACCCAAATGAAGATCCCTCAAAGTTTCGCCTTCCCCTGTTCACATGGGGCCCAAATATAAATCAGGGAACCTTTTTTATTGCATGCCCCTCATGTAGCACTCTGGGACGGTCGTATCAGCTGATATAATTCAAATGGATTTTCACTTCACGAAACCGGGTTTATTTTATCCTTTTTTTTCTTATAGATGGACCTCTGATGCATAGATAGTGGATTTATTTTATCCAATAAGTAATTTTCAGTTTGAGAGACAGCTCGTGTTATATACCAGGAACGTGTTGTAGGTGTGTTATTTAATTAAATTAATATCTCTTCCGTTGGCGTCTACACGAAAGCAGATATATTTAGAAATCTGATCATGTATAATATACTTCGTTTAATAATCATAGACAAGTGTTCTGCGTAGAAGGGCTATCCATTACAGAAATAGAGTACATGACAAGTGTTTCCTATACACCTACATGACAAGCGAAATTAATTTAACCTCGCCCCCGAACCGAAGACATCTGAACTGTACAATTACTTGGCCAATTTCGATATCGGGTTTCATGTAGTTGACTCCCTGAAACTGTATTGAAAGTTTCTACTTCTTCTTGCTTTCATCAAGGGGTTGCATACCTTAAAGAAACACTCGATTTTTTAACTTAATAGGTACAAAGGTACCCACCTAAATGCGGTCTGAATAACGCGAAGTTAATGGACTTTCAATCGAAACCTTTTGTAACGAACCGCGAGAAGAGAAATGTTATTCATAAAGTCAACCCGATCCCATGAATGTTAAGTTTTACAAAAGGATGGTAGAAAAGCATTAGAGGGAATGTTGTTGAGTTTACAAAACCGCCAGTTCCAGCCGGTGGAAGGTTTGGTCTTTTGCCAAGGTGGAACACTTAGCGCCCCGCCCTCGCTTTTTCACTCACCTCTCCACGTCTACCCCGTCTTTCTTGCACCAAACTCTTTTCTTCCTGGCCGAAGCATTATTAATTCCCGTTCTCCTGGAACGGAGGGAATTTCGGTCGTCAGTTCCGATAGAAAAAGAACCTGAGGTAGGCATATATAGTCCCTGGGTGTCGCGTAAAATAGTTCGTTATTATTGTCCTCGGGATGAATGAATAGAGAATTAGCAGCAACTTTTCAAAGAAAAACGCTGCAAAGTATTTCACAAATGTTTATTATTTTTTCAATTTAGTTTGATCGTAGTTTTAGTTGGCTTGCGTACGTCATAAGGCCCGTCCGGACTCCTCGGCGTGTCCTATTTCGAGTTGCCACAACCTATATTTCTATAATTATATACGCATGTTTATATTTCTCAACTTGAGCTCCTATCTATTCAAATAGTTATTGCCTTAATAGTATCATTATGTAAGTACGTACGAAAAGTAGAGAGGAAATGTTATTAAATGTGCGTAGGAAAAGCATTGGAATTAACACACAAATATGACCTAGAAAAAACATATATTCATGCCTTGAAGGAACGCTGTACCCACCTCTTGGTGCCGCGGTGTGTTAATGGGTATAACACGTAAAAGTAATAAATATCCATTCTCCTACACCCCTCTGCTACTTCCCTGGTCACTCCAGCCACTACAAGGTACCGCGGCGCCTCCTCTCACTCCACCCCCCGCTCACCCCCCTCACCACCCACCGTGACCCCCTGCCAAGCGTGCCAGGCGTGCGTCTAACACGTCTAACACTCAGAGCCTCGAATAAGACACTTTTTCCCCCGTTTTTGGCCCATAGAATCAATGCGAGTAAAGCGATCGGGATGGTTAAACGTTAGGACCAACTAGACCCCAAATGGAGTCTATGTGCGAAAGAACGGGTTTTTTTAAGTCAATTCTTAGGCCTTTTATGGCCCGGACGGCGGACGGACATTCCAAATTTGGATTCTACGCACCTAGAAACGTAAAGTGACAAAGTTTGAGGGGGGTTTATAAAAATTTTTGCTACACGATCACATAGGCTTAGTATTTTAAATAATAAACCAAAATGAGCTATTTAAATGACTTAGAAATGTTAAAAGTGGGTTTGAAGGGTCGGGGAACCCCTACGAATCCCAGAAAAATCCGTCCTTGCTAAAGACAGGTGAAGTTCGTTGGCCAGCCCGATCGCTCCAGAATTTCAGGCTCAAATTTACAATTTAATGGCCCAAAAAATGCTAAAAATCTTCTTTTTTTTTTTTTTTACAAAAGGGCATGTGGGGTGTCACAGTCGAAGTAGTTTTTAGCGCTGAGACGATTGCAACCACTCCCAGATCTCTAAGATTCGTAAATTAGTGAGAAAAAATCCCATTATTGACAAAATTTGCGAGTTTGGCTGCGTTTTCTAAAATTTTCTTTGTTTTCTTCCTCTATTTTATCCGTGCTTTCGACGTTTTAACGCCATAATTTCAGCTTCTTCATCCTCAAGATTTCGTTTCAAGTTATAAGCTTTCAGATTTATTTTACACGTTTTAAAGATTTGTTTTCTTCACGGCTGAATCCGTTTTGTATGATGTAGAGGTAAGTAGTCGTTGTTTCTTACTTCATGTTATATTCTGAAGATTATAAAACAGACATTTTTCAAAATATAAATTCTATAAGATTATAAAACAGACAGTTTGAAGACTGAACATAATACTGTCTTCATAATATAAAAACGATTCAGCCGTGAAGAACACGAATTTTTAAAACGTGTAAAATGAACCTTGAAACGAAATGAATTAAAGCTGACTCTTCCCGTTCCGAAAAGCGTTTCAACGTAACGAAAACCTCTTCTCGTTTCGGAAAGGCCATTTTCGTATATGAGAAAATGAATACGAGAAGTACAAGAACTCTCTAATAAACCAAAAGCAAGTTAAGAACAATATTCAGTTGCTCAATGGTATTTTTCAATATGGCTGTGCGTGCTGACAGATGGTGACTGGAATATGTTGTGTATTAACCTCGTTTGAAATATAAGTTCTTTAAGTCACCTACGGCTCGGTCTTTGAACACCGTCAAAAGTAATGAAAAGCCTGTACGTTGTATACCTATCATTGAAAAAACATTCCTTCCAAAGTCGTTGGATGAAAAGCAGTACCTTGACCTTTATCTCAACTCCGAAATCTCATTTTCCTTAAATTTCGGAGTACTTCATCACAATAAGAATCGTTAGAATTATTCAACTTAGGAGAAAAACAGACTACGCCGTTCTTGACTTATTCATACTCACCTGAAATAATTTCACTGGAGCGGGAACGAAACTTTTTTAATTACGAAGCCGAATGACTAATTGCTTACACGCTTATTCGAAAGCAATTCATTTCCAGGGGAGTTGTAACAAAAGAAGGAAAGCTGAGAAAAAGTCTTAGGAATCGAGAAAGTGGATGTTTCTTCAGCAGTACGGCAAGATTTACTCTCGGTCGACAGTTTAACTGCCTCGGTCCACGGCCAAACTGTTTTATGGCTGTGTGCCCGCCCCCTCCCGCTTGTTGGGAGCAGTAACGTGACATTTGGCTCATTCTCGCGTAGCGGCGGTCGGATAGGAAAGAGAAAACAGCAGAATAGCGGTTTGTTTCAGACCATTTCGTTTAATAAACTGTTTCAAAGAGCAAAGTGATTCCGCGTACGGGGAGCTGAAGATTACGGTCGTTTCAGAAATGTCCTAAGGGAAAAGCTGATGTAAGGACTCCAAAATTTGAGAAAGTAGACCCAAACTTTTTCATTCCGTTCAGATCATTCCAGCCCCCAACAATTACATCGAGTGGTCGACGAGCTACTAACGACATTTGAAACCAAGAGCGATTGTCTTGGATTATTCCTGGACACGGAGAAAGCCTTTGACAAAGTATGGCACCAAGACCTATTGGCTAAACTGAAATCTATTCTACCTGACTCCTTATAAAGAATAGTTCATTCTTACATGCGGAATAGGACCTACGCCGTTAAGCACCGCTCAGCTCTCTCCAAAGCACACAACATTCTCGCAGGAGTCCCGCAGGGGAGTATATGGGGTCTTCTATTGTTTATATTTTATGCTCATGATTATCCAAGAGGACCTGAAGTGCTCACAGCTCACTTTGTTGACGACCAAGCTGTCCTGGTTAGACGAGGAACAACTACAGAAGCCCATTCGATTCTCCAGGTGTACGTTGATCGACTCTCTAGATGGACCAGCTAGTGGAAAATCCAGCTCAACGCCTCCAAAGCCATACTTGTGTGCTTCACGTATAAACGCAATTTCACAGTACCCGCCCTATTGCTAGATGGAGAACAGGTGAGGAGAGAGGATAAGGTTCGTTATTTGGGTGTCACGCTAGACAGTAAGCTCCATTGGAAACCTCATATTTCCTTATATTTCAAGGGATGATAAGAAGCAAAATTAAGAAGCTTAAATACTTACTCACTAGTGAAATTCTACCGCTTCATATCAAGCGTCTCCTTTACCTCACTATTTTCCGACCAGTCTGGCAGTACGCTTGTGGAATCTGGAGCTCTGCATCCAATTCAGAAATGAAAAAAATTCATAGGCTTCAAAATCGCATACTACGGATTATAACTGGCGCTCCTTGGTTCGTACGAAAGTCCTCATTACATTCCGACCTCGACATACAACTTGTGGCGGATATCATCTCCACAACATACAACAACGCAGCAACCCGCATGTTGTTCCATCGCAACCCGATTATAAATTCGATCCTGGCCGAGCCGCGACGCCAAGAGCCCAACGCAGACTGAAACGCAAATGGCACAGTGACCTACTAACTGACAGACTGACAATGACTGACTCTACATAACCTAATATTGCTGTTTTACTTTTGAAATACTTCAAGATCCAATCACAAAAAGAAAAAAAAAATTGTTAAACGTTTAATTTAATCATATTTATAGTTTATCGTTGTTATCCTTATTCTACATATTATGAATAGGAAAACAGGAAAACTGAATTTAAATGCAGAAAAAATGGGTCCCAGGTGGGAATCGAACCCACATCCTCCGGTTTACCGTACCGGCGCCTTTACCATCTTGGCCGCAAGGACCACTGGATGGAGAGAGCTTGGATCTGAGCCAACACCCCCCCGAGAACCATTACTCTGCATTTTTCAATGAATTAACTTTAAATCAACTGTACCCTATTAGTTTAGTCACCGCTAACGAAACGGCCCGAAGAATAAATTCTTAATTTAATTAGTCGCCGTTTTGATCCGGCAGGGGGTTTATTATGAATAGGAAAACAGGAAAACTGAATTTAAATGCACCCACCTTCCCACCTGGGACCATTTTTTCTGCATTTAAATTCAGTTTTCCTGTTTTCCTATTCATAATAAACCCCCTGCCGGATCCAAACGGTGACTAATTAAATTAAGAATTTATTCTTCGGGCCGTTTCGTTAGCGGTGACTAAACTAATAGGGTACAGTTGATTTAAAGTTAATTCATTGAAAAATGCAGAGTAATGGTTCTCGGGGGGGTGTTGGCTCAGATCCAAGCTCTCTCCATCCAGTGGTCCTTGCGGCCAAGATGGTAAAGGCGCCGGTACGGTAAACCGGAGGATGTGGGTTCGATTCCCACCTGGGACCCATTTTTTCTGCATTTAAATTCAGTTTTCCTGTTTTCCTATTCATAATAAACCCCCTGCCGGATCAAAACGGCGACTAATTAAATTAAGAATTTATTCTTCGGGCCGTTTCGTTAGCGGTGACTAAACTAATAGGGTACAGTTGATTTAAAGTTAATTCATTGAAAAATGCAGAGTAATGGTTCTCGGGGGGGGTGTTGGCTCAGATCCAAGCTCTCTCCATCCAGTGGTCCTTGCGGCCAAGATGGTAAAGGCGCCGGTACGGTAAACCGGAGGATGTGGGTTCGATTCCCACCTGGGACCCATTTTTTCTGCATTTAAATTCAGTTTTCCTGTTTTCCTATTCATAATAAACCCCCTGCCGGATCAAAACGGCGACTAATTAAATTAAGAATTTATTCTTCGGGCCGTTTCGTTAGCGGTGACTAAACTAATAGGGTACAGTTGATTTAAAGTTAATTCATTGAAAAATGCAGAGTAATGGTTCTCGGGGGGGTGTTGGCTCAGATCCAAGCTCTCTCCATCCAGTGGTCCTTGCGGCCAAGATGGTAAAGGCGCCGGTACGGTAAACCGGAGGATGTGGGTTCGATTCCCACCTGGGACCCATTTTTTCTGCATTTAAATTCAGTTTTCCTGTTTTCCTATTCATAATAAACCCCCTGCCGGATCAAAACGGCGACTAATTAAATTAAGAATTTATTCTTCGGGCCGTTTCGTTAGCGGTGACTAAACTAATAGGGTACAGTTGATTTAAAGTTAATTCATTGAAAAAAGCAGAGTAATGGTTCTCGGGGGGTGTTGGCTCAGATCCAAGCTCTCTCCATCCAGTGGTCCTTGCGGCCAAGATGGTAAAGGCGCCGGTACGGTAAACCGGAGGATGTGGGTTCGATTCCCACCTGGGACCCATTTTTTCTGCATTTAAATTCAGTTTTCCTGTTTTCCTATTCATAATAAACCCCCTGCCGGATCAAAACGGCGACTAATTAAATTAAGAATTTATTCTTCGGGCCGTTTCGTTAGCGGTGACTAAACTAATAGGGTACAGTTGATTTAAAGTTAATTCATTGAAAAATGCAGAGTAATGGTTCTCGGGGGGTGTTGGCTCAGATCCAAGCTCTCTCCATCCAGTGGTCCTTGCGGCCAAGATGGTAAAGGCGCCGGTACGGTAAACCGGAGGATGTGGGTTCGATTCCCACCTGGGACCCATTTTTTCTGCATTTAAATTCAGTTTTCCTGTTTTCCTATTCATAATAAACCCCCTGCCGGATCAAAACGGCGACTAATTAAATTAAGAATTTATTCTTCGGGCCGTTTCGTTAGCGGTGACTAAACTAATAGGGTACAGTTGATTTAAAGTTAATTCATTGAAAAATGCAGAGTAATGGTTCTCGGGGGGGTGTTGGCTCAGATCCAAGCTCTCTCCATCCAGTGGTCCTTGCGGCCAAGATGGTAAAGGCGCCGGTACGGTAAACCGGAGGATGTGGGTTCGATTCCCACCTGGGACCCATTTTTTCTGCATTTAAATTCAGTTTTCCTGTTTTCCTATTCATAATAAACCCCCTGCCGGATCAAAACGGCGACTAATTAAATTAAGAATTTATTCTTCGGGCCGTTTCGTTAGCGGTGACTAAACTAATAGGGTACAGTTGATTTAAAGTTAATTCATTGAAAAATGCAGAGTAATGGTTCTCGGGGGGGTGTTGGCTCAGATCCAAGCTCTCTCCATCCAGTGGTCCTTGCGGCCAAGATGGTAAAGGCGCCGGTACGGTAAACCGGAGGATGTGGGTTCGATTCCCACCTGGGACCCATTTTTTCTGCATTTAAATTCAGTTTTCCTGTTTTCCTATTCATAATAAACCCCCTGCCGGATCAAAACGGCGACTAATTAAATTAAGAATTTATTCTTCGGGCCGTTTCGTTAGCGGTGACTAAACTAATAGGGTACAGTTGATTTAAAGTTAATTCATTGAAAAATGCAGAGTAATGGTTCTCGGGGGGGTGTTGGCTCAGATCCAAGCTCTCTCCATCCAGTGGTCCTTGCGGCCAAGATGGTAAAGGCGCCGGTACGGTAAACCGGAGGATGTGGGTTCGATTCCCACCTGGGACCCATTTTTTCTGCATTTAAATTCAGTTTTCCTGTTTTCCTATTCATAATAAACCCCCTGCCGGATCAAAACGGCGACTAATTAAATTAAGAATTTATTCTTCGGGCCGTTTCGTTAGCGGTGACTAAACTAATAGGGTACAGTTGATTTAAAGTTAATTCATTGAAAAATGCAGAGTAATGGTTCTCGGGGGGGTGTTGGCTCAGATCCAAGCTCTCTCCATCCAGTGGTCCTTGCGGCCAAGATGGTAAAGGCGCCGGTACGGTAAACCGGAGGATGTGGGTTCGATTCCCACCTGGGACCCATTTTTTCTGCATTTAAATTCAGTTTTCCTGTTTTCCTATTCATAATAAACCCCCTGCCGGATCAAAACGGCGACTAATTAAATTAAGAGCTTATTCTACATATTAATCTGTTGGCTAAATCCTTGTATTATTATTATCTACCACTTTTTTTTCTAGCATTAGCCCTTCAAAGGAAGGGAACTGATGCCACAAGTTTCATGTGAATTGTATTTATATTGCATATGTATTGGAACACTTAATAGTGTATTTACACAATAAAGTTTTCTTATTGAAAAAAAAAAAAATATAAAAAAACTTTTCCAAAGTGGTAAAAGTAGGTCTTATTGATACCAAAACAAATAGATCCGATGTTGGGCGGCAACGTTCAGGAGAGTCTCACCGCCAGGATGGTGCCGTGTTTCAGAGCGATCTAGCGGCCTCCCTCAAAAGCATTCCTTAGGGCCATATCATACGAGCGCTATTGCCGTCGCGCAGATGCCGTCGAGATAGCGCCGGAAAAAGTGTATGTCATACGTGACGGCAAATGCGTCGCGTTGATGCCGTCCCGCCAACGCCAGGTGCCTGTCATACGTAGCGTCTTCCGGGCGCATTTGCATTGACAGGGTCCCGGCGTCACGTGCGCCGCGTCGCTAGCGCGACCGTCCGCGTTGGCAGCGCTCAGCGTCCGGCTAACGCGGACTCGCCGACGGCATTAGCGTCCGTATGACATGCTCCATAAGAACCCCATTGCCGGGTTGGAGCGATTTTAACGCGACGCTATCAGCGCGACGGCAATAGCGCTCGTATGACATGGCCCTTAATGAGTAGCGAAGTTCTGTGATTGTTCTCGTTGAAACAAAGTTTCATCGTTGTGTAGTGGATAGCTTGCCCAGCTCATGGGATAAAAGTCCCCGGTTCAATTCAAGTGCGGTCTGAAATGTCAAACAAAATTTCAAACAAATGAACGTGATTGAGGTTGAAAGCCCTAAATATCTGGGTGATATTTATAATTGTGATAATATATTGTTATCCAGCTTTTCAGGGACCAGATAAATTGAAACGCCAGATAGGGGGGGGGGGGGGTGAAACTCCAGGGGGGATTACTTCATAATTGTGGAATTTGCGGTTTACTGCTTAAACTAATACAATAGGTTTTGTCGGATCGACCTCAGGTCACAAGAGTGGGGCAGGCTTTAAGTGAGGAAATTGTAATTAGCAGAGGAGTACCTCAGGGAACAGTCTTAGGCCTTATTTTGTTGTTCGTTTATGTTAGTGCCTTGTTAAATTTGGAGATCAGTGGTAAAATATTTGGTTTTGCGGATGATACCGCTCTAATTTTTGGGGGGATGACTACTATAAAGTAATTAATTGTGTAAGTTCTGATATTTTTTGGGTTAAAAATTGGTTCAATGTTAATGAATTAGGGTTGAATATAGAGAAGACCTCGATTCACTTCGAGGTCTATCGGAAACAGAGCTTTTCCAGCTTATCATAAGATTAAAATTCATGAGGACTTGTCTTGCAGCAGTGGAAGTTTTTCTTGTACCTACCTGCTTTTCGTTACCCTTCAGTGATCAGCGCAAATATTTGGGAATTACAATTGACTGTCGTTTAAGCTATAAATTACACATTGATAACTTAATTTCTAGACTGCGTAAATTGTTTTACGTATTTAAACAATTTCAATATTTTTTAAACTAAGGATAATAAGAGAATTTTTTTTTTGGGGGGGGGGGGGGGGGGGGGGGGGGCTTTATCAGTTATTAGGTATGGTATTATTTTATGGGGCGGGGCGTGTAGTAGTTATGTTAACAATGTTCAAAATCGTTTGCTAAATGTTATTTTAAATAAAAACAGTAGATTTCCCACTTTGCAGCTACACAGATTAATTAATGTACCAACTAATCATCAACTTTTTATTTCAATCTTGTTTTCAGGTATTTAAGAGAGGCATCAAACCGGAACATACCTCAATATTGTTAACTTCTAGGAATTTTTAATGAGTGGTATTTTAATACCGAAAACCCGCACAGAATTTTTTAGAAGAAATGTCTATGTGTCGGCTTTGAGATTCTTCGTTTTACATAACATTAGTCCTTTCAGTTTCAATAATAATTATTCATAAAGTATCCAGTCTTTTAAAAAAGCTTTAAAGTGCGCCATTAATTTTTAGTAAATTAGAAATTGTGTTTTGTTTTTTCTTTCACTCTATTCTGCGATTTTGTGAATTCAATAAATTCTTAGGTTCATAAAATACCTATGTATTATTTTTGTAACTTCTTGTAGTTATTTTTTCTGTTCATTTCTTCGTTTTTTTCTTTCTCTTCATCTGTTTTTCAACTTCACATTTTACTTTATATTCGCTTATTGTAGGGCTCAGCAACTCCACTGAAGAGCACAAGTTCTTTTGAACTTATTCTTCTTGTGGGCAAAGTTTATATTTATTTGTTTTTAAATCATTATTTATTCATAGAAAGATGTATATTAATTTTTGTAATGTAAATATTTTTGAATTTGCCAAATAAATGAAATGAAATGAAATGACGGGCTTAACAAGGGGTGGCTTAACAACCCCAATAGTGTTTTAATTGGAGGATGACGCTATCCCTCGGATTAATCCCTCTTATCCATAAGATAGATGCGATTGATAAAACGGCCCTAAGAAACTGTATTATAAAACCTTACGGTAGTTTAACTCGATTGGATTGCGTAGGTACCATTGTTGGGCGTAATTGTAATATTAATTACGATTACGATTTAATCATAGGGTTTTAGAGTTGTGATTATGATTACGATTATAATCACATACCCTAAAGATATGATAACGATTACACTAACGATTATTATCGTATTCGTAATCACAGATTTTTCTGTATTAACATTTGTAATAACAATTTTTTAATGTGATTTTGGGCGTAAGAACCGATGTTTCCTATAAATTAGTCCATTACCGCAGGTTTTTCCCTGTAATTACACTCATAATCATAATTTTCCTATGAATACAACCGGAATCTTATTTGTTTGTGATTACTGTTGTAATCTTAGTTTTCCCTGTGATCACACTTGTAATCTTATTTTACCCAAATTTTCGTGAAAAAGGGGGTATGTTTCTGTGATTACTGTCATAATGACAACCTCAGATGTGATTTTGGGCCATATTAACACCTAGTAACTCACTCCTCAGTGCTTTAAACGGTCCAAATACTGTCCACCTGGTATAACCATCTGCTTATGCGTGATGTTTGTGCGTAAGCAGAGGCTTACATCAGTAGTACTGATAGTATTTGGACTGCCTAAAGCTCTGAGGAGTGGGTCGCCAAGTGTTAATTCGGCCCAAAATCACATTTGAGGTTGACATTATGACTGTAATCACAGAAACATACCCCATTTTCATCGAAAAGTTGGGTGAAATAAGATTACAACTGTAAGCACAGGGAAAATCAAGATTACAGCAGTAATCACAGAAAAAAAGATTACGGCTGTTATCATAGGAAAAATTACGATTATGAGTGTAATTACAGGGAAAAATCTGCGATAAAGGGCTAAATTATAGGGGACGTTGGTTGGTACGACCAAAATCACATTAAAAACTTGTGATTACAATTTTAATTACCTACTGAAAAATCTGTGATTACGAATGCAATCATAATCGTAATCATAAGTTTAATCGTTGATGATTACGATTACGCCAAACTCTGGTAGGTACGATTAAAAAGACATTTCCCTAAAGTTATTGATTACTAACATTTCATAAAAGATTAATTTCGTTTTGGAAATCAGAAAAAATCAACATTAATAAAATAGTTGTAATTATAGTTCAGTCAATGATTAAGTCGAGCTATTCTCGAACTTTTCATCACCTGAAGCTTAAATTAGTGTCGTTGAAGGCAAATTAATTGACGTGCCTTTCATTCAACAAAAAGGGTGCTATCGCAGCATAATAAATTACTGCTTTGCACGAGTAGAGGAGTAGGAAAACACCCAGCCAATAATAAATTGGAAACCTTCTCCCTTTTTTCATTATGATTTTCTTCTTTATTTTTTGTTCGTGCCGGGCTGAGAGGAAACTAATTAATTTCTGCTCACACTTCTTTATAAATTCAATGAGCGTTCATAGAAAATTAAGACCACCTTTTTCCACTAGCCTTTCCGGTAATTGTTTTGGAAGGAGGCTCCATAATTATGGTTTCTTCTGAACAATACTTGCTAATCGCCTCGTCGCAGCTCAGGCATCCTTTATGCTGGTCCTTGTTTTGGATTCTCGATTAGACCTTTGTCACGTTTTCTCGGCGTCCTCTGAAATCGAATGTTCTTGCCGGATAACAATACGAATGTCAAACCACCCTATCCAACATCATTGGGCTCAACCATAACTTTTATGTGGGTGCCAAGCCATGTGGGTATTCGTGGCAATGAGTGTGCGGATGCCCTTGCAAGGAGAGTCATTGGTGGTAACTCCATCAATATGTTGCCTATACACATTGAGGATCAAATCTCCTACATGCAACATAAAGCCAATTCCATCTGGCATGAGCAATGGCAGGGTGAGGTCACTGGTCTTCATGGTGTCCTTCAGGACCTGTGTCTATTGGGCCCTTTAGTAACCCAACATCCAAAGAGGGATCGAATAGTGGTCAACCGGGTTGCCACTGGCCATACCCGTCTTACTCACAGACACCTGCTTAGTGCAGAAGCTCGAGGTGTTGTGTGTGGAAAGTGTGGGGGTGAATCTATCCATCCGCCACTTTCTGGAGGACTGCCCAGCCCTTGACCAGACACTAGGTACACAACATGTCCCACTGTGCGCGTCCCTGCCGACATGAATTCGAACTAGCGTCAACTGGAAATGACAAAGAGCTTATTATAGGCTAATAAATAATAATAATAATAAATAATAAAAAGATCTTATTATAAGCTCTTTGGGAAATAAACTCCCTTATGAGTAGCAAAGTTCCGCAATTATTCATTGGTTGTTAATATCACCCGTGGTGTAGTGGATAGCGTAGCAGACTTCTTAGGTGATGGAACCTAATTCGATCCCAATTCAACTAATCTGAATTTTTACTAAGGGATGTTGTGTGTTTTTGAGATACGAGCATCCAGACCACCAAACTACACAAATCACTCTGATCTATTTGTCCAACTACCCTACATTTTAGCAGCAGACCGGTTCATTCAACGGGACCTATTCGTGCGAAAATACTATAGGGAATGTAGTTACAATTCAGTTGGGTAGGCGAGCTCACAGCGGGACATGTTTTGTACCCAACGTTAAGTCAGCCCATATGGACCTCTGAATCCAGCACGGCATCTATTCATAGTTTTATTTCACTTCGCTGATTTTATTTAATAGCATGTAGGTATATAGTTTTTAGCCTATTTTACATCTAGTCTTAGTTGTATTATTTTATTTTTGGGTTTTTTTTATCCACTTGAGGGGCTAAACAGTGGTTATCACTGCACCCCTCATCCCCCCCCCCCCCCTCCGATATGCCAGTGGAGTCCATGATGGCGCTCCTTTTTAGTCAAGGATGGCAACATGGCTCCCCTTAGAATCGTGCCACTTCCAGTGTCCCTTTAGACACCTTGTTCAATGCCGCTAATGACCCTTCTGGTTGAGGTGCTGCTTAAACCTTTAAAAAAAAAAAAAAGTTGGATTGGTTTTGCTTCCCCATGTTCTGTGACCATTCTCATTTAAATTCTTGTTAATAATTGATTTATGTTTTTTGTACTTTGTAATTTTAGTTGTGTTAGTTGAGTTTAAAAAATTTCATGAACTCCAGCATGAATGTATAAAACTTCTCTGATTTGTTTTATATACATAGGTGTAGATATCCCCTTTCCACTCAAGGGGGCGAGGCAATGAGTATCTTCAAAGCGAAATCATCAGAACGAATCCTGCGACGCCCGAGGCTGTCGGACGAAAAGCCCCAACCTGGAATGGTTGTGCACTTCATTTTTTTCAACATTATATTTATTTGTCCTACATATTGTAATTGGGCTTTGCCCATGTCTATTCAAATAAACCAATACTGATCTGAATATCATGACTGTGTTTATTATTTTTTCGAAGTAGATTTTAGCCCAGTTATATGCAGTCTGGGAAGTTTCAAATCTACTATCTGTGATGGGGTAAATGAAGGAGAGAGAGTAATTCCAAGAAATCTCTTCTTTTCTTGTAATTATCTTCAAAATCATACCAATCCCTTCATGGGGACGTTCCTGTAAAACATAAATTACTTACTTAGCAATGTTTTTTTCAATTTTTTCCCCCCAGTAATACCTATTATAATAATAACTTTGTCATGATAGGTGTAATATTTATTCTTCGGGCTGTGATTTTAGTTGTTTTGCAAATCTAATCCGGTTATGCTCGAAACATGTAATTCACACTTCCATGGTTTTTCATTTCTCTAAACTGAGTAGAACGATGGTCGATTCCTTCGTTCAAATTTGAGTTCACATGCCGTTAGAAACTTTAACAATATACAATTCCCAGAAAGAAGGATGCCGAGCCTAACTTCAGCCATTTATTAGTTTAGCAATACGTTAAGCGCGGAGCTTAACGCGCTTGAGTCCCTGACTAGAACAGGTGTAAGAAATGAGTTCTGTTCAGAATGTTGCCTTCTCCACCTCCCCGAGCACCCTTGGACCTCACTACCATTCCCTACCTCCCTGACCCTGATTTGCATATAAATAAGACGAAAGCTCTCTCCGTCTAAGACTCTTCTGGTTTCAAACGCTTTATTTTCCATAACTCCCCTTCTCTCATAATTATTATTTTGCTTCCGAGTCTACCTAAAGGTATTGGAAGCATTGTTTTAACTTTCGTGAGAAAAAAAATTTTTGGTCTCCAAAATCAAAATTTACTACTGCCAATATGAAATACTGGAAACAAACTTATTTTTCAGAGTTTCCATCCGATCTGGATGAAATTTCTAGGGAATGTGCGGGCTATGGTCTAGACGATCCTCTATCAGTTTTATTGTTGCGGGCATGCGCAATCGTAAATTCAATTATTCCATTTTTTCATGCCTTAGTCGTCCGAGCTCGCTCAACGTTTGGATGATAGTTGGGGGATGACGATTTGATCATCCCATGTCAATTTCAACAGGATTGTATCATTAGGGTAAAAGCTCCAATTGTTGACACTCATCCAAATGTTGAAACTTCAATTTCAAATCCAAGAAATAAGAAAATGGGACACTTTAGATTATCAAAATCAACGTCATTCGAAAGATGAGCAATCAATTGTTAAGGTTAACCGATTTCCCTAGCTATGTAGAACGTAAAAAATCGTCTGGGTGATGTGATATTGATGACAACCGTAACCTGTCACTCCAGTGACATTGTCACAGCTCTGCTGCTCAGTAAGGTGAGTATACAAATTTGTATGTTGCGAGTCAAGTATATGAGTAAAAATTACGATTTAAATTCTGATGATCTCTTAATAATATGAGAAAGAAGGCGTAACCATGAAAATCATAAAATTTCAACAGCGAAATGTGGTTTTGTTCGGTGTCAACATTAGGTTCCATAAAACGTGTTTGTGTCCTAATGATGACACCCGAGTCAATATCAGGAGAAACTTAAAATTTCATTGTAAAGTTGATGTTTCAATTTAAATCAGCAAGGCGAATTAGGAAGATAATATTTCTAAGCAACTAATCATAACCCGTACTTTATTAAATCGCTTCATTTTCTAATGGTGGCCTACTAAGCCTAATGCATTTCAAGATATTTTCTGAGAATATATTTCTACGTGTTCACAAGAATTATTTTCCATTTACCACAATGACAATTTCATGTGAAAGAATCATTATTATTTAACATAGGTGTCAACATAAGGAACTGAAAATGTCAACATTTCGAATTTCTGAAGGCATGTGTCAACGTTTGGTTAAAAAAAGATGAATTCCAAAATGTGCTTTGTGATAATCATCAAAGTTATTTGGAGAATGTGAATACGTGCAAACAATACTCAACGAACTCACAATTTTTAATACCTACTTAGAAGTTGGATTTTCTTGACCCCGTGGGTAAAACACAGAATCTAAGAGAGATGTACCCTAATAGTGTCAACAATTGGTGCTTTTACCCTAATAGCTACTGCGCATGCGCCTTTGTGAAATCCTTGTTACGTCCTTAATTTCCACTGTTTTCATCCGATTTCGATGAAATTGTCAGAGAATGCGCGGGTTAAGTTGTAGATGGTCCCCTATTAGTTTCATAGTTGCCAAATCAATACTTCATTCTGCGCATGCGCAAACGTAAATTTCATCATGTTCTATCTTTTCACTCTCTAGTCGTTCGAGTTCACTTGAATTTGAATGATGGAAGAAGATGATAGGTAAACGAGGAAGCTATTGCGCCACACCCAACTCGGAAGACGTTTTTTCCATGCTCTTTTAAAATAGCGTCACCCAATCTGAGCTGTTTCGACACAGTCCAAAAAACGTTTGGCAAGTTGGGTGTGGCACATCGTTTACGTTTGGTAGGCAGGGTTTGCTCCAGAATTGTTATTGAGGGGTTGACTACTTGATGTTATGTATTTTTAAATGCGAGCTTGCAATCATCCAGAACCAAACTATACACATAATTCTGACCTATATGTCGAATTAATTTGCGTTTTTACTCAATTTTGTCGAAGCTGCCCAAATCACAATTCTCAGCCGATTATCGAGATTCTTTCTTTGTTCGAACAAATTTTAAAATTCTCGGCAAACTTATATATTAAATCCATTCGTAGGATCGTCCCTGATTATCACCAATATGATTTTATTTTGTGAAGAGTGAATTCCTTTATGATTCATGAAATATGGGACAAATACTTGATTTATTTGTAATATCGAGGTTTAGTATTCTTTCGTCCCGTTTACTGTAACCCTGTAGACAGAACGGAAGTTAGTGAAAAACGTTGTCTATTTCCACGAAAGATAAAGAGTTACAATTTTAAATCGATTTCGACGGTTAGGCCATCATCAGTAACAAACAATAACTGTTATAACAAGTTATTGTTTGTTACTGATGATAGCCTAACCGTCGAAATCGATTTAAAATTGTAACTCTTCATTTTTCGTGGAAATAGACAACGTTTTTCACTAACTTCCGTTTTGAAATGGGTTTCCACAACTTCGTCGCGAGTGATTTAGTTCGTACCTGTAGACAGAGGGAAACTCCATAATGGGACGCTTCATTGTGTTGTAAAACTATAAAACAGATTGCTGTACTTCAATATCTAGCAAGAAAACGATAACCCTAACGTACACAATGGTATATTGTTAGGAGTTCATTAAGAGCCAATATCTAGCTGGTAGGTTTTAAAGCATGAGCGCTAATATTGTCACTCTCGGAGCAATCACACGTTTAGTTGATGTATTTCGGAAACCCCATTCACTCTGCTGGCATGATGGTGGGAGTTTATACTGGCTCCGAGATAGTTGAAACGGACCGGTGGCTTTTGTTTGCTCTCTCCATTGGTTCATTGTTTTGGATCATTGCACAGCAACTGTAGCCGCAACTGAAAGCGGGACATCCGCGGTCATCGATTGAATGCGTTGAGATGTGCGGTTAGTCTGAATCTAGGTATGCAGCCGCCGGGTCACGGGTGACAGTATTTGATCGATGCTCGTCCTGCATACATGTTTATTTCGGCTGTCCATCAACATTAGAATCTCTACAAGCTCCGCTATTGTACGCTTGCCCGTAGTTCTGTCGTGGCTAATCGCTTATCGGCCATTTCGTGGAATGTGGCGAATTTCGCTTCAAGAAAAGCAAAGAAAATTTACTTCACAAAAACCTTTTTTGGTTTATTATTTTCAATAATGAACCTTTGTAATCGAACAAGAAAAAAAAAAAAAAAAAAAAAAAAAAAAAAAAAAAAAAAAAAAAAAAAAAAAAAAACAAGTGACAACCAAACAAGCGTCATTGTTTACTATTCATTTATAACATCAATTTATATAGTTATAGTATGAAACCACGAAAATTGCGTTGTTAAAAAATCAAGCCTGGCTGGGATTCAAACCCACAACCTTCGTCTCACGAAAAAAAAAAAAAAAAAAAAAATTTCATGCCTGGCCGGGATTTGAACCCACGACCTTCGTCTCACGAGAAAAAAAAAAAAAAAAAAAATCAGGCCTGGCCGGGATTAGAACCCACGACCTTTGTCTCACGAGAAAAAAAAAAAATGTTTTTCAGGCCTGGCCGGGATTCGAACCCACGACCTCTCGCTTCCCGTCACACATTTCGTTCCCATCCCGCGTTCCATTTTCGGCTAGTTAGTCCATGGCTAAAACACATTCTGTGTTAAAAAGCCACAGTTCCTTTGAGCCTGACGGCTAAAATTAAAAAACATGAATATGCTTTAGCCATACACGACTCACTCCTCGTCGATTATCTGAACCCGACCCCCCATCGGCCTCTGAACTCTGTTTATCATTCTGCCATCAATCCTAAAACATGGAATCATGTTTTAGCTCCTCGCTCTCACTTTATTATAGAAATGATCACGACCATTGAGCTCTTGTGAGATGATGATCTCCTAACAGAAACTCGCGAGTAAACATTCACTTTATTATAGAAATGATCACGACGATTGAGCTCTTGTGAGATGATGATCTAATAATAGAAACTCGCGAGTAAACATTCACTTTATTATAGAAAGAGGCTAAAGATGCTACATACGAAATTACAGCTTCCTATAGTGTAAAGTATAGAAATTACCTATTACAATAATTTAACCACCGCTTCACAAATCTAACCATTCTCGCAATATTCGGATCACCTGCTATGAATCACATAATCGAAACACCAGCTCAATGAAATCATCAGAAATTAACAAGCGGTTGCAATCATGTTCACAATATCAATAATTGAGAATGATCACCTGTGTGTAAACAATTATTCATATAACCATGCTCATAACTCAGCTTGTTGGCCACGCACTTCGCAGTAGTTAATATAGTATGGTTGGATAAATCGAGAGCTTTCGAACGAATGGTCAACGAATTTTGTGGGATGAAAAACGACGAAGTATCATATCCCTAGCAACGACTCGGTTGTAAGCGGAAATCATCACAATTATTGGCGCTACTTTCGTTGCACTCTCGTGGGACATTTTTCGGTAGTTAGGTCACGGCTAAAGCATATTCATGCTAAAAAAAAGAAAAACGGACGGTAGACCTGTGGTTTTACAGTCAGATCATTTACTAATGATTAGTTTTACACATTTATTACATTTTATTAGTTCATTATGGTTACTTAGCAATATTAGTTTATAACTGAGCGTAATAAATCAGCTTTCCTTGGCACTACCAACGCTTAGGGATTATGAGATGCTGTGATAAAGTGAGAGCATTCCAAAAAGTGGCTAAAGATTTTCCTGCTATGAAAACTAAGGGAGTTACATTTCCCTAGTAATACGTGCATTACCCACAAAACCCCACCGTGACGTGATGCTCGTGATGTTACGAAAACAAATGGAAACGTCCTGTTGATCATTAAATGATAAAAAATGTAACCCTCCTCAAAATTAGTTAGTTTACGTTTCAAGATGCTTAGACTCCAAAAATCAAATGAAATAAAAAATTCGACCGTCCGCCTTACCCCGTCCAGAGCTTTTCTCCTAAACTACTGGACCAAAGTTTTTGAAATTTGGCGCAAAAATCATACATCGGCCGGTGACATATCAATAACATCGGCATCAGTAGTAATTAACCCTAAAGGGTAGTAATTATGTTCCAAAATGTTCAAAAATCTAGATCTCAAAAACTTTCAAGGTAACCGTGATGATTTTTTGCTTGTAAATCATTAGTTTGATCCCTAATAATCGATTAAAACTATCCGCAACGCTGTAGGTTGCACCGTTCATTTTCTATGAGGGCTAGAGTCGTAAAACGTCCTTCAAAATCGTTCGGATTTCCTTCCAGGCGCGAGAAGATGATGCACTTCTAATCTATAATTCGCACGTAATTCCATGGCTCAACCGATATCATGTATGACTCGAGTTCTGAAGTTAGCGGCGATGCAACTGTTCAATACCCGTCGGCAGCCGCATAATTTTTTTCATCCTGGTCACTTGCAAGATATTTCTTTTTACACAAAGGTCTATTTTATTTATTTATTACTATTTTTTTATATTCATTTCCATATAAATGTCATAATATATTACATAGATATAAAGAAAAATACCTATACTTCTGCTTACGAAATAATAATATCTATTGGAAATGAAATTCCCCATATGGGCACCAACCCGTGGTGGGGAATGAGTGAACTGAGCTCACGTAGCAGGCACACAAGTTATTATGATAACAAATAAAATAAACAAAAACTCAATTTTGGTTTATTATTCCCAATAATAAGCCTATGTGATCGTACAGCAAAAAATTTTTATAACCCCCCCTCAAACTTTGTCACTTTACGTTTCAAGGTGCGTAGAATCCAAATATGAAATGTCCGTTCGCCGTCCGCCGTCCGGGCCGTAAAAGGCCTTAGGATTGACTTAAAAAATCTGTTCTTTCGCACATAGACTCCATTTGGGGTCTAGTTGGTCCTAACTTCTCGCCAGCTCGATCGCTCCACTCTCATGGGTGCTATGAGCCAAAAATAGGTGAAAAAGTGTCTTTTTTTTGCATATTTCAAGTTGTATAGAAATTGGAGATTTATGAGTGAAAAGAAAATGTTAGCTATTAATTTTATGGAAAAAAAAGTATTCTAAATGATACTCTTCTATTAAAAAAGAGATTTTGGATTTTAGGCTATTTTCTGCAATTTTATAGATTTTTTAAAACAAAATTTAATGAAGTTCAAGTTTTTAGCATAATTTCGTACATAAATTTTTGAATATTCTATTTCATAGTTGATAAACTTTATTTGACCAATCTTATGCTAAAAAATATCAATTTAACAATTCTTAGCCATTTTCAGTGAATTTGTCAGCACATTTTTTGAAATTTGACCAATTAGATGATATCAATATACAGTATATAGGTAAGACTTTTATGTTTTGGAAAGATGACTTGGTAATAAATTGTTTTGTTTATCAACTATATTAAAAAGCGTAAAATTGTGAGATTCCGCTGCTGTAATGGATTGAACCCATTTGTGAGGTCCGAAGCTCCGAGTTCCGATACTAAATCTATATCTATATCTATACTATTAATAAGAATGAAACTCCGTTTGTTTGTCTGTCTGTCGTGTCTATGCACGGCCAAACGGCTGAGTGGGGGGAGTGTACGAGTGGGGGGATCTTCTTGAGATTTTCCGAAAGGTGGAACGAGCGAATTTAAAATTGTCTAATCCCAGCCGAACCATGGGCCGTAGGGCGGGAGGGGGGTCGAAGTAAGAATTAATGTGCGCTTTTTGGACTTCCCCACGTCCCCTACCCCTCTAAACGGCCGTTGACAATTCCGGAAAAATACGGGTTTCGTAGGTTTTCCTACGAGGAAGACGACGGCGCGATCGGATCGCGAAAAAAGTATCGGGAAATGCGTCAAAAAAATGCGAGAGTACGGACCCGTTTTCTCGAAAAGTCCGCCGAAAAACTTGATTTTTTCCGATTAAAATATACCCCATAAAGGTACGTTTTTCGGAACGGTTTTCGCGGGCGAAATACAGCTTTGGGTCCGCCGAATCTGAATCCGAAATCGGATATCGAAAAAAGTGACGAGAACTCGGTCAAATCACGAGTGGAAGCGAGCAAAGCGATTAAAATTATTCTGCCGTGGACGAGAGAAGGCTCAAGAATTGACGTGAAGGGTTCGATGTCACAACATTGCGAGGCGAGCAGGTATGCCTACATAGGTACCTACCTTGCGAGCGAAGCGAGAGCCATTTCAAATAATAAATACGGACTTTGTCCTACACATATACAGGTATACCTTGCGAGCGAAGCGAGAGCCATTTCAAATAATAAATACGGACTTTGTCCTACACATATACAGGTATACCTTGCGAGCGAAGCGAGCAACATCCCCGAATAAACTTTTCGTGGTTCCACGTAGTTTTATAAGATTTAATTTGTTTGTAATAATTCCCAACTGAAAAAAACGTCTGCCAAGTTGGGTGGGCAGTATAACTTCCTCAAGCGAGCGAAGCGAGCAGCATCCCCTACAGAAGTTAAGCCTACCCTTAGAGATCTACCGTTTGCGAGCGAAGCGAGCAGCATCCCCTACAGAAGTTAAACCTACCCTTAGAGATCTACCGTTTGCGAGCGAACCGAGCAACATCCCCTAAATGCCATACTTTGCGAGCGAAGCGAGCAACATTTTCTACACGCCAGACTTTGCGAGCGAAGCGAGCAACATATCCTACATGCCAGACTTTGCGAGCGAAGCGAGCAATATTCCCTACATGCCAAACGTTGCGAGCGAAGCGAGCAACTTAATGGGGGGTCCGGGGGGCTTGCCCCCCGGCTGGACGTGGAGGCGAGCGGGGCGAGCCGGAGCGGCTAGTATACTATAATCGGCGTTTAATAATTATGGACCAGAGATCTACGTAGAAGGGCTGTCTAATACATAAATAATAAACCTTTGTGTAATAATTTGCAGGGTTTTTATTATTGAGTTTATCGTAATTTTTGTCACCTACAGGTGAATGATCAGTGAACCTTAGTTAGGTGTCTTATTTTATAACCTTACTCAATGACCCTTCTGGTTGACGTGCGGCTTAAAAGAAAAAAAAGTTAAGAGTTCACTCAGCTGATTGGGGTAGTTCGGCAAGTTGAAATCTTATCCTACTTCGCTCACAAAGGTTCCGTTCAAAATTTCTATTTCGTTGGACGAATGGCATAGAAATTGGACTTTTTGAATCATAAAATCAGCTTCCGCTGCAGATTATCAATGAACTATATCGAATGACTAGCCAATCATTTTGTGATCCATTCCGTCGAATTTGATCCATTCGTTTTCGAGTTAAAGCGCATTTACGAGGATGCACATACATACATCATACATACCTTCATAAGCGGACAATGTGGATACAGTAAAACTTTTTTGTTTGTAAGGAATTGTGGTAAAAATACTGAATTACGAACCAAGGCTGGCTAAAAATGATTATGGCCCACTTTCACCAATAACCTAATTGTGATTAACCTGAGAAATATTAGATATTAACATCTATTACAGATAATCGTCTTCTACCAGAGCGCTGCACGAGTTTGAATTTGTACCAATGCGGTTCGAGTTTAAACTACCAAAATCCAGCCAGTTACACTTGCTAATATCCGTTACACGGGTTAAGTTACACGGCCGCGTACCTACAGCTGTTATAAGCTGTTATCGCCGAATGTTTTTCTGTTTGTTGATTCGCAGTTTTGGTCAATAATGAAATTATGCTATTGGTATTGATTGTGTGTGATTGAGATTGAGTGAGTAACATCATAAGGACACCGAACCGAACTGAAAATTTTGATTTCGTAGGACAACAAATTTTCGACTTCTTACAGGAACACAAAGCTTCCCAACCTTTGGTGATGAGGAAGCAAAAATACCGGAACCTGAAACAGAAACAGAAGCGAGAAACAATTGTTAATGGAAGCATAAAGCATGACATGACACAAGCTGATTTATTGTGATGACATGAACTCAACGGAGTTATTGTTCTATTGCTTCAAATCGCCCACCTTTCTATTGGGCTGTCTGACTAAACTCCGTTAATGAAACTCCATTACTCTGAACTCGGTATAAACGAGTTTTGGGTTGGTGAAAGACACCATGATTTAATACTGTTTGGTTATTTTTAATGGAGTTTGGCTATCTCCGTTTAATAGGTTTTTGGTAAAAGTGGGCCTATGAAGACATAGACATAACTTGGCGCAGGTTTGCAGTAAGTAGTGGGCATAATGTTATCGTCGAATACGATTGTAATTGCGATAGGTAATTATTCGTTGATTCTGAGTCAACTGCGATTATATTCGTATTCGTGTAATCGTATTCATCTGTCGGCGATTACACGAATACAACCCATAAAAACGCTGCAAATTATTTCACAAAGGTTTAGTATTTTTTCAATTGAGTATGATCGTAGTTTTAGTTGGCTTGCGTACGTCATAAGGCCCGTCCAGACTCCTCGGCGTGTCCTATTTCGAGTTGTCTCAACCTATACTTCTATAATTATATACGTATGTTTATATTTCTCGATTTCTCTATTCAAATAATCATTGCCTTAATAATATCATTATCAAAGTACGTATGAAAAGTCGAGAGGATTCGTTATTAAATATGCGTAGGCAAAGCATTGGTATTAACACAAAAATATGACCTAGAAAAAAAACGTATATTCATGCCTCGAAGGAACATGAAATTCGAAAGCAATACAAGTGTAGGAGGTTTTCCACGCCACCCTGGAGGTACTCCCTAGGTCTCGTTACCTCACAACCGGAGGTTCACCGCCCTATTACGCTTACACTATCATATCACTCATATTTTTCCATCAACATTCATTTGAAAGTTATGCATTTTGAGATGAGTGAATTTTGTCCTTACATGAGAATAATAATTATTAGGTCGTGCAGGTGTGGTGTATGATCTGGTCCTATAGTGTTCTGTTGCGAAGTCCTACTGCCCATTGTTATCCTAACCGTGGAATATTAGCTTGCGCAGTTTTGGTTGAGCAGTTTGGAGTTTTAACACGTCAGTCTAACACTCAAAGCCTCGAAAAAGACACTTTTTCGCCCACAGCATCTATGCGAGTAAAGCGATTGGGATGGTTAAACGTTGGGACCAACTAGACCCCAAATGGAGTCTATGTGCGAAAGAACGGGTTTTCTAAGTCAATTCTTAGGTCTTTTATGGCCCGGACGGCGAACGGCGGACGGACATTTCAAATTTGGATTCTACACACCTTGAAACGTAAAGTGACAAAGTTTGAGGGGGGTTATAAAAACTTTTTGCTATACGATCACATAGGCTTATTATTGGAAATAATAAATCAAAATGCGTCACGGTCATCAATTTCAATAGGGCGTCCCTCCTGTAATATGCGAAGCCTTGCTAATATTACCTAGATTCAGAGGGACGTCCTATTGAAATAGATTTGAGACCAATAGGCTGGGCTCCAATCGTTGAATTCGCTTTAAGGACGTCCCCCTGAATCTAGGTAATATTAGCAAGGCTTCGCATATTATAGGAGTGACACCCTACTGAAATTGATGACGGTGACGCATTTTTATGGACACGAATACATGTAATCGCCGACAGATGAATACGATTACACGAATACGAATTAAATCGCAGTTGACTCAGAATCGACGAATAATTATCGCGATTACAATCGTATTCGTATAAGATGATAAGATCATGCCCAGCACTGCTCGCAGTTTACTCATCACCATAACAAAAGGTTATTACGCCATGCTTCGTTGTAAAGATGCGCTTACTGGCGAAGTTTAGAGAAAATTACCTATCCTCTGTTAATCAGTAAGCAAGTTTGCATTCTATTTCACGTCAAATGTAATACACGTAATTGAGTGTACAATTGTCCAAACCATTTGGATAATTGCATAAATGTTGCCCTTCGTAATCGAGTTTCAACTACAATAAGTCGGACAATTCTAACCTAATATTCTAATGCTTCCTTTGCCAATCATGGCAAATAACGACACCTGGGGTGTAAGTTTGGGGTCTACAGGGTTGCTGTAATTTTCCTCCTCCATTATGAGCGGAAGGTTTTAGATGTTTGCATGCTTGCACGCTATGTGATAGACTTTTCTTCCCCTGGTTTCCTTCACAAATGTGGGTCATTATTTGATTACTAACCCCACAATAGTCGGTCTTAACGTTACTAACGTCAGCGGTTTTTCAAGTGCCACTGCGAGTATGCCTAGCGAATCAATCAGAGGAGTGACTCCGAAATTCCCAAGAGTGTGCATGTGATCAAATATTTAAAAAGCCTTTGGTAGAACCCTGCAGTCACTCTTTGAACTAGCATCAGTAACTTGGCTTTGCTGAATTACTCAAAAGCCACATGAGATGACTAAATAAAATTGGACAAATCAAATGCTACTAATAACTATTAGAAAGATGTATGCAGTAAGTTGAATGCATTTCTTTTCTCGAGATTTCGTACAATATACTTATGTGCTATAGAAGGATACGCTAGGTAATATTGATTTAGGAGTTATTGGTAATGGATATTATGCGATAGTTTCCTTCCTTTGACGTCTTCATTGATCCCTACGACACGCAATAAAATCAGCCATTAACAGAGAACTAAATTTTAGTTATCACCCAGCCAATAGTATACCGTGTATAGTCGTTGTGGTAGTCAAGACTACGTGCATACAAGTATACCGTCTTTGGGGTGTAAAAGTGAGGATCAATGAATGTGAACAGTGTGTTTGATACCTGCTGATATTATAAAATATAAGTTTGGTACTTCATTTACAAAAATTTGAACCGCTCCGTGGAGAACTGGAAAAGTGAGTGCATCTATTTGAACAGGTGCAAAATTGTAGTTAAAGGAAGTGTTAATATTAACAAATCAACAAATATAATTAACGTAGTAGCCACCACAAACCATCTTCTTCCTCAATACAGGATATGGTCTACAAACGGAACTGGGAGACGTATTTCTATTCCTTGTTATTTTGGGCCGGGCGATCCAAGTTCTTGCATTCTCTGTGTTTGGTGACGATGATGAGTTGGGTAGTTGTTCTTCTTGTTAGTAATTTTCAAGATGTTTACTTGGCATGTACTCGCTTCGACTTTGCTTGAAAGGTCATGAATGTTAGGTAACGGATTCCTATCAGGCTTGGCAACTCTGCTCAAAGCACATAATCCCCACATGGTCTCCGATTTCACGATTTCTTATGAACCACTTGCCTAGTTTTCTAGCTCGCTTCGCTCGCTCGATATGGCTGTATGGATCCGATGATACTGTTGAGTGGACCATGTAGAATGATTGGAAACGGTGGATCACTAAGGGTGATTTGAAATGTGTAGGGGATGGTGATCGCTTCGCTCGCTAACCATGGGATATATAGTCCATCCCGAGTCCCGTAGGTTAAACCTCGTTGAAATCTGAAGTGTGTAGGGGATGTTGCTCTCTTCGCTCGCTAGGGGTGGGTTTTCTCGCTCGCTCGGGGTGGGATGTACAGATGCGAATGGATATAGTCCCCATACCATCCAGACCTACAGCCCTTGGTTCGGGTGAATGGACATCAATAAAACTGATAGGGGACCGACTTCACCTTAGCCCGCACATTCCCAGAAAATGCCATCCAAATCTGTTGACAACTATGGAAAATAGGCTTGTTACAAGGATTTCACATTGGCGCATGCGCAGTAGCTATAATTGATACAATCATGTTGAAAATTGATATGATCAAATTGTCATCCCCTAACTATCATCCAAATTTGAGCGAGATCGGCCGACTATGTTGTGAGATAATAATGCTTGATAAAATCTGAAAAGTTCATCTAAATCGGATGAAAACTGTGGAAAATTGGCTTATTTTCTTGTTTGCTTATTTATTAAGCTTATTTGCTTGCTGATAAGCTTGGTTGCTTATTATAAGCTTGATTTGCGGACGCACGACACACACAACACACACACACACACTCACAGACAGACAGACACGCAAGCAAAGTTGTTCAGAATGGTCTAAAACGTAAAATACGAGTGGAAATTTTGATTTTGGAGATGAAATATATTTGTTTATCCCCGAAAGTGAAAACAATGCTTCCGCTACTTTTAGGTAGACTCGGAAGCAAAGATTTATTTTCGAGTGCTTTGTCTTAAATATCTTGTCAACGTTCATTATGCTTAGCGTTGATTTGAATGAAATTCAAAACGACTGTTTCATGACGACATCGCGAATGAAAAAAGAGCTTCGGCGATGGAGGGAGGAGAAAAAAATGAGGACGCTTTTATAACCAGCCCAGCAGCTCTCTTGCCGACCCTCATCTCGCTTTCAATCAGCCATAAATCCACTGGCGCATTTACCACGGCAGAAGAGATTCAGATCTTTTGGACGTTTTATTGCTTGTTTCCTGAGAAAGTAAAACATGGGTCGTGGTACGTGCCAACCAGTAAATTTCTTGAGGGGCTTATCTAATCTACCCGATATTGCTGAATGGACGGATATGCAGTGCCCACAGCGGACCGTCAGTATTGGATTGAATAGGAGTAGGGTGGTTATGGGCTTTTGGCCACCGGCCGCCCCTTCGACGAGGGTCGTAATATCATCTGGTCGATGTCTCCGGCTGAGCTGGAGGGACGGGCGACTTGGATCATGAAAAGAAGATTATTTCTCTTTATGGATCTTACATTATTCGAATTGGAGATTCCGGGTATGAATGCGTTGCATCGATTGTTCCTTCTAAGTGAAATACACCTTTACGTCGGCCACCAATGTACATTAGGGGAAAAAATGTGGTGAATAGGAAAAATCTTATAGCCCCCACGATACGCGTACATACCCCCTGATTCGTAGAGGATGCGTTTTCGCTGGAACGCGTTTTCGCGGCACTATGTCGTGTCGTAGGGTAAAACAACGCAGAAAATTATTACCCAATGGTTTATTTATTTATTTTTTATTAAGGTTTATGCCGCATCTCAACCAGAAGGGTCATTAGCGGCATTGAATAAGGTGTCTAAAGGGACACTGGAAGTGGCACGATTCTAAGGGGAGCATTGGCCTATGATTTATTATTAATCCCCGTATGTAATATATGATCAGAATGGTGCATTAGTGACGCAGAGAAGAGTTAACATTTTTACAGTTCCAACACCCCGCAATTTTTCGCTTCACAGTAAAAATGTTCAACTAAAATATTAAGATATGTTTATGTGTGTACCTCGTAATTATTACAGAGGAGTCTTAGAGGAGCTCCATGTAAATAACAACACCTTGGGTTGAATTGGAAATTTCTCGTCGGAGGCTCCGAAGCTTATCTGAGTCCCTCCATACTTTGTGAATGTATTATAAATCTCGAAAACGGAGCTAAATTTCAGGTTTCAGCATCATAAGTCGATTAAAAAACAAATTAGACTCAGAGGTCTCAAAGCTGGTCAGTGTCCACTGATATTGAATTCTTGGTATCACCAAGAAAGTCCTTTTCAAATTTCAGATCCGTAGGTAGACATCAATATGTCCATGTAGATATAGGCAGTAGTATAAACCTGTACACTTACATTCGAACGGTCATTAAAATTGACGTCATCATGCGGGAGGTGTTTTTTCACAAAGAAACGCACGAGTAGCTGAGGGTAGGTTTTAAGCTCCGGTCTATCCTGAAGCTTTTCACTTGGAAACGCACGCAGTAAAATTACGCGATGCCCGCTTGTTTGTTAGTAAGGAAAAAAAGGAGCAGAAAAAACCGTGGTCGGGAGGTGAAAAATGCCGAGGGGCGCGCAGTGGTGGCCGCCAGGAAACGGGCATATAAAAATCTCAAAGGCTCTTTTGGCCATGTGCGTTTCGTGCTTTTGTTGGTGGGGGTGTATTCCCATTATAATCTATGGTACATTGTAAACTAAAGCACGAAAAGCGCACATGGCCAAAAGAGCCTTTGAGATTTTTATACGCCCGTTTCCTGGCGGCAACCACTGCGCGCCCCCTTGCCATTTTTCACCTCCCGGCCACGGTTTTTTTGCTCCTTTTCCTTACTAACTAACAGTCGGGCATCGCGTAATTTTACCGCGTGCGTTTCCAAGTGAAAAGCTTCAGGATAGACCGGAGCTTAAAACCTACACTCAGCTACTCTCGTGCGTTTCTTTGCGAAAAAAACACCTCCCGCATGATGACGTCAATTTTAATGACCGTTCGAATGTAAGTGTACAGGTTTATAATACTATAGGCCCCTAATGAAACTAGAAATTAACCTTGTTCCTGGGGATACACACGCAAGCGCTGGAGCTACTGATGATGCAATCAAGTTGAAATTAATATGGAATGATTAAACCATCCCCCATAATTAAACCCTAAGTACTATGTGCCAAACTTGAAGGAGATTAAACGACTAGGCGTGAGAAAATTATTCTTGAAGTAATTAACGTTTGCGCATGCGCAGAATGAAGTGGTGGTTTGAGAAGTATGTAATTAATAGGGGTCCATTTGCACATTTCCTGAAATTTTTTATCAAAATCGAATGAAAACTGTTGAATTAAGGCTCGTTAAAAGGAATCCACATTCGCGCATGCCCAGTAGCTACTAATGATTGAATTATGTTGAAATTGCTAGAGAATGCTGAAATTAATCTTTCCAAGTTATCCTTCAAATTTGAGCGAGATCGGACGACGGGGGAGGGAGAAAATGATGCTTGATGAAATTTACGTTTGCGCATGCTCAGTATGAAGTATTGATTTGGCAACAATGAAACTAGTCTACAACCTCACCCACGCATTCCCTATCAATTTCATCAAAATCGGATAAAAACTGTTCAAATTAAGGTCGTCAAGGATTTCACATTGGCGCACGTGCTGTAGCTATTAACGATAAAATCACGTTGAAATTTATATGGAGTAATCAAATCGTCATCATCTAACTATTTTCCGAATTAGAGCGAGTTCGGACGAGTAGGGCGTAATAAAATAATATTTGGGAGAATTCACTTTTGCGCATGCGCACATTGAAGTATTGAATTGGGAACAATGAAACTGATATTGGACCGTCTACCCCCTACCCAGCACATTCCCTGAGAATTTCATCCAAATCGGTTGAAAATTATGAAAATAGGTTTGTTATAAGAATTTCACATTGGCACATGCACAGGAGCAATTAATGTTATAATCATGTTGAAATTGATATGAGATGATAAAATCGTCATTCCCTATCATTCAAATTGGAGCGAGATTGGACGGCTAGGGCGTCAGAAAATAATGATTGGAGGAATTTACGTTTGCGCATTCGCGTAATGATGTATTGAGTAAGGAACGATGAAAATGATTAGGGACCGTCTGCACCCTAGCCCCTGAAAATTGCATCCAAATCGGATGGAAACTGGTGAAAATTTACAAGCAGATACCATGTTACATGGATATGTCTTCGATTGGGGATTTCATAACGGTCGTCCTCGAGAGTTGTAAACAAATCCTTTAACTTTGGACTGTAGGCGACAAAGTGTAGGATAAAGAATTTATTTTATTATTCTTGGAGGCACAAAAAGCATACTATAAATTAAAGTTATTCCTCCAATACAGACGTAATGAGTTGTTGTTAACAGTCGACTGTTGTCAGGGGATAAAGATGTTTCCTATGGAGTGGAGTAAATGATGCTATTGCTTTACGTTAAGAATGTTGTAACCGGCATATTAAAATTGTTTATAGCCCAATCAACTTAGTTTAGGAATGTAGCCAGGTACGTAAGGAGGGGGAAATCGGTAGCTTGAGATGTGAACATTTCTCACATAAATCAAGCGCTTTCCAACGAGTGGCGAACGATTTCTATGCGATGAAAACTGCGGAAGTTCCATTCCCCTAGCAACGGCTGGGTTGTACGTGAAAAACACTGAAATTGTGACACCAATTTTGCGTCTCGGAAATTTTCGGTTGACCCCCCGAGCAAAGATATATCCATGTCAATAAGGTTGTTACAAGGATTTGCGGAGACACGACAGACACATACACAAACACTCACAGAACCAAAGTTGTTCATAATAGTCTAAAACGTAAAATGCGAGTGGAAATTTTGATTTTGGACACAAAAATTTTTTCTACCGAAAGTGAAAATAATACTTTCGCTACCTTTGGGTAGACTCGGAAGCAATGAACATTAGAGTAACAACGTGAACACTTCTTGTTGGAATATTTCAGTTAAAAGGCTTACTAGCAGCTGCTGTTGGTATTTTCATCATCATATTTATTAGGTACATAATTGGTGCAATTAGTAGTTGTGATCGCATCAACACTGCAAACGATGGTTTCTTCGTTGTTATATTCCGGATGACAGGATAGCGACTTCTATTAACCAGGTAACACATCTCTGTGCTCAACGATATTGACTAAAGTTAGTTTCATTTGATCGGAAAGAGGTTTCATTTGTTTGGTAAGAGGTTTAATTTTATCGGATAAAGGTTTCATTTAATAAGGAAATGCTTTAGTGTAAGGTTCAACACCATATTTTGTTGAGTTTTGATAGCTTAATGTATGTAACACTATCCTTTCACATTTTTAGCACGGTACTTTCTGCAAGAAGAGACGTACTTTCATGTTTCTTCCCCTACTTTTACCTTTAACGGCCTGAAGGTGGGCAGAAAGTTGGGTTTATGGTTCAATTGGCGAAATTTGTTTTTGATGAGTTCATAGTGGCTTGGGAGAAATGCCACCATTGAGAAGAGCGGCAAGGGGTGGGTGGTGGGGGTAAATACAGACCCCTATCGGTACACCCACTTGGTTCTAATAAGTGGCACCACGAGGCAAGACAGCATATTTTATTCATGCACAACCGTCGTCCATTTACCTCCGCGCTGGCTTCCCTTACTGCGCTCCTGCCCTAATATAAACCCGCAAAAAGCCCAACTTTAACTCGATTACAGCTCTACTCCTATAAACCCCAGTGAAGAGGTGCGCAAACCATATACGACCCATTTACAAACTTGGCTCGCTTTGGGATCATGGCACAATACTCCACGGCTCACTTTTGAGTGAATTCATAACGGATTCACAACTCTCTCGCCTTTCATTTTCACTCCTCTCCGTTTCAAAGGGCGCAAGGAACGAAAAACGAAATGATGGAATCCCTAATGAGGGAAATTTACGTTTAAATTCATATTTATTTCAAGCAGAGTGCAGTAAACTCAGAATATAAAGCTAAAGTTGTCGAGATTCCTACTTTTATCCAGACACAAATTAATTTTGTTTGTCTGACTGAATATTCGTTTCAGTAGTTTACTAAGTAATTAAGTTTATAAAAAGGCAGAGTGTTATTCACATTTGGAATGTAAAGACAAGGTTCGCATCACTCATTACCAAAAGTGTTTAAATATTACTGCCTTTTATGAAATGTTCCCTAAAGTATCTATTTCGTATTTCTTACAGAAGAGCGGAATATTAAGCAATAAAGGAATGTGAGGCGGATAATTTAGGGCGAAAAACAAGAGAGAGGAGTATACCCTGTGGGAAAACCACAAGGTCACCTTGTAGTGGGTTCCTGGGCGTACAGGAGTGGTAGGTAATGAACGAGCTGACCTGCTTGCTAGGAAGAGAACGATCACGAATTTCGTTAGGCCAGAACTGGTCTTAGGCATAGAAAGATACTAGGTAAATACCGGTTTGAGGGATCGGACGAGGAAGGAGCACAGAAATACGGAAAGCTAGTAATGAACGCACCATGCCATTGGGCTCGACGTCTTTGAGAGTGAAATGAGACTCGTATGGTGACTGGGCCTGGGCAGAGAGCAGTAAATTCAGATTATAAATCTAAAGTTGTCGAGATTCCTACTTGTATTAAGACACGAATTAATTTTGTTTGTCTGACGAAGTATTCGTTACTGTAGTTTGCTAGGTAATTAATTAATTTTATAAAATGTCAGGGTGTTATTCATATTCAGAATGTAAAGACAAGGTTCGCGTCACTCGTTACTAGAAGCGTTTAAATAAATATTACTGTATTTTATGCAATACACCCTAAAGTATTTGGTATTTCTTGTAGAAGAGTAGAATATAAAGCAATAAAGAAATGTGTGGCGGAGAATTTAAGTAGAAAAACAAGAAGGAGGAGTATAGATGCAGCTCTTCAAGCACTTATAGCCCTCAGACCAAGTCACTGGTTGGAGTATTGAGAAGCACTGAATACCCTGAGGAAAAGCCACTGGGTCACCGTATAATAGTTTCCAAGAGTGGGTTCCTGGGAAAAGGAGCAGTAGGTAATGAATGAGCTGACCTGCTTGCAGGAAAGACGGTGAAAATGAATTTCGTTGCGCCAGAACCAGTCTTAGGAACAGCGAGATGCTAGGTAAGAACCGGTTTGTGGTATTGGACAAGGGAGGAGCACAGAAATACGGAAAGCTGGTAATGAACGCACCATGCCATTGCGCTCAATATCTTTAGCAGGAGAATGAGACCCGGATGGTGACTGGGCCAGAGCAGATCTGGACTTTGTCAGGCAGCAATTGTTTTGGTGCGACCACCAACTGCTCCAAAACCCAGCTCATATGCTGAGTTCGCTGCTGCCCTGCATGCGTCAGTAGATGGTGAAGAACTCCGACAATGCTCTGAATCCCCCATTGGGGCCCACGACTATTGCCTTTTTCACGCCGTGTGGGTAGCTTCACCTGGTGAGATGTTCAAGGAGTAGTCGTGGGACAGTAGAAACCATTTGCCGTGCATGTTGGGGTAAAAACGAGAATCTGTATCATGTGGTGCAGCAGTGTCCTCGTACTCTCGGTGGCCGCATTTCACACCACAATGCGGTTGCCAAGCAAATAGCAGGTGCTTTGTAATCTAGCGGTTGGGATGTCGAATGGGGGCAAGAAGCCGGATATCGTTGCCATCAAGCCCGATGGGTCTGCCATAATTCTGAATGTCCAGATTGTCAGTGGCAGCGTGGACATGGAGCAGACCTGGCAGGCTAAAATAAATAAGTATGATGGAAATGACATGGGGCAAGCGATTTCCGACTTAGAAAGAGTGGCTACCAATAACATCAAGGTCATGGCCGCGACCGTGTAATGGCGCGGGGTGTGGTGCAGAAAAAGTGCCACGGAGTTACTAAAGTTGGGCATCTCGGTGGGAATGCTCCGTGGTATCACCTCCCGCGTCCTGAGGGGCTCTTACCTCAACTGGTGGTCATTTTATAGGGGCACTTCCTTTCATCCCACTCTTCCTCCTCATTCCTCAGCAACTTCCCTCATCCCTAGATGATAAATGAGTTTTACGTTTGGTAAACCTGGGCGTCCACCCCACTTTGTATTAATCAATTTGTTTATTGATTAAACAATTGACCTATTTGATGGTGTGCCCCCTCCGCCTTGAGGGGAGTTTAGTAAAAAAAAAAAAAAAAAAAGTAACGGATTTCAATGAAGAAAGTTTTTGAAAATTCTGATTTCACAATTTTCGGTGCCATTGCAATAGCTTTATTTTCTACGAAAATTCGCTTAATGTTCAGGGGGTCTTCTTAAGACGAGTGCCGCCACTAATACAACTTTCCCTATACAAACAAAGATACTGTAAATGAGTAATTGTTAGTGTAAATGCACATAATAAACATTTACTATTCATTACGAAATGTTTACCTCACATTTCATTGAAAAAAAAGAGAGAAAAACGCCCAAACGTTTGTTACTTTTTAGTTTTTGTGGTGACCTACAAGTTTACGTAACTCCAGATCGCGTCAGTCTGGTCCCGCTCTAATGACAATAGTGGCATGATTAGGTTACGTCGGGACATTTAGACTCCTCACTACTGAAAGGATGCTTTGGGTTCATCACTCTTCTTAAAATGCCCTGTCCCGGTCATTTGCACCAAAGTACATGCTGATAAAAATTAGAATACTTCTTACGTACATGTGGTCTTCTGTTCCCATATTGAACCTTTACAACTAATTCTGCTTGTGGTTTTGTCAGTGCATTTATATAATAATTTGTTTTTATTTTCAGGTGAGTGAATCGACTTTCTAATAAAATTCGTAAAGAAGGTAATATATCCATGTGTATATGTACTAAATAGTAACAGTTAGTAATAGTAACAGTTATATACGAGGATGACAATAAAATAGGTAAGTATCTATCAACAATTGAAGCGTAGAAGTGAAAAAGGGTCTTGTTAAATAGTAGTTAATACACTAAGTAAGCGAAAAGGGGATGTGTTCGAAAGAGAAAGAAATATTATTAGTGGACTGTATCTATAGGGAAGGAAATGCGTACTTTTATGTATATTTAACACTGTAGAGGAAAACCGACCACCAGATCGATTCCTGGCGGAATGCTACAACAGGAAAGCTGTATTTGAAAAATGGGAAATAAGTACTGATGGAGCTTATTTACCGAAATGGACCAGCGAGTACAACAGACATAAAACATATGAGTTAAAGGAAAGGTAGGTAGGTACGTTAATCGAGACTGGGATGACTCTTGCTGTCTCTAGGCCAAGCTGTTCCATTGGTGCACCAGGGTATTCAGCCGAAGAGGCTGAGACGTCCACGGCGTCGAATACGATCGGTACAGGGGCAATAAGACCGAGGAATAGGCGCCGATAACCAAGAAATACCGCACAGTAAGACTTTGGAGCCACATGGCAGGCTAACCAAACTGATCGGGAATATTATTAAAAGTCAAATTCGCACAGCACTAGGATAAAAGACGGTGAGGCAAAAGACGGGAGATACAGGTTTCGGGGCGAGTGACGAAGGGGAACTGGCGAGGATGCATGGAATCAACAACATTGACAGTGTAGAGGGGCTTTCATTTTATTTCCTGAAGACGCGCTATTGTCCAATAACAGCAACTCCACCAGCCCCGCTTCCTAAACGGAACAGGTCTAAGTGCCAATAAAAGCCAATGTTTTTGCCAGGCCAGTGCCAAGGCCAGTGATATGAAGCAGTACAAGTGCCGTCGAATACGATAGTTCCTACAGCAAATTGGCTCAGGGCACATACACCCTTTTGAAGTAACACGTGTGAGGGACTCTCATAGTTTCTGCTTTCTAAAATTTTGAATAACCATGACTACTACAGTGCAAACTACATTACACTATAAACTCTGTAATCTCAATTAGTGCTCATGTAATCATAGGTTATCAGAGAAATTGTTTTGACATTTTATGTCTTTAAATTGGCACATAAACGAAAAAAGCGTAAAAAAAGCGTTGAAAAAAGCGTTACGGTTGGTTTGCAGATGATTTCCGCTTAAAACCGAGTCGTTGCTAGGGAATTTGTACTTCGTCGTTTTTCATCCCATAAAATTCGTTGACTATTCGTTCGTGAGCTCACAATTTATCCAACCATATGTTAACTACTGCAAAGTGCGTGGCCAACAAGCTGAGTTATGAGTATGGTTACATGAATAATTTTTCACACACAGGTGATCATTCTCAATAATATTATTGATATTGTGAACATGATAGCAACCTCTTGTTAATTTCTGATGATTTCATTGAGCTGGTGTTTCGATGATTTGATTCTTAGCAGGTGATCCGAATGTTGCGAGAACGGTTTGATTTGTGAAGCGGTGGTTAAATAATTTTAATAGATAATTTCTATACTTTACACTCTAGGAAGCTGTAATTTCGTATGCAGCCGCTTTAGGACATTTACTTGACGATGCCCAGGGTCCGGATCAGCTGAGTGGCTCTTAGAGCTTGCTACGAGTCTGCTACACATACTAGTCTGCAACTAAAGACATAAAATGTCCCAATGTGTTGCAGATTTGTATGCAAACGTTTCTGATGATTGTCGAATACAACCTTTTCTTTTGATTTCCACGTACAACCAAACCGTTGCTGGGGAAATGAAACTTCTTTAGTTTTCTAAAATCGTTCTCCCTTCGGTGGAAAGCTCTCGATTTATCACGCATTTCTTTCGTACTTGTTCTTCTATTCATGTCGTAGTTTAATATTCATTTACGAGTATGTTATAAATGGATATAGTAGGTGAAGAAATCCGCTTGTTTTGTTGTCACTTGGTTGAGAAGTTAATCTTGGTTATAGTAATTGTAGGCGCACCATAACAAAAAATTACCTGCCTAGGTACTCTATTTTTCTTGTATTCAGTCATGTTCTTTCAATACTATTCACGTCTTAACATTTGAATTGGCCTGCTGAAAAAATTAGCAGTAGGCACTTAGACCCTTTTGAACTTCCACTCTTCCATTTATATTGCTGACCATGGTTAATTTATCTAACACCTACGGTAAAGTTATGAGTAAAATGAATAAATTTATTGCGAGTGATTTCACTCGGCCGAAGGCATTTGTTAGCCGTTGCCTACCTCTCAAAACTATTTCCAACCATTCGTGCGACTTTGGATCTAAATAACTCGTAGTAACGAATAAACCTAACTCATTCTATAAACGTCGAACCATTGTTCCTTTGTGCTCCATGATCAAACGGATTGACCGATGGCGGTCGTTTGAACAGAAAGTAATCTCCTAACGGGATGTTATTTACCGAACGTTGGATCGTGGTTACCCCCAATCGCCTTCATCCGCTTCCAGGCTCGTCAGCACTCCATACAGACCCTGCGTAAGCCGGAATTTGCCTGATCAATTCCAACTAAACTTTCTCAAGCGTAACGCTCAGGCTGGATTTCATTGGTGGAAACGGCCGCCCTTCCGTCAATGTTTCTGACGTTTCAATTTCTATGTCGGGGTTTAGTGAAATCGAGAAGCAACATGACTACCAGAGTATCCCAATACAGGATGTCCACAGAAATCATGGGACAAACTCTAGGAATCGATTCTTGAGCTCATTTTCTAATCGGTAGTTACACCAAGAGATTCTTTTATAAAGCTATATTTTGAAGTTATTCAATTTTTTAGATTTCTTTCGTGTTTGGTACCTTATGATATTAAAACGGCCATGACGACCTTCAGAATCACAATAAACTCAAAACTAAGAGCACCTTTGGAAAGGTTATAGGGAATTCCCTATAACCCTGATATAAAGTAAATTTGTTTTAGCTCATTTTGATTGGGTAAAAAAAGGTCAAAGTACCAAATTAGAAAAAACATTTAAAATTTACGTTTTCCCTTCCGTTTTTCTGATACCGGTTTGGGGATTTATCGGCTGCACTCTTCGGAAAAAACGTTTTCAAACGGTCAGCTTTTGAACGGTATAGTCAATCTCACTTTCACTTTGCAAATTGGAGGGGAAAAGTATGTTCGTATGCTGAAAAACATGGTTTTTTCTGAGAAATCAAGGGTTTTAGTGAAAAATTACCCTCTATGAAACTACGATATTGGGATCTGTTTCTACGTATTTTTTCACCGTGAATCGAATGGTAACTCTTGTAGATCTCCCCAACTCCGTTATGACCATGTTTTACACCTCAAGTCCCGAATTTAAGTTTATTTTATTATGCTTAATTTCATGTGTTTTCAAGGGCGAAATTAGTTAGTTAAAGTGTGAAATTCCATTATAACGGGGTTGTCAATGGTAACTCTTGTAGATCTCCCCAACTTCGTTATGACCAAGTTTTACACTTCCAGTCACGAATTTTTAGTTTATTCATTTCTGCTTAATTTCATGTGTTTTCAAGGGCGAAATTAGTTAGTTAAAGTGTGAAATTCCATTATAACGGGGTTTTGTAAATTGGCAAATGGCCATTCGATTCAGCGTGAAAAATACGTAGAAACCGACCCCAAACTCGTATTTTTGTAGAAAGCCATTTTTAACTAAAACCCACGATTTTGTAGAAAAAAACTTGTTTTTCAACGTACGAACATACTTTTCTCCCCAAATTAGCAATGTAAAAGTAAAACTGACTATACCGTTCTAAAGCTGACACTTTGAAAAAGTTTTTTCCAAAGAGTGCACTCCGAAAAAAACCCAAACCAGTAGCAGAAAAACGGGATAAAAAACGTCAATTTTCAATATTTCTTCTAATTTTATAGACCATTTAAACCTTTTAGCCATTAAGCCTTTTTTAAAACCAATTAAACCTAACTAAAACTAAAAAAAAAATTTTACATTATATCAGGGTTATAGGAAATTTAGCGGTCGTTCAAAAGGTGTTCTTCGTTTAGAGTTTACCGTGATTCTAAAGGGAGATTCGGCCGTAAAATGTCATAAGACACAAAACACGAGAAAAATCTTTAAAATTGAATAACGAAAACCAAGCGTTTAAAAAGAAATCTCTTGGTGTAACTTCCGATCAGAAATGAGCTTTAGAATTGATTCCTTGAGTTTGTCCTATAATTTCTGTAGACATGCTGATTCTAGAACTTATTTCTGAGAGAGAGGTAACAATTCATTGTTTTTTAGTTGAATCACTTTGGTTTTATAACGCTCTACATATTTTCTGCATGAAAGAATTTCTGTAGGGTGTACGGTTTTGGAATTATTAGAGAAAAACTTCAAAATGTGTAAATTAAGCCATCATTATGAGGTCGCCATCTTGTATTCCACCAATTTTGAGATGGCAGACAAAGATTTTCTCAATCAGAACGGATTAAATTTCCAAAATCTAATCTCAAATCTTCTCCTGAAATTATTACCTATTTTTGGCCTTGGCGCCTGAAGTACAATGTTTGTTGTGAATAGTTTTAACGTAACTAAGGTTATATTGAGTTGGTGATATTAAGGGGACGATTGGTTGAAAAGTTGATTAGGTACAAGTTGAAACTTGACTGGTGAAATATGAATGGGATCCATTTCGGGAAAGTTCGGTAAAATTGACATGGTACGAATCCACCTTACATAGCACAAGGTTATACGTAATTACCATCGATTACCCGTAGCGGAGCACGGGTACACAGGTAGTTTAATATATTTGTAGGTTTGAGTTTACAGTTTCCTACCATCATGAAACAGTTCTGTTATTAAAGGTAGGTTATTGTACCAAAGTGCGATACTCAACTATATTACCAATATACGAGTGGTCTGTTTCAAGCGCCTTCATTCTCAACTGAATGCCTCATGTAGTATTAATCTCGATACAATCATGCAACATGTCAGTACTAGCGAAATTTCGTAATTCTTTGCATTACATTTTTGTCTAGTTGTTTGGAAATTTGAGCATTTTGTGGACAAAGGATTGGTTAAACATTAAATTATTGCAAACGAAACTTTTTCTGAATAATACTTTGGTGTAGAAACCAATTTTAGGATTTTTTTAGTTTTCGTAGATTTCATAGCACATTTTATAAACGTTAAATGCCGAATGTCTTTGAAACGCCCACAAAACAATGTTACGAGGTATGGAGAAACATTAATCGTCTGAGGGTCTTTGGAAGGTTGATTTCCTTTTAATCGTCCAATGAATTATATTATTTAGACTTATTGATAGAGGATTTTATGTGCAAGAAATAAGCGTAGTATCAAATCAATACACTCTCCACGCAAACTTTCCACATGGTGGGATGATGACTTCGTCATATTGGGTTTTGTTTATTAACATTCAAGAAGCGTAAATTTGGGGGGGTCATGGCGCAGCGACAGGGGACGCTTTTGTGAAATGCAAGGCGAGAGTTTAGATAATATAAGTACTGGGTTTATTAATCGTGTGCCATGTAGGGAATATTGCTCGCTTCGCTCGCAAAGTCTGGCATGTAGGATATGTTGCTCGGTTCGCTCGCAAACGGTAGATCTCTAAGGGTAGGTTTAACTTCTGTAGGGGATGCTGCTCGCTTCGCTCGCAAACGGTAGATCTCTAAGGGTAGGCTTAACTTCTGTAAGGGATGCTGCTCGCTTCGCTCGCTTGAGGAAGTTATACTGCCCACCCAACTTGGCAGACGTTTTTTTCAGTTGGGAATTATTACAAACAAATTAAATCTTATAAAACTACGTGGAACCACGAAAAGTTTATTCGGGGATGTTGCTCGCTTCGCTCGCAAGGTATACCTGTATATGTGTAGGACAAAGTCCGTATTTATTATTTGAAATGGCTCTCGCTTCGCTCGCAAGGTAGGTACCTATGTAGGCATACCTGCTCGCCTCGCAATGTTGTGACATCGAACCCTTCACGTCAATTCTTGAGCCTTCTCTCGTCCACGGCAGAATCATTTTAATCGCTTTGCTCGCTTCTGCTCGCAATTTGACCGAGTTCTCGTCACTTTTTTCGATATCCGATTTCGGATTCAGATTCGGCGGACCCAAAGCTGTATTTCGCCCGCGAAAACCGTTCCGAAAAACGTACCTTTATGGGGTATATTTTAATCGGAAAAAACCAAGTTTTTCGGCGGACTTTTCGAGAAAACGGGTCCGTACTCTCGCATTTTTTTGACGCATTTCCCGATACTTTTTTCGCGATCCGATCGCGCCGTCGTCTTCCTCGTAGGAAAACCTACGAAACCCGTATTTTTCCGGAATTGTCAACGGCCGTTTAGAGGGGTAGGGGAAGCGGGGAAGTGGAAAAAGCGCACATTAATTATTACTTCGACCCCCTCCCGCCCTACGGCCCATGGTTCGGGTGGGATTAGAAAATTTTAAATTCGCTTATACACCCTATCGGAAAATCCCAAAAAGATCCCCCCACTCGTAGATCCGGCCCACTCAGCCGTTTGGCCGTGCATAGACACGACAAACAAACGGACGGAGTTTCATTCTTATTAATAATAGAGATTGGGCATTGACTTCCAAGAGTGGGACAATCTAGTACAGAAATAAACCTTTGTGTAATAATTTTCAGCGTTTAAATATTCCACTTCCTGTAGTGGAGATAGCGACAGAAAAACAATCAATGCAGTACCTACCACCAGTGGTACTCGTAATTGCTGTAATCTTCTGTTCATCCATCATTAGATACTTGTAAAACTTTCGAATGTATTATCAGTCCGCATAGAGGTAACATAGGTCCCATCCTGAGTCGATCTTGGTCGGTCTTTCTTTTTTAATCGTCCCACTGAATTACATTACTTTATAGTGATAGATGATTTTATGTTCAAGAAATAAGCGTAGTTTCAAATCAATACACTCAAACGCAAACCTTCCACATGGTGGGATGATGACTTTGTCATATTGGGTTTTGTTTATTCAAGACGCATAAATTTGGGGGGTCATGGCGATGTGACAGGAATCCTTTTGCGAGATGCAAGGCGAGAGTTAATATAATGCAGGTACTGGGTTTAATAATGATAGGGCATTGATTTCCAACAGTGGGACAGAAATAAACCTTTGTTTAATCGTTTTCAGCGTTAAAGTATTCAACTTCCTGTAGTGGAGATAGAGATAGACAAACAATCACTGCAGTACCACCTGTGGTACTCGTAATTGTTGTAATCTTCTGTTCATCCATCAGTAGATGCTTTTAGAATTTTCGAGATTATTATCAGTCCGCATAGAGGTAACATAGGTCCCATTCTGAGTCGATCTTGGTGTATAGGGGACGGTCTAGAAGCTATCCCGCTTGATCCCTGAACATTTCATCACAATTGTTTCAATAAATTCGAAGTTTCGCCTGTGCCAATCGATATTAGTCTCCCGCATGCGTAATGGTTATTTCTCTGCTAATCGCAATATAATTGATATTTT